>CM070484.1:40068103-40380603 GCA_036324585.1 Champsocephalus esox
GTCAAAGCGAGGGGGAAAAATCATGGTCCCACCGATTGTATGGTGTGTTACACATTTGCGGCATGAAAGCTAATTGGACCGCTCTAATTATCCAGCACCACAGTGGGTTTTAGCTTTATTGCCCATTCAGAATCCATTAGACGAGGAGAGAGATTTGCAGGGCATGACAGAGAGAAAGAAAGAGTCCTCAGTGGGAGTCCAGGCTTTTACGAGTGTCCTACTAAAGACACCGTAAGGCCATAAAAGAGCCTTGAGTGTGTGAGGAAGGCAGTGTTTAATTCCTCTATTCAAGGGTGACAGGAAGAGGTCGTGTTATACACTCACACCGGCTGGTTAACAAGGGAACCAATTGACGGGCGAATTGCGTGTGAGTAAATGTTTGTAGACGTACACAGATAGTGCCTCTTGTTTGTATCCCTGTTCACTTTTCATTGCATCTATTTGGACATTTCAATCGCTTTCCAGTAAGTCACCAGCTCAAGGGAAAACTGCCCAATTAAGCAAATCACTCTTAAACTATCAGATTGTAGAGATAACCCCAAAATAACCGTTCATTTGGTTTTTATTTGGACCTGCATGAGTGCTGAATAGTTTTACAAACAAAAAAGCAGATAAAAATAACTTCTGTGGCCTCGCTTTGAGACATTTAGCCAAAACATTCTCCTCTCATTTCGTCGTCTTGACAGTTAAAGGTGGGGTATACGGTAAGTTTCAGAAACCGGCTCGAGATACACTTTTTGTTATATTCCATGGAATGCTCTTAACATCCCGATAGCAATGAATATCTTAAGTGCTTTGACAAAAAATCCATAACAAAAACGTCATCTGTAGAAAGCCGTAATACTGTAAAACGTACAACCAATTGGATGGCCTGCCTGCCTGTCAGCCTCCCATCAGGGCACAAACTTACCTCGTGCCCTCATTGGTCATGTGCGCGTTCGTGTGTGTTGGAGGAGGGGCTCTGTGAGGAAGTGGCAGATTTTCTCCGGTTGTGTATTTTCAAATTCTAGCGATCTCGAGCCGGTTTCTCAAACTTACCCACCCCACCTTTAAGGGTAATGTGGGTGAAGTAGTGCCATGATTTTACAAGGCCGAAGAAAAAAACGGGTTCAATATTGATGAAACTGTCCACCATGAGCTACACAACGTTATACGTGCAGTGCCACATTTGGTGGAGTTTTAAGAACTTAGCGATAGAAATATGACATTATACCCTGAAACATGGTAACAGTGGAAAGGATACACAATAAAGAAGGGCTAAAGAAAGTCATTTGTGTTGTTTCATTCTTTGCCAGTGCTTTTCTACAGTAAAATCATTGCGTGTTATCTGTGCTGTAAGATGAAAAATTGTTATTACTTTCAGGAGGGATATTTTTTGTCGGAGGCATTCGAAAAGGTTCTATATGTGTACAGTGGTTTGAAATGGCAGGACGTATTCATATCTCTTGTATTGTGTATCTTTCTTTTCTGTTCGTATTGTGTAAGAAAAAACATTATACATTCCTCGTCTCCATCAAACCCCGTGAAGTATGTAACACACACTGCCAAAACGAACAGAGAGCTGGATGTATGCGGGTGACCTCATGATAGGAGAACAACGCGTTCTCCTTTCTGTATATCATGCTTGACTATAAAACGTGTTTTTCTACTCACGTGAAACTGAAGTCAGTCTGCAGATACCGAACACTGGCACCGTGACGCAGCATGAGGGTATATTTATCTGACATTTAGATATCACAAGCATGTAGTACACCTACTATATGTTTGCATGTACTGTATGTGCAGAGCATGGCAATGAGCCAATACATGCACACACACACACACACACACACATACACAAGGAGCATATTGGTAAGCGGTTGTTACTTAGGGATCAGAATGAAAAATGTACTTTGCACATCGGATAAGACTGCATGTAAGCAAGGAACAATTTATAAATGGTAAATGGATGCCTTTACAACTCAAAGCTTTTCAATTTACAATTCACCACGAGTCATCATTCAACCGTTCACACCCCATTATTTCTTAAACAAACTCATAATAAGTAATTGTATTTATGAAACTAAGGTGCAAAACACTCGTGCTGCTAATCTGCAACAAAATAAATCCAACATGAGATGTAGCCGAACTCCTCCATCGCTACACCCCAGCCAGAGCCTTAAGTCCCTTAAGGTCTGCTGACCAGCTGCTGCTGGTAGTGCCCAAGACCAGGCTCAAAACCCGAGGGCACCGAGCATTCGCAGCAGCGGGCCCTAGTTTCTGGAACACTCTGCCCCTCCACGTGAGGTCGGCCCAGATATTAGGGGGTTTTAAATCAACACTTAAAACTCACTTCTTCACTCTGGCCTTCTAGCCTTTTCTTATCAAGCTCCACTTCTGTGGAATCAGCTTCCAGTTTGTGTTCGGGCGGCCGACAGCCTATCCGTTTTACGAGTGTGCTTAAGACCTTCCTTTTGATAAAGCTTATAGTTGATCAAATGACCTAATGAGAGTGCTTTGACGCAGATGCCTCTTCACCTACATGTTGGTTCTTGCTCTTTCACTTAAATCCTAAAACTTAGATCTTATATTTAAAACTAAGGTTATTACTCTTTCTATTTTTTCTTTATCCACAACCTTTTCCCTCCATGACCTCACGAGGTTTCATTGGAGGGAAACAGGTTTGCAGAGGGGTCCTTATCCAAGGCCGGGGAGTGTTATGCCGTAGTCACAGCGTACCTCCTTATCTCGCACTAATTCCAACTGGCCCCGCGGGACCTTGCTCCCTGCGTGTGCCTGTCTGGGTATTATCTTGTTCCGATTAACCCAGCCTCCCCCACATTTTCTTTTTCTTTTTCTTTTGTGTCTATTTCTACGCCAGGATCCGGAGTCGAGGCTGATCCTGCTGTAGTCCTGTGCCCTGGATCCTCTATCCTGAGTTCTGGATTAAGTCGTGGACTTCGGGTCGTGGCAGAACCTGTCTCTGCGGTCCTGCCTGGGTCTCGTCTTGCTGCTTCCCTGATGGCTTCCACAGGATTGTTGACATCCTCATGGATTCATCTTCTTGTTACAGACACATGCATTTCCAAACATGTGGACTACCTGTTTTGTACATGTATTATTACATAAGGGCGTTTGCTGCACATGTGTGTTGAGGGATGCGTCTGCGTGTTCTGAGAGGAATGCAGCGGATAGCAGCCTGAATGAGTCCTGTGTTTCAGACCCAGAGACAGCTGGTCTGCTGCTGAGAGGGAGACGCTGAGCACGCTGCACAGACCCCAGCTCAGTCTCACCACTTTCTCAACTGGTGTCCCAACTCAGAGGAAAGAAAGGTTTCATCACAGTTTGATTTCAGCTGCTGCTGCACACGCTGCTAGAGTCTGGCTCGAGGAGGAGGAGGAGGAGGAGGAGGAGGAGGAGGAGGAAATGTTCAATTCACATTTGTTTAATTTTCACAACTTTCAATGCGTGTTTCACATTGTGTGATGCTTTATGGATCATTAAACCTGTAGGGCATTAGACACCAAGTCAAATTCCTCGTACGAGTGAACCTACCAAACCTGCTTCTGATTTGCTTTGAAAAAAGCTCTACAAATAAAATGTATTAATATGTTTTTGTATTATTATTATTATTCTTTTTTTACATTATTAATAATGTTATATTTCTAATAATATTATAAGGATAATAAAACATTTGTTATGTTTTTATTTATTTAGATTTATATTAATATCATTTTTTAATATATATTTATATTATAGTAGAAGTCAATATTAAGTATTAATATTAGTTTAATTAAATAATAAATATAATAATGATAATAAAATTGATATTACCACTAATAGTTACATTTATTATTCTAAATCAAATACGGGGCAGTGAGTAATTTACTGTTACAATTGCAATTAGCAAATTCATATATGAGGTAGTTGTGCAACCAGACATTTAAAAAAATGTCAAGGGAGAAATTATATTTGAGACAGTTGCTCCATTTTAGAATACATTTCAAAGATAACAAATACTGATATGACATAGGAAGTGAGATTGAGAGGACCATCAAAGATCATTTTCCGGGTCAAAAACAGAACATTTGGTGACTTTTCTCACAATGTGAAGCATCCCTCTTGACCTCAGAGGTGTCTGTCTGACTCGTCTTGGCTCAGGCTTTGGCCTTCGCTCTCTTTTCATCAGTCTGGCTGCTGTCTGAGCTCGCTGTCTGTGGCAGAATGACCACTTTGCATCACTCCCCTCCTCACACTCTGCACACAGCAGACCTCTGCTTCACCCTTAACTTTATATTTACGCTATTACGTTATGTTATGTGTCTTTGGGGTTGCCTCATTCCCTTAAAATGATTATTAATAATGTGAACGTGTGTGCTCAATGGGGTTTCTGTAGTGCTGACTAATATCCAAACTGTGACATAAGAAACTGTTTGAGTGACAAGCACTCAAACGGAGAGTCTCAGACCGAGGGTGAATACAGGTTTATTCAGACAGACAGATCAGAACAATGTGTTTTTTGAACATTGGAGCATCTTCTTGTGGAATCCCAAAACACAAGTGTGAACATAAAATGGGCCTAAATGTCCCCTTTAAATTAATGACCAGACATTCCTCTAAATCAGGGGTTCTCAAAGTTTTGATGAGTGAGGGCCAATTTAGGTACCCAATTTTGGATTGAGGGCCGCCCAAGAAAAAACGGAACACAACATAATTCCAAAACAAATCCTTTCTTTATTGTACTAACCAATTATACAGAATACATTAAGAACGTGCAGAGAACACAAAGTTGGGTTATCTACAGACAGTGACTAGCTAAAATCGCTAGCTAACTCCCGTTTCTGATTCTGATAACTTACAACAGATTTTCCGCTTAACCGCAACTCGCGAGATGCCTAGTTGCCATGCAACCAGTGGTCTAGCAAACTTTCCACAAGCTGTCATTCATAATTTAGGAATGACAACCCAGGGGGCGCAGTTTTACCATTCTTAAATTCCATTCTAATTCTTACTATATACGAACCATGGAGGATTCAAATATAACGCACGCATGTCACATTAACTATCGCGGGCCGCCAGAAACATTTCCGAAGGTCGCCATTGGCACGCGGGCCGCACTTTGAGAACCCCTGCTCTAAATGTTTACAGAAAGATACAAATATATTCTTAAGATATTGAGCTTTTTAAATGGTACAGTCTCCATATCTGTATAGGAGTTTTGATAAGAGTGTATTTAAAAGGAACACTGCATATGTAGAGCCTTAAAATAGGCCTAATGTGTTGTGTTTTTTATCCTATCTGGACTATGACACTATGCTTGAAACAGGGCAGGCCGACGAAAGAAAATCAGATCCCACATTTAGATGTCTCCTTCTGCATTTCTCTGGCCCGCAGCTCTGACTCTCTGCAGGCCTTCTTCTCCTCCCTGCTGCTTCTCCAAGCTCCAGCGCTGTTGAAACACAACACGGATATTGTCTCAGCTTTGTTTCCCCTCAGCTGTCAGAGGAAGCTCCCGGTGGATCCGTCTGTGGAGCCCTCAGGTCTGGAGCCCTGCAGACGAACACACGAGAGGAGCTTTCTGCAACACAAACCTCACAACATGCAGCGCCTCACTTTCACTGCCTCTGACTCAGAGTTTGACCTGATGGCGGTGATGACACTGTTGCTGAAAACCTGCTGGGTGGTATGAGGAGAATGTGAGATGTCTGTATGCTTCGTAGACTGGGCGCCGGCACCTGCTGTCAACGCCTCACCTGACAAACCTGCACACGTTACACAACAACAATAGATGTATTACAGATAAACCCTGTGATTACCTCTCTTACTAATGTACTGAAACATATATAAAACATATATAAAGCAGCAGGAATTAAGCTTGAAAGGCTGGGGGGGGACCTGAGTGGAAAGACAGAGAAAATAAACATACATTCCTCAAAGCCAGGAGGAATCTGGTGAATTTTGTGACACAGGGGTGACGCGGAGGATCAATTGTGTGTGTGTGTGGATGTTTGCAGTCATTTTGCCTTGACCTCACTGTGGGTGCTTGCACACACATATACCTGCCGTGCCAAAGTGTGTGTGTGTGTCATGCCGACCTTCCTGTGTGCTCCTCTCTCGGTCAGGGTGATTGAAGCCGTTCTACATCTGGAGGACTTTCTGCAGCGCATGTCATAATGTTAACCCCGACACCCTCTCACCCACAACGGTTTAAAGCTGCCTTCAAAGTCAACTAACAAGCCTTTTAAGAGCTGGCTCCCGTCACATTACATTACACTTCCAAACATTCAGTACTGTGGGCAATTTGGGGTGAAGTGTCTTGCCCATGGACACAACGACATGCTGACTGCAGTGGGACTCGAACTTGCTATCCCCTGAATCGAAGTCCAGCACACTACCCACTGAGCCACAGCCTCCCCGTCACATGAGTTTCCTTAAAAATACACCAAAAGTAAGGTATCAATTAATGTTTGCTTTGCAGTTGTTAAAGGTTAGTCTTTAAAGTCATTTGTGAGTTGATTATATTTTGTTGCAATATTTTTATTAATAACTGCAAAGTAAGTTATCAAATAAGTGAGGTGGAGTCAAAAGGACAATATTTCCCTGGAGTCCAAAGATGAAATAGCAGAACATAGAGACACTCGTGTAAAGTACAAGTACCTTAACATTGTATTTAAGTACATTATATGAGTAAATATACTTTACAGTGACTGCAACCGTGAGTCCTCAGGTTGCTTGGATAGTCTACTCTAAATCTGCAATTGTCATAAAATCCACGTAAAGAACCTGTTCTGGCTTCTATTAGTGGTTACATATCACCCTCTAGTGGACAAGGAGTAAAAGGACAGAATCAAAATGTGTAGGATTTTACTTATTAAGGTTCATGAACTGATATTAAGACTTGTGTTGATTTTATTTTTCCACGTGAAACCGCAAAATTAGGGAGAAAGGGATGTTGTTATGAGCAAACAGACACATGCTGACATCTGCTTCATGCATCTGGTACGAGGAACTGTGGAAACCCGAGGACCACCTGCAACCTGTCAGACTATCTCTAACATGTAACTGCCTTTACTTTTGTCGAGCGGACAACAGCTGTTTGAAAATAAATGAAATGTATTGTGTGACTACATTTTTAAGGGAGGATTCAATATATTACAGAAACAGAAGCATGAAAAGGTGTCAGGGTCTCTAAGGCCAAAATACACACAATTAGAAAATGAAATTCAACAGGGGCAAATTAAAAGAAGGGGCACGACGTAGATTTTTGTTACTTTTACATAAATCTATTCCTGGAGTAAATACTTTTGTGACATTTCTTTGTGTATTGGACACAGGTTTCGGGTTCTTATTTTGCTTTATGTTAGACAATTTCATTGATTTTTTAATAGAAATTTCAAAAGAGGGCAAAAGCGCCGGTGCTCAAGCCCCCTTTGAGGTCTATCTGTGCACGTGTCTGCTAAACAGTCTCACGGATGTATCTAAAAGAAAAGGGAGAGGCTCAACAAACACAAGATAACCAGCACAAGGCTTCCCTAGAGTTAGAAATAAACATATATATAGATATCAGAGCTGCTGTGAGGTGCTATCGAGAAAACTGACTTTCAACAGCAGCTGGAAGCTCATATGCAACATTACAAAACAATGTAAAAGGCATGGAAAAAATGTTTGTAAAGTGTATATACAGACAAAGAGAGGCACAGAGGAACATCTATGGACGTTACACAGCATTGTATTGGTTTAAAGTGTATTCACACTTCCCCTTATCCCTCAACCTATCCCAAGGGAGTGCATATAGACACGTTCGTTTAGCTGCTAGGCTTAGACTGTCGGGGACACCTTACTTCTGCCTTCTCTCTGTCTGTACTCTCATGTTCCGAATAACCCAGCTTCCCTTCTTTTTGGTGTCTATCTACGCCGGGATCCGGAGTCGAGGCTGATCCTGTTGCTGTGCTCCTGAGTCCTGGATCCCCTATCCTGAGTTCTGGATCTGAGTCGTGGACTTCGAGTCGTGGCTGAACCTGTCTCTGCGGTCCTGCCTGACTCTCACCATACTACTTCCCTGATGGCTCCCACAGGATTGTTGACATCCTCGTGGATTGATCTTCTTATTATACACACATGCATTTCCTAACATTCGGTCTATATGCTGTAAAATGTATTATCTCTTCGATTTACACACGGCATCTATTGCACGTCTGTCCGACCTGGGAGAGGGATCCCTCCTCTGCTGCTCTCCCTGAGGTTTCTCCATGTTCCCCTTAAACTGGGGGGGGGTTTTCTCCGGAAGTTTTTCCTTGTACGATGTGAGGGTCTAAGGACAGAGGGTCTAAGGACAGAGGGTCTGAGGACAGAGGGTGTCGTATTGTCATACTGATACTAATACTGTGAAGTCCACCGAGACAAATGTAACATTTGTGATATTGGGCTATATGAATAAACATTGATTGATAGATTGATAGATTGATGGATAGATTGATTGATTGATGGATGTATCCGCAATTATAGTAAATGTATAACATGTGCATAAAGTGTGTAGCAGAAGCATTCAACTATTAAAAAAATCACAGTTTAATACATTTTTTATGTGATTTAAAACGAAAAACATCCAATAGTTTCCATCCTGCGTAGAGTACTTCTTCGGTAGTGTTCAAACACGAGTCCTCATCATCATGACTCGTAACCTGCAGTGTACCGAGGGAGGACAGCATTGAGGGAATAAAGGACCTATGTTTGCAGAAAAGGAACTTGGATCCGGTAATAGATAAGAAACAAGGAAGCTGGAGTATATCTGGAACTCATCGCTAAGCGAACACTGACAGTTGCTGAACTCGTAACCTGAGGGGTCAAGAGATATTCTGCAAGGAGAGTTTTAGCACTGGGTTTTCCTTTCCAGCCTTTAACTTCTAACCTACTTTCTTCAGAGCAGGCTGGAGGTCTACAAGTAATCTGAAACCCATCTGACCTCAAAGGACCTCCACGTTGAGAAACTCTCACATTTGGAAAAGCAGTCTGTGGGGAAATGCTCGCTGTATGTTGGTAAATGCTATTATGAACTTGCTTTTCTTTCACGGAACACATTTTTGGTGATAACAAATGTAACAAAGTAACATATTTACCAACACATGTTCTACGCCACAACACACTTACCTTTAATTGTGTGCTGCGTCGGTTCAGCCATTCTCCGCAAAGGGTTTTTGAAATTGGTCCGTGCTCAAAGCATTATGGGGATTTTAAGGACGCGAAGTCTACCCATGTGCAGCCTCAACATTTCCCCCAAACCAAGGACGTGGCCTCGGTTTAATTCCAAGTATGCTGGAGATTGGAACAGTCCTTCGGCGGCACTCGATGACGTAGCATCCCTGAAATATTGGCTTGGAAGCCATCCTGGAGATTGAGAAACGGCCCGGGTGTTATCTGCACTGCAGATAGGGCAGGGCGGCAGATCGGGTAGGGACATGGCCTGTCACTACCCGATCTGCCGCTCTGGGTTAAGTACATTGTCAGAATAAGTGAGAAATTAATTGAACTTCTGGTAGACAGCTATCATACTGAATAAATAGAAGTTAAATCCATTTCTCACTTATTCTGACAATGTACTTAACCCCAAATAAAATAACCCAATAAAAAGAGTTGTTAAATAATAGTGAAGTCGTGTTGTAATAACAACAACTCATCTCTCTCGCGTTTTCTTTTTGTGCTTTGCCAAAAGCCACTGTGTCAAGTGTCCAACTTGGGTTGCCGTCCGGAGTTGTCCAATATGGCGGACCATCTCGCACATGCGCACTGCAGATCGGGTAGTGACACGGCCCACAAATGCGGCCTACTTTTCCCCAATTTGAAAGATACATCTGATGTATCCTCCGCGGCATCACATATCCCAGGATGCAATGCGCGCTTGTGCTATACACAACAGCATAAAACACAACAGTTGAACTATATCAATACATTCAGGCTGAGCAGGGAGTCCCAGGTGGTGCTGCTGGACCTGGATGGGATGCCACACTTAGGACCCTGGTGTCCTCTGATGGTGGGGCATCCTCTTGGGAGGTCTCCAGAGCTACTTCTCTCCACTGTCCACCGAATTGTCCATTGCGTGGGTTTGCAGGGCAGACGCAATCGACGGCTGCCATGTCACAAAGATGTTTTCTGAAAAAGAGAATAACAAAAGATGAATAAAGACACATTTGCTAAATGATTTTCAACAAATGTCTGCTCTACAATTGTTTTACATACCTTTTATATATTGGTGGTCCATGGGAACCTCCTCCAGGGCAGACACCTCAGCACACAGTTGGTCCCGCCAAGGGGCACCACTGACTGCCTCCAACACATCCTCCGCCACGTCCTCAACAATATCTGCATCGGGGGCCATGATGTCACCGGCCCCCGATGCAGATATTGTGCATTATAGCACATGCTGTAATGACCTGAAATAGCAAAAGTGGCAATATGTTATAACCCCAGAAAATAAGTCATGTTAGGTCATTCAACTGTTTATCAGTATTATACAACATCCTGTTGAGTGAATACATGTCTGAGGAACGAAGTTGTGGTGCACCTCCAGTGCTTTGAGGAAGATGCTCCGAAAGCGGGTCTTCATCACCCCGAAGGCACGCTCGATGATAGAGCGTGCCCGGGAGTGATGGCTGTTAAAGCGCTGGGGTCCCACACCTTGCAGCGGCTGTCTGTACGGAGTGATGAGGGGGAGTGGATGTTGGAGGCAGGGGTACCCCCCGTCTGCGAGGATGTACTGTCCTGGAGGAGGGTAGAGTGCCCGCCGGTACAGTGGACTGTGGTGGAGCACTCTACAGTCGTGGACCGACCCACGTACGTGTCAATGAAGCGGCCCTGATGGTCTCAAACTGCCTGCAGAATTATAGAAGGAAAAAGCTTCCTATTTCTATAACAGTGACCATCAGGGCCGCTTGGTGGCACAATGCGGACATGGCAGCCGTCGATTGCTCCAGCAGCTTTTCTGAAGGCTCTGTGTCTGGTCAGCCCTGCGAACCCACGCGACACAGCCTCTAGGTCTTCTGCTGTCTTGGAGAGGTGGGTAACCTGGTGGTGAATGGCCACCACCTCCTCAGTGACCCTGTGGACAATCCGGTGAACAGTTGATCGAGGCATCCCAAAGGCTTTGGAGACCACCCTGTAGGATATCCCGCATGCTAGCCAGAAGAGGAACACCAGGGTCTCGATGGTGGCACCCCATCCGTGTCTCTGTTCCTGGCCCAGGAGGTCCAGCAGCGCGTTCAGGGACTCCCTGCTCAGCCGAAAATCTGGCCGTGTGTCCTGGTCATGAAAGAACCTGTCCAGGACAGATTCATCCTGCAGTACAGGGGTCTTGGCTATAAGAAAAGGTGGAGGAAAAAGGGCAATAGAGAATTCTGTGTAAATTGCTTATTTGTCAGTGTATATAATATATGTTGTATCTAAAATAATACATATTATTTGTATAGCGTTTTAACATACTCAACACTTAAAGAGTCAAAATTCACAAGACCTCATAAAAGCAACCCACTTTTAATTCATAAAACACAACTTTATTGACAATAAAGCAGTTATGAAGAGTGGAGTTTTGATATGTGATTTGAACATGGTGAGATAGGACCAATCATGAATGTTGGTGGGTTAGTTCCACATTATATATAATATATTAGATACATAGCTGAGGTTATTCCACATTATGAATCTTAGTAATGATATTTTAAACATGTATTATATTGTCAAAATGAAATGGGCTTAGCCATATGAACTACAGTTGGCAAACTTGACAATAGTTTTCTGAACCAATATTAACAATAAAGTAAAGGGCTTAAAAGTGGGGTAGGTAAGTTTCAGAAACCGGCTCGAGATACACTTTTTGTTATATACCATGGAATGCTCTTAACATCCCGATAGCAATGAATATCTGAAGTGCTTTGACAACAAATCCATAACAAATTTCATCTGTAGAAGCCGTAATACTGTAAAAAGTACAACCATGGCCTACCTGCCTGTCAGCCTTCCATCGGGGCACACATTTATCTCGTGCCCTCATTGGTCATGTGGCCACTATAAGGACGTGGCAGATTTTCTCCGGTTGTGTATTTTCAAATTCTAGCGATCTCGAGCCGGTTTCTCAAATGTACCTACCCCACCTTTAAACTATCCTTTTCTTACCTGGAAATGGTCTTCTCTTAATCTAAAGTACAGGACTCGCCTGTACTTTGTTCTTGGAACCACATGTTTCCTGAACATAATTAACAGCAGCAAAGTCACTTCTCTGGCAAATTCGTTCTCCATCCTTTGTCTTCAAAAGGACTGGTTGCTACGCGACAGAGGCGGCAAAATGTAGGGGCGGGATAATTTGTCTAATCGACCCTCAGGGATTTATTCCGGTGTGAACGCGATCTGCTCTTTAGTTCATCAGAATTTAAGAGTTCTGATGAACAATGTACTTGGTGTGAAAGCGCCTCATGTCGGGTAAAGCTGCTTCATTTACTGTTTTTTGTGACAGTTGATTAATAGATAAACTAATCAAAAACTCATCACAGGTGATTGCTCCTCCTTTCGTCAGCTCAATATAAGTCTAGCATTACATCTATAACCTGTTTATATTCATTTATTCATACTCTGCAATAATACTTGTATAAATAAATGTGAGTCAGGGATGATTTGTTGAAGAAGCAATACTCCAAAAAGATGACAAATCTTTTATTGATGAGAGCCAAGTTGTGTTTTTTTACACTCGTCACCAGCAGCTGGCAATAAAATGAACCCAACCGACAAAACATTATACTTTTATCCCAAAAAAATAACATTTCCGTTACAGAAACAGTGGTGTGAGACATCGTCCATAGTAGACTTTATAACAGATCGTAATCAATAGATTGTGATCATCATCCAACAGTCACACAAACCAAAGAACAAAAGAAAGCACCGATTGAAAAATTCTGAATGTGACTTTACTCTAAAAACATTTTATTCAGCAACACTAAACATCTGTTTATGATGACCCTCAAGCTATGAACAAATTAATTGCTAATTTAATGAAAATCTTCCACATTGCCTCGGACACAAACGGAGGTCTGTCAACCCAGAGGTCTACAAAACGTCTGAATTCAGGACAATTTACTTAAACAGCACGTAGTGTCACACACACACACACTTCAGGTTGGACTGGATGATAAATACAAGGCAAGCGAGCCCTACATCACAAAAAAGAAAAGAGAAAATTAAGTCTCCATGAAAAATTGCTTGGAATCGTGTCAAAAAAGAATTCCTGATTTTTTTTAATTTTTTTTTAAATGTACAAAACAAGAGTGTCACATGGTTCCAGGTGTGACCTCGTGAAACAGTCCCACTTTTTTTTACATCAATAGCGGCGTCCAAAGGCCCCCCCCTGCAGCCCCCCCCCCTGCATCAGCTGGTTCTGTCGGTTCAGAGCACCGGACAGAGACTGAGACGTGCCCGTGTTCGTGTTCATGTAGCTTCCGCGGCTGCTGGAATAAAACCACAGAAGAAGACACAATCAATACACTGTTCCAGGAGGGGAAAGTAATGAAGGACATTTACTACCTTTTTGAGGAGCTCATATTTGACCTTTTTCAACTACAAAGCCAATATTATGGCAGGGCAATATATCGAACTCCAGATATCAGACTAGATATCTTGTTAGGTTTTGTATATTGTCATAATGTGGCACAAGTGTTGTCTTTTTTATTTCTTTTTTACAGTAGCAGTGTAGTAAGAGGATGACATTTTCTATTTTTCATCATTTCTCTTTATCCACCAAGTAATTAAATCCATTTTAGAGATGATTATTTAACAGAAATCTCATTGTGTAATTATTTTCTCTACATTCCAGTGCTTTACAATTTTACTTCAGTAAAAACGGTAGTACTTATGTCGCCGTTAGAACAATTAGGGTGCTTGCTATTGATTGATAACATCCAAAAGGAGGTATAACTGCTTTGCTCACCTGGCCATTCCTCCCCGTGAGATGTGGCTCTGGCCCGGGATGGCTCCGTCTCTATCTGGAGCAAAAAGCAAAACATCGGATGGTTAGAACAGAGTTAAACATCCGTCTATAAAGCCTTCGAGTAGAATTCAATCTAAAGTTTATGGACATGTTGCACCACTTTCCTTCTGCCTGCTCCTACACTCGTCATCCTCCCCTCTTATCCTAGGAAGGCAAACAACTATTCTTCAAAATGTACATTACAGGTCACGTATGGAAACCTTTATCGTCAATGTACAATTTCAACTAAACTGTAGATTCCCAATCATACCAAGAAAAAGAAGCCCATGCCTGAAGTAGTCACCGAATGGCAAGATCTTTTTAAACAAAAACAATATTTTTATGGCAAAGTCATGTCAGCTATATAAAAAAAAACTGTTTGTTTTCAAGGTCTTTGCCATGAAAACAAAAAGGCATTTTAATCGTATTTTAGAGAGGCTGCTTTGGATATCAGAGAGAACAGTGCCGTCACAAAAGCATATCTTGTGTTTTTATATGCACCAGATAGAATGTACCGTACTTTTCGGACTATAAGCCGCAGCAGCTAAATGGTCCGTCTGTCTTGCTCTCGTTCTGTCTCTCGGTTCCACTTTTACTTTGGCGCGCTACCTGTCTCACTCTTTTCCGGCCTCCAGCTTTTCCTGCTGGAGCCCGCCGCTTAGAGGTGGCGGGCGCGGACCGGTCATAGAGCCCATAGTGGTTAATTTTCCCTAGTGGTCGTTAGCTGTACAAAAAAAATGGGGGAAAAAGTCGCGGCTTATAGTCCGACAAGTACGGTAGCTATTAGAGTTACATAAATGTAGTTCAAACTAACTTTATTTGATGAAAGGAAGCGCTCCTACTCTCACATTTTAAATTAACTAGTATTACAGTCATCACACACAAAAGAAAAACCAAGCATACTTTGCCATGTTCTGTCTCCATCCCCCTTCCTGCTAGAGTCCCAGTCTCGACCTCCCTCTCTAAAAGACAAAATAATTTTAACCAATGATGAAGATGTCAGCGCTGGACACGGCTTCATGTTAAATGTAGTGGCAGCTCAGTCCGAGTCTCACCTGGGGTTGATGCGTTTATCGAAACCTCCGCTCCAGGAGTCTCGGCCCTCTCTGCCGTGTCGGTCTGAGAAGTGCTGAACGAAGAAACACGGGAAGGTTAGAATTCACATATTAGAACACACACACACACAAGATGAGTAAAACAGACTAGAGGGTAAGTCAGTGAGGCTGCTCCCAATGACACGTTAGTGTTACTCCCAGTGTGAGGATATGAATCCGAGCTTAACGACAAAATAAAAATGATGTGTTGGACTTGGACACACACACACACACACACACACACACACACACACACACACACACACACACACACACACACACACACACACACACACACACACACACACACACACACACACACACACACACACACACACACACACACACACACACCACACACACACACACACACACACACACACACACACACACACACACACACACACACACACACACACACACACACACACACACACACACACACACACACCACACACACACACACACACACACACACACACACACACACACACACACACACACACACACACACACACACACACACACACACAAAAAAGTAGTGAACATACGGCTGGATAAATATGATGTTTTGATACATTTTTCATTATGCGTCAACCATATACTGCATTCAATCAAATAAAAATAGGTTTTGGATTGATTGTTCCTCAAAGAAGCATGAGAGGAAAAACTGCATGTTAGGTAACAGGGACGAGAAGAGACAGAGTCTTAGGGGGGAAATATGTCTTCAACGTAGTGCATGAGTTTCATCTAAAACTTTAGAGAGAGCCGGGTTTCGACACTTCTTACCTGACCATCTCTGTCCGCGGTGCTGCGAGGGTTGTCCCGCCTGTCCAGCACCGTGTCATCTTGGTAACGGCCCCGGTCTCTGTGGTCAAAGTCCTGATAACGGTCCTGACGGCCGAACTCCGAGCGGCTGTAGCGGTCGTCCAGAGCAATGCGCTTCTCAGGCCAGTCCTCCTTCCTGAGAGAGGAGCAGGGAAACTTATCATGCTGCTATTTTCACTCGGATAGAATACTTATTTGATTTATAACACGTGTTTGCCGTTGAAAGGTGCTGTATAAATAAACTTGCCTTGCTTAACAATTGGGAAAAATAACTAACTATTCATGATATTTGCTCACTTCTGCATTCATCGACATGTTTTATGACACATATAAGCCTTTAAGAATGAGTGTGCCGCCACAATGTACCTGCTGTCGATATCGTAGGGTCTCTTGAGGGAGCGGCGGTCCTGCTCGAAGCGCAGCTGCTCCTGCTGTCGCCGCAGCTCGTCCCTCTCCCTCATGATGCGCTCCTGCTCGCGCCGCCTCTCGTACTCGATGCGAAGCCTCTCTCGCTCCAGGAACTGACGCTCCATGCGCTCCGCGTCCAGGCGCTGCTTCTCAACCTGAGGGTTAAACCGTTCAGTGAGTTTATCAACCTGAAACTCGAGAGAAAGTAAGGCTGATGATGAGAAAATGGACAGTTATGACGGGAGAACAGCAAATAAATAAATCGGTACTCTGACAGTACCTCCAGATAGTCTCTCTTCCGGAGCAAGTGTTTCCTCTCCTCTTTCTCTCGGAACAGACGGATCCTCTCGCGCTCGCGGTCCGGACGGGTGTCACGGTCCCGATCGCTGAAAGGAGGCGTGTAATATTATATAATACATGCATGTTTTTGAAGTGTATATCGGACGCATTTGTTATTTACATCATCTCTGACCCAAACCATGTTCTGAACAGCGAATATGAACTGCTACCATCTAATGGGAGATTCAATGAAGTCAGACTGAAGCATCCTTTGTGCTTCAGCAGCGTTTCCGCCAGGGGGCGTCTTGCTGTCATTTGACGCTCTTATTCGGCTCGGAACGCCCTGAACTCGAGACAAGGGTGTCCAAAAAAATAAATAATTTGAGAGAAGATCGAGTTTTTAATCGCTTGAAATGACGAAAAGGAAAAAGGACGAGGACATCAGAGGAGTCTGGTGGGATTCTTTTCGCCGTGTGTTCCTGTGCCGGAAAAAAACAAAACACCGCCGCATCTACCAAGGACCATGCAAGGAGGGTGTCCCTCAGGGAGACGTAAAGAGATAGGATAAGGGACGGCAAAATTGAAGTCGCGTGACACGGCGTGACGTCACCACCAGCCCACGTTGATGTTACACATGGAGCGGCAAGTCACATTTCAGACTTGATCTGACCTTAAGGTGTTATCGTATCGTATTTAGAGTATATCCCAAGACTTGTTTTTCTAATTTTTATTTTAAGAAACTGTCAAAATTAACTAGTGCAAATGTCTGGTGATTATGTAACTGGAGTTCTTCTCCATCTTTTTCCAGCTTTGTTCAACTTCAGTCTCCAAGTATCCTGGTACGGCAGCTGGATAAACTACCGTACTTTTCGGACTATACAGCGCACCTGCATATAAGCCGCCGCAGCTAAATTGTCCGTCTGTCTTGCTCTCGTTCTGTCTCTCGGTTCCACTTTTACTTTGGCGCGCTACCTGTCTCACTCTTTTCCAGCCTCCAGCTTTTTCTGCTGGAGCCCGCCGCTTAAAGATGGCGGGCGCGAACCGGTCCTAGAGCCCATAGCGTTAAAGGTGGTTAATGTTACCTGTACAATCCATAGATTTAGGAGGTGCCCTAGTTAGCTGTACACAAAAAATGTGGAAAAAAGTCGCGGCTTATACAGGGTTCCTACACCTTTTCCAAAGTCAAATTCAAGCACTTTTCAAGCATTTTCAAGGTGCATTTTCCAGCTTTTCAAGCATCTTACAGCTGTTGTAAATTACATATTTATATACACATACTCAAATGATTATTTCCCTACCTCACAATAAATCAGACGTTCTTTATGCGATAAACAACCAAATGTGTGTTTCGTGATAGCCTTCTACACGAGGATGAAACATTAAAGAAAAGAAAACTAAGTTTAATATTTCAAAATGAGTGATCTGTACGTAGACTGGGCCTCCCATAATACCTGGCTGAGCCGATATACAACAATCAGCCAAATAACTTCTCAATACATTATTGATTAATTGTTGAGGTACTTTTAGGTTGGCAGTAAACACAAGTCAGAGGTACATGGTGTGCTTTTCCTCCACTACAGTTCAGAGGTACATGGAGTACTTTTCCTCCACTCCATGTATTTAATCCCTTTAGTTACTTCACAGATCTGGATGAATGATGTGAAATCTAATCAAGTGTTGAATCAGACTGTAGTTCCACCTGGAGTGAATCCACCAGCTACCCTGCAGTCTACAAAGTACTTCAGACTAGCTGCACCTCCACCAGCTACCCTGCAGTCTACAAAGTACTTCAGACTAGCTGCACCTTCACCAGCTTTAAGAACACTTTCATGATCAATCATTATAAAACACATCATAAATATTATTCTGAAATGGACCAATCTGCACAACGACTACTTTCACTGTCTTTCACTATATTTAGATGATAATACTTTTCTACTTTCACTTGAGGAACATTTTGAATGCAGGACTTTTACTGTAACAGAGTATTCCTACACTCTGGTACTTCTACTCAAGTACAAGATCTGAGTACTTCTACTTTTACTAAGTACAAGATCTGAGTACTTCTACTACTTCTACTTTTACTCAAGTACAAGATCTG
The DNA here is from genome assembly GCA_036324585.1 of Champsocephalus esox. Taxonomy (NCBI): domain Eukaryota; kingdom Metazoa; phylum Chordata; class Actinopteri; order Perciformes; family Channichthyidae; genus Champsocephalus; species Champsocephalus esox. The sequence goes on from CM070484.1 coordinate 40,086,795, forward strand.
AGTACTTCTACGTTTACTCAAGTACAAGATCTGAGTACTTCTACTTTTACTCAAGAACAAGATCTGAGTACTTCTACTTTTACTCAAGAACAAGATCTGAGTACTTCTACTTTTACTCAAATACAAGATCTGAGTACTTCTACTTTTACTCAACTACAAGATCTGAGCACTTCTACTTTTACTCAAGTACAAGATCTGAGTACTTCTACTTTTACTCAAGAACACGATCTGAGTACTTCTACTTTTACTCAAGAACAAGATCTGAGTACTTCTACTTTTACTCAAGAACAAGATCTGAGTACTTCTACTTTTACTCAAGTACAAGATCTGAGTACTTCTACTTTTACTAAGTACAAGATCTGAGTACTTCTACTTTTACTCAAGTACAAGATCTGAGTACTTCTACTTTTACTCAAGAACAAGATCTGAGTACTTCTACTTTTACTAAGTACAAGATCTGAGTACTTCTACTTTTACTCAAGTACAAGATCTGAGTACTTCTACTTTTACTCAAGAACAAGATCTGAGTACTTCTACTTTTACTAAGTACAAGATCTGAGTACTTCTACTTTTACTCAAGTACAAGATCTGAGTACTTCTACTTTTACTCAAGAACAAGATCTGAGTACTTCTACTTTTACTAAGTACAAGATCTGAGTACTTCTACTTTTACTCAAGAACCAGATCTGAGTACTTCTCCACCTCTGGTAGTGTATTAGTCTGAATTGTAGCCACGCAGAGCTGCATAAAAAGAGACTCACAATGGTAACAAGTGGAAAATAATATGTACTAATGTGTACAATGATTTATATGTCATGTTGTTACTCCTGACTTATACATCTGCAAAGGAAGACTGTGTTCATTCTACAATTACATGGGATTGAAACAAAATGTAGTTTTACTTGTATAATACTTCAATTTTATATAAACAGACAGTTTGTTTTCATATTTTTCAAATAAACAAAGTCTTGTCTTTCAGAATATTAAACTTATTTCAGCAAATTCAGATGATAAATACAACTTTGAAGCTTCGGCATAATTACAAGCAGAGAACGGACTAATGTAACGTCACAGCAGGCACAACAGCCGCCGGTGTTTCTCGTGAGTGTTTCCCCGGTACACAAACGCAAAAATACACAAACACACTCGCGAGCTTCCCCCAGACCAGTAATACAAACGAAAATGTGTCTTCGGGTCAATGTGACTGATTTCGATAGAGCAAGTCACATTTGGTTTAGGCACGAAACATACAGTAGAAATACATTGCTTTCAAAATCGCTCTGTGTCGAATCAATAGATTATATTTCGTGACTATAACACGAAATGCCGTGAGTGCTTCATCCTCTGAAGACCACACGATGGCGACTGTAACGCACATAACATACGCTCCTCTGAAATGATTGTCCCCTGCAATTATTATTATCCCTCATCGAGTTCGCTATTCAGCTCGCTAACGTTAGCTTAAACAAACGTAACATGCAACGTTAGCCTAATCTAAAATGCTTTACTACGGCGTACCTTTCATGTGGCTCGTCAGCGCAGACTCTCGCATCGTTGTGTGTGCACACTTTGCAGGAGGCTACTCGTGGGCTTGACCCTCGTCTTATATTGTATTTGTCTTCTGCTAGCCAACGCTTGTTGAAACGGCAACCTCCTGGCACTCACAGTCACCTATCTCTCATCAGAATGCCCAGGTCACAGTAACACACACACTTGCAGGTCGCGCGCATAGCGCGGGAAGGCCGCAGCGGAGCGGTTTTATGTAGAAGCCAAGCAATTCTTTTCTTTTAATCTAAAAAGCGAACTATTCAGTCAGACAGCAATTTATTCTAAAAGTAAATATTTTCAAGCACTTTATCTCAATTTCAAGCATCCTTCCCAAAATGCAAGCACTTTCCCAACCTTGAAAACACCACGTCAAATATCAAGCATTTTCAAGGATTTCAAGCACCCGTACGAACCCTGCTTATAGTCCGAAAGGTACGGTACATTAGCTAAAGCAGTGAAAACCCTTTTGGACGCATTACTGTTGTTGCACGGTATATACACCAAATCCTAATCATATGAGACATTTGAATCCGGTGAAAGACGATTATGCACAAAAGAATTTCTTCATAACTCCACATTTTCCGAACGATCTTCATAAGTTAATAATGTTAGTTAAAGGACCCTTACGTTCTGCGTCTCTCCACCTCTCTGATCTCCCTCTCTCGCTGCCTCTGTCGCTCCCTCTCTCTCTGCTCCTTGATCTGGTCGAACGACAGGATTTCTTTCGTCTCCTTACTCGCCGACTTGCGGTCCCGACTCTTTGAGCTCTGAAGAAACGACAAGTAGAAAGGAACCGTTTTTTAAGAAGTCAAAATCAAATCTGTCCAGCAGATATGAATGAGAGGTTCTGTATTTCAGGGTCAAGTGTTTCCTTACTCGTTCTTTGCTCTTGGTTTTCAGACTGATGACAGGCTCTCCTTTGGACTTGTCCATAATTACAGTCCTCTCGTTTCGCCCTGTCAAACAAACACAATTGATATTGAAAATAAGAATTAAGGTTTTGGAGAGGCGTCACTTCGAAGTTACAAGCTGGAACTATTGCAGATTTCTTACCTTTGACATCTTCTCCTTGTCCCTCAACTTGACCGTCCTTCCCCTCGGTTCTACAGAGAATATGAACAGTGTGAGCTTTATCGATGCTCTATCAAACAACAATTAAATATAGTTCACTCTCCAATAAAGTTGAATTTCACATTTGTTTTTTCACACTTCTTAATGCTGTGGTTTGATAAAAATGTATGCACATGCAGTGGCGGCGCCAGAGATTTTCTCTAGGGGGTGCTGTGGGGTAGCTTGACGTTTCATAGAGGGTGCTCACACATTAAGGGTTTCCCATTAATGCCACACACACACACACACACACACACACACACACACACACACACACACACACACACACACACACACACACACACACACACACACACACACACACACACCTTTAAAAAAAGAATAATTCATGCATGCATTTAAATGCTGCGTAGACATATAGGTGTAAGCAGGGGTAAAGTGCTATTTTTACAAGTGGGGAGTGGTCCTCACCTCGAGGGTCCTCTCCCCCGGGAAGATTTTTTTTTAAATACTGAAGTTAAAAGCATCAATCTGGTGCACTTTGAGAGCCAAAATGAAGAGATCTATATGGATATACAGTATCTCTCAACATACATATGAAACAGAACTGTAAACAGATTTTCTATTTCTGTATAGATATTTTACAAATCACTCTCCTTTTAAAACAAACGTTTGAGACCCACTGAGATAACTAGACTAAAGTTAACTATCTAAACACTGAGAGTCCTTCATCTTCACCTGAGCTGAGGTTATCTGAGACTCTCCGTCTGACAGGAGAGAGTTCTCCCTCCACCTTGTTGTTGAAAAAGCTCCTTATATCCGTTAGCTTGGCTAGCTAGCACCAGATGCTAACCACAACGATCTCCGGTAGATACCCACCGGTGCGCGAGCTCTCTCTCTCGCTCGCGCACGCACACAAAATGGCTCGTGCCACACACACAGAGCTTGAATGAAACATACCCAGAAGTAAGCTACTTGTACTCACGAGGCCTATTATGTGCAGAATCCCTCTCGCTTTCAGGTGGTTTTGATTGAGTGTCCACACGTGGACGTTTAAGGACTAAAAAACGATCCATTTTTCACTTTGCTGTTAGCAAATCATTTGGGGCTCCAGCGAACAGGAAGTCACTCAAGTGTCACAAAGTAATTTAGCCTATGTGTAGGTCAAAAATCGACCGTTGGCCTAATCATATCACCTGTGTTGGCTTTTTTTTTGGTCAAACATTTATTTGTTTCAATAATTAATTAATAATGTAATCAATAATTTTTCTGATTTAAATTTAATAAATTTATTTTTTAAAAAACATCGGGAAAAAAATAAAAGCTCCCTAGCTCCCCCCTGGCGCCGCCCCTGTGCACATGTGATATTTAAAAGCACACAGGACCAAAATACCAAGCTGACAGGGGGGAATATTTGGTAATCGAGTACACTTAAAGATGCAGCAGCTTGTACGCGGTCTTACTTGGAGTCAGAGGAGTGTCTCCTGTCACTGCCAGACTTCTTGGGGTCGTTCTTGTCCGCTGGCTTCTTCCCCGCAGGCTCATTCTTTGCCTAAAAGATTAAAATAGTAACAAGTTAACTCAGAAGATGAATGAACAGGTTCAGTTACACACTAATCGTATCATACAATAAACGTGAACAGTGAGTCTTGAGTAGGCAGCTGATGAGGTCGTTTCTGTCCCGAAGGATATTCAAAATGTTAACAAGGACACATTATAAAATCTAACAATCCACTTCTCTAACAGACTTGAAGGTGATATTTTAAATATGGAAAAGCTTGAACAGGCTGTTTGGAGAGCCTACAAGTCAATAAACATCTAGGCCACCAAATAATTTGCAAAACATTATGATTTGTGTGGAAACATTTCATTATTAAGATTTTTTATTTTAAGCTCTTTTCCTTTCTCTTTCTTGATCCTCCTTAGCAACGCTCATTACAGTCCCTGACAGCGGTCTGTTCTACTGGATTAACAACGTGTCACATGTTCTGAATCGACCAATCAGAACTTTATTTAGCCTCCGTATCGTTTATGGTTGAATGTGTTTGATTCTTAAATGGGTGCCGAGGTGACAAAAGGTTGGGAACCACTGATGTTCTATTTTTCTCAATGATATAAATATAATATTATTATCAAGAGTCTTCCTCCTGACACTGACCCGCTCCACAGAGATCATCCTGCCGTGCAGCTCGGTCCTGTGGAGGTGCTCGATGCACTTTGAGGCCTCCTCAGTGGAAGACATGGTGACAAAACCATAGCAGCGAGCCCCGGGACTCTTGGCATTCGTCACCACCTTCGCTCCAACAACCTGCAGGAAACCGGGAAGACAAGGAGGAACAAATAAGAAATCCTCACATTCTAGATGGATTAAAAGTGATGTGTAAATTGGTGTGGTAAGGAATAGTTTGCTTGGACTTACCTTGCCATATTTGCTGAAAAGAGTCTTCAGATCAGTCGCTCTAGTAGTGGAAGAAAGACCGCTGACCCACAGATTTCTGCTACTGCTAGCTGCAGCAGTTCCAGCGGCTACAAACAGACATACGACAAATACATGAGCACAGGGTCTATGCAGGAATCCTGAAGTCAGATGTAAAACCTTTCAAGACCCTTTTAATACATGTTAAGACCTCATCTCCACTTGGAGTTCTAACCGGTTACCTTGGCGACACACTTCACCTCACATTGACAGTATTGATTGTCCTTCCTCCTTATCTTCCAACCATTTGGACGCAGACTTGCATTTCCCCATAACGATGTTGTTTAACAACCGGCGTAAACGGACCTTCGCGCTATCAAGCAGTGAGCGTGCGACGTCCTGTTCAGACGACGTCAAACCCAACGGGATGCCATCAATAAAACTACACAGAATCACACGACACACCTACGCCATGACTACATTCAGGCAGACTGTAGAACACAACCTCTTTGGACCATTCATATGCTACAAAATGTAATACCTTGGAAAATGCCGTTTAATAGGCTTAAAGTGGACCTATCATGCTATATTTGAAACATATATTGTAGGGCTATACCTATACAAAACATGTCTGTGAAGTTCCCCCATTGTAGCCGTGCCTCATACTGCTCTTACTTCCTGTTAGAGAAATGCGGATCTTGAGTCCTTAGCTTGACAAAAAGAAAGAAGAGGAGGCGGAGCTAATGCCTGATCAGAATTCTACCGGAGATAAAGTTAAATTCTGCTGTGATAAAACGCCATCCTGTTCTAAACCACATCAAGGATTATCACTGAAACAGTATGGAGCTCAAAAGCTTTTCTTCTTGCGGGTTTATCACAAGGCGAGACCTTTTTTTATGTCCTGCTTTTTAAACACGTGCTCTCCAGTACAGGTTAGCTCTGAGTGTTAGCGAGGCTTGCTAATGTAAACAAAGACGTCCAAAACACGTCAGGCATTGTTTCTGACAGCAACTTTCTGTGGGTCCGTCGCCGATTTGACGTCATATCGGCAGCAAATCTGCATCCGCTCGTTGTACCCCCGTTTTTAAAATATTTGGGTACGGAGAAAAAGAGAGAGGGTTTTATTTTCTGACGCTGCGTGAGTTCCCCGACGCACCGGGGACACATAGTTACAAAGTGCCTTTAGCATGATAGGTCCCCTTTAAATTCCGCTAAAATTGATTTATCAACTTTCAATACTTTTTCAGACCCCACGGACACCCGTGCTCTGTTGATTTCATTTGGGTCAATTGTATTAAAATGTTGCGTCTAGAAAGGTCTCATTTTGCACATTGTAAAAATGCAGCACAAAATGCAAGGGAAAGCAGTGCTACGTTTATCAAATTTAAAAGGGCAGAATATAAAAGAATATTTTGGCCCTACCCAATTAATATGTATGAGAAATTATATGATCTCATTCAACAGGATTATAATTGTGGTAGCAGTGCAGCTCTACTCAAAACACTCACCCGTCTCATCTTTTGCCTCATCTTTTGTCTCAGTCTTGGCATCTTTCTCCTCAGAGCTAGAGGCAAAGAAAAAAAGCAATAAGCAAACAGCAGTGAGGGTCCCCGCCCCGCCATCTCTCCTCACACAGATGTTTATAGTTGTGTTTTATGGTGTAATACAAACTGACAGTGATCAGCCCATCATGATCCATAGAGCAGGGATTTAACAGTGCATAAATGGATTTGGCAATCCCAATACTTTACTTGTTAATGGGTAATAAAGTCAGATCGGTGAGTGTAAAGAATCACAAATGAAAACGGACAAATGCACAGAACGTTTTTTTTTACCTCCAAAAAGAGCAATCCAAATTTTGCTAGCACAAAGGAGCCAATGCAACAGATAGCCATTTTGGTTTCTAGTAGACATAAAGCAACAAACCTCTTTTTCGGATCATCGCCCTCTACAGAAGAGGACTCTTTCACTGTGGACGCTGAATCCGCGGCGGCTTTCTCTTCTGTCTTCTCATCCTCCTCCTCACCCTCCTTAGCCCCCATTTCTGTATCAACAGTTTCTCCCACAGTGCCCTGTACGCTATCACTAACAGCCTGCGTGCTTTTGTTTTCAGAGTCAAATGTCTCTTCTGGGGCTTTCTCTGTGTCCCCAACCTCTAAGGCGTCCGTCTCGACAACATCCCGGATGGTCTCGACAACATCCCGGACGGTCTCGACAACATCCCGGACGGTCTCCACAACATCCCGGACGGTCTCCGCGTCTCCAGAGGCGGCCTGCTCGGACTTGTCTCCGGTGTCGGACACATTGTCTTCCCCTCCGGCCGCGTCAGCTCGCTCTTCTTCGGGGATCGTCTCGGGGCTCTGGTGCTGATCTTCGTTAAGTGGCTCAGATAAACAAGACCCGGCTACTTTTTCATTTTCTACGGATTTAACAGGAATAGAATGGCACAGAGTTTAATCACTTCTGAAACACAGCAATGGTTAACGAGGAACTGGCAAGGCCTGGATTAGGAACGGCATGACCACTGGCCTGTGCCTTAGAAACTATGAATTAAAACGATGAAGCAGACCCTAACGAGAGACTGGAAGAGAACCCAAAAGGCTGGAGGACAACTGAGCAACGGGTGCCACTCATTTTTCACCACAGTGTTCACCTGATGCAAAGCAGACAAAGAGTTCAGTGCTGAAGAAAGCCACAAGATCAGCAGTGCGGCAGCAGATTCTCGCTGGAGTCCCGTCTTCTTTCGACCTTTCACGTAACCAGTGTCCATTCGTAATGACAACAACTTTAGCTCAAGTCCAGCAAGTTCATATCCAGCTGATTTCTGAGTCCATGTCTTTAAAAAGTGAGTCTTGGTGGATCTTCTTTGTCTTTGTCTTCATGTGGCAAACCTAGAAAGACTGCGGTCACACCTCCCTGACCATGTTTAATTGCTGTCAATGTGCATCGAGTTGTTAACCACACTTAATTTTTGTAGTGCACGAAGATAACTGGCATCTTAAATCAATTTGACCAGTAATATGTATGAGTTATGGTTAACCACATTTCAACACAAAGCCAGCAATTCCCTTTGGGCTTCCAGTCTCTCCCCCTAACAAAACAGAGTGTTTGCAGTCCAAGCTCTACACTGTAAAAAGATGCCGCCACCTTTTTTTTCTCAAACCCTTTCTTACAGTACCTGTTACGTCTTTCACGTCATCTGCATCTGGATCCTCCGCCTAAAAGAAGAGAATGATGTCTTAATTCAGGGTGTATGCAGGAATCCTGAAGTCAAATGTAATTCCTTTCAAGACCTTTTTTAAGACCCTTTCCGTACATTTTAAGACCTCATCGCCACTTGGAGTTCTAACCGGTTACCTTGGCGACACACTTGACCTCACATTGACTATAATGGCGCATTTCCACTGCAGCGGGTAGCCCCGTTTTAAGCGTCCTCAAGCGGCCAGGCCAGTTTTTGGTGGCCTTTCCATATAGCGTAGCACCGGCTAGCGGGTACTTTCCCCCTCTTTTTCCGGCCCCATAAAATTGTGGTTCTATCAGGCCAGGGCCGAACTAGTGACGTCAACACTCTCGACTGCTGATTGGTCAGAGAGAATCGTCACAAGATCGCGCGCGAGATCATCCCTAGCGTCGCGCATATATATCTAGAAGCAAGCTTGCAGCATTTTTGTAAACGGAGGAGCTACAAAAATGGCAACGTCAAAGAAAAGCACACCGTGGTCGACCGAGGAGGTGAAGACGTTCCTACATCTCATTGGGGATGATCCAGCGGGAGCTCGACGGGAGCCCCGCCTACACTGCGTTGCTACCCCAGGTCCTAAACAGTAATGGAAATGCGCCACGGCCTCGGACGGCCAGCGAGGCAGCTCGAGGCCTGAGCGAGGACGCTTAAACGGGGCTACCCCGCCGCAGTGGAAATGTGCCATAAGCTACTAAATGTAATACCTTGGAAAATGCCGTTTAATACTTTTTAATAGCCTTAATTTTCGCTAAATTGATTTATCAACTTGTACTACTTTTTAAGACCCCACGGACACCCTGTAATTAATGTGACAGTTGGTGAAATGTGGTTCACCATAAGATTCCCAAGCTTTACATGCTGGAAGATATTTGTGAGGGAACATACCTTCGTGATTGATGAGTTAGTCAGTAATTCCTCCTTCTCCTCTAACATCTCGGATGCCTCCACCTGCTCAAACAAATGCGGTCACATTAAAAAAACCTGCCAGTTGGACGGACAGAAGATCAGAATTAGTTGACAAGTTTGTTCCTGTATGATTTCTCACCTCTGGAGCTTTTCCTTCATCTTCTGACTCCAAGATCTTGTTTTCATTTTCGTCTTTCAACAGCGCGTCGTCGTCACAGGGTGAATTCACGGTTTCCTCCTCATCGTCCTTGGATGGTATCCCGTTGTCATTCTCCGTGTCATCCAGAATGCTCATGTCGAGGATGTCCATTTCCTGCATGTTCTCATGATCGTCCTGATGCTCCTCCTTAAAAGAAAGAAAGAAAGACATTTGCTGAAGTCTATAAAGAACGCTGAACAGCAATATCGAAAAACTACGCAGGGAGTTCAATTCTGCAAAGCACCCCGTTATAGAACTGCTTAAGCGTGAGAACATAGGTTCAGCAAACTCACATTGCAATCTTCCTCCATAGTGCTTTCTTCTGGTTCATCGTTCTCTGGCATTGCATCTGCAGAAAATATGATTGAAGTTTAGTCAAAGTGCTCATTTTGATGTCTCACAGGTGTCAAAGAAATGTTCGGTGTGTCACAGAAGTGCAGATTTACCCCAGTTTGCACAGTTGGTCGACCTTACACCATTATGCACTTCAATACCAACTTTTCTAAATGACTACTGCCTTTATAGAACAGCTCTCTCCTACTAAATTCCACTTAATATAACTCATTAAATAGTGGGAAATGACCATGCTTAGCACTTAAACTACTAGTGGGACCTGCCTAGGAGAATATACACTGTAAATTGATTGAAAATGGAAATTAAATCCAGGGAAACATTTGAAATTCTACTCATTTAAGTATGTTTTACTCTGGCGTGGAAACTACTCATTACATGTTCTTTTAACGCTTCCCAAGGAAAACACAAACGCCTTTGGGAAACTACTTTAAGCCACTTTGACATAAAAATATAGAAAACTCTGCCATTTAAATGCTAGATTTGCTGACTCAGTGGACAGTTTCAATGACGACTCAAATCGTCTCTTTTTAAAAATAGCTTATATTTGACTACGTGCTCTTTCAGATGATATTTTGATTGGATATACTTTATTAATCCCCGTGGGGAAATTGTTTCTCTGCATTTGACCCATCCTGGTGTTAGGAGCAGTGGGCTGCCATTTTGAACCGCGCCCGGGAGCAGTGTGGGGAACGGTGCCTTGTTCAGGGACACCTCGGTAGCACTTGGTCTTGCCGGGTCTTGAACTGGTGACCTTCCAGTTGCCACGCCAAGTCCCTATCGACTTCGCCACCACCGCTAGAGAACATATTTCTCCCTTCTGTTGCAGAACTGTAATAACTCTGTGCTGCAAAAAGCATAGACAGAGCAGACGGAAATACAAACTGCATCTGGACCATTCGACTTTGAGTTTACCTCTAGATAAGAGTTCATACACTTTTTCACCAATGATTTTCAATGACCTTTACCTAACTTTCCATGCCCAGAAAGATTACTCTCTCAACGGTACCACTGAAAATGGTTCATTTTAACATGGAACAGGAAAATAAGGTCTGCATATGAAACATGTTGTGCCGATCTAAAACAAATCAAATAGGCTAACTAGCTTCTACACGCTAAAGCAACTGAAATCTCTCACCAGCAAAATACCTCGTCAGTTAAATGCCATTTTACGTTTCATTTATTATCATTATAGTATTACTATTTCGTCGATTAACTAAAATATAAATTATATTTGATGCAACTTTAGTTACATTTCCATGACTTTTCCAAAAAATATTGTTTTCCATAACTTTTCCAGGGCCTGGAATTTGCATTTTGCATTTCCATGACTTTTCCAGGTTTTTAAATGACCGTAAGAACCCTGTAAGATACACCTCCATTGATCCCATGTAGGGAATTTCAGGTATATTAGCATGCAACAGAAACAAGGGTGATCGTAAAAGTAAAGAAGTGTAAGAAATTAAAAACATTAACAGTATAGGGTCAAATGAAAGTTGTTTAGTGTTTACATATGTGCATAATGGTGCAAGTCATGAGTACAGGCAGTCATATACTTGTCATTCTGTTTTAAAACCTATCTTTTATATGGATAACCAAGATGTTCAATGCTATAAATGCATGCTTCCCTGCTGTGGATATGATGATGAAACACCACTACACAGTATCATGTGTCACTTGGCAAGCAGAAGACTTTCTTTTCCAGTATAGTTTCATACAGGAACTAATAAAGGCGGGTAATAGAGAACCGCAGTGACGCATCCTAAGACCCGGATGTAAACTCCTTCCGGTTCCTTCGTCAAAAAGCAATGCAATTTCTCCATAGGGTTTTGGAAAATAGCTGGAAATCAGGTCTGTGGTTGACACACATTGAAGAGACGGATCACGTTTTGTTCAGCTGGATAATATCCACATGTCTCTCCTACTTTTATAATTTGCTAAGCATAAATCTAGTTGCAAGAAGCAAAATGCTAACTTTATGCTATAAAGGAACTACAGTAGGGTCGCTGCTTCAACGTCACGACAACTTAAGATCTATATTCAAACATACAGATTGTAAATGGTACAAGTTGAAGCGTTTGTTTGAACAGCTTGCAGGAGGCAGGGACTTGCTTTCAAGCAGAACAGGGCTAACTAACTTAGCGGGAGTGTTTTACGTGTTTGGTGTAATGACGTAAAACGGCCTGGACAACTTCTGTGGTCCTATTCAGCCACTTGTTAACAACCATCGTTTTTCAGACACGTAAACTCTTCAAAATAACCAGCTGCTGATGTATTTAATGTCGTAGAACAAAACGTGATCCGTCTCTTCAATTTGTGTCAAACAGACCTTATTTGGAGCTATTTTCCAACATGCTATGGAGAAATTGCATTGCTTTTTATCGAAGGAACCGGATGTGGTAAAAATGCTAACTTAATTCCGGGTTTTAGGACGCGTCACTGTGGTTCTCGTCAGAGTTATAGGAGTGTCTTGTTCAATGGTGTTCAACATGCAAACCTTACCTTTGGAGGACCGTTTGACGTTAGGAGTAGCTTTCTTAGGGATCGACTCTGGAGCAAGAATAATCTCATCAGGGTTTCCACCCTCTTCCTCGATTGCCTGGTTATGGGGAAACCAACACTTTAATAGACTGTACAAATAAGAAGGAAAATGTGTAAAAACCTAAAATAAAATAAAAAGATTGGAGCAGTTTTGTTTTTGTTTACACATCAGTGTGTATCACCTTAATTCAAAAGTGAGGGCATTACGTAGAGAAAACAGAAGAAAAAAACTAACTATAGTGGTCACTCAATAATGAAGGTGTTAAGAATTGTGTAAAATGTTTAACTTTTGCACAATTTAATCAATTGTTTTGTATAATTGCATGTCAATACGAAAACAAATAAAAACTAGAGTAAACTTGAATAGACTGTATATCATTAGAAGGAGCTTAAAGTAAGGAAAAAAAGTCAAATAAAAAGAGCCGTTAATGTTTGCGCAAATGCTAGCTAATGCTAACTAGCACACCGTGCAGGTCAATGGGCCGGTGAAGCTAACCTAGCTTAAATTAAGATTAACAGGGTTTATTCACAAAACAACGAATTGTAGGCTGGTGTGCATTAGATATAATGGAGTTCATAATCGTTTAAATAGTGAGTAGTCTGGATACCTTCTTCAGCCGCTCGGACAGCACGCTTTTGACGCCGGTGGTGTCCAGGTTTCGTTTCTTCAGCTCGGCCTTCAGATCGATCACTCTCAGATCCGACAGTCTGCGGACCTCTGCTCCCTCCGATAGAGTCACGTCTGCGGATGGGTCAGCCATCGTTTCGTCCGTGGAAAATATCTATCTCAAGGTTTAATTAATCCCTTTTTTGATACACTTTATTTCCTGGTGCTGCAGAACGAATGGACGCAGCTTGCTTACAAAACGACTGCAAAATGGTGGCCGCGGTGAGCCGTTTCAATACGGCGCATGCGCAGTGCAGTTATAGTGCAGCGATATCAAACATGTGGTTTCAGAAAGAGGGAAACAAGCAATATGCACAGATAGTATAGTAGTATATCATGACTGCAACTTTTTAGATGCTCAATTGAAACGACTTTTCTCTGTACATGCTATATGCTAGGACTAGGATTTTCAGGACTGTCTATCAACAAAAATTAAAGGACAAAAAGAGTGGCTTCATATTGAAGAACTCGATACTAAATTAAACTTATTTTTGTCTGATTTAGAAGGGCTGAATTGAAAGGAAAACACGCTGAGTCTCATCTCAGAGGTTATGAAGAACTGAAATTAGGTGATGACCCCTAAAGCAACTTAGGAAGACTGCAGACTTATTAGTATTATTATTGACTGCTTTCATTGATTTTCTTACTCTTCATGTATGTTATTATATTATTATTACATATGATATAAGTCATTTTCTTTATCTACTTGTATGTTAAGAGTTGTTTATTGTTGTTATAGAACCTATGAATGAATAATCTTCTTTTGAAATAAACATACAGTGATGGCAATAAAGTCTTTTTGGTGTGTATGCATGTGGGATGTAATAAAAGTTACAAAGCGCTAAATAAACACTTCACAATTCATCTTAAATATGGTTTATTTCTTCCTTCTTACAAACAGAATACATATCAGACTCGATCTGCAGTGTATACTTTGTTAATGCATGATTATAATGTATCAAATTAATATAAAAACATCTTTATAAAACGTTTAAAAAACATAATGCATAGTTGGGGTGAACCTCCGTCAGAGGCTTTCCTCCCTGTCTTTTCTCTCTGTGTGTGTTTTGTACTGCTGATGTAAAAGTTAAATCATAGCTTTCATAATGCTTAGTGAGAATTAAAGTTGTACATGTCACTAAATTTGAAGTTTGTATCATTTATCCGGGTATGAGGCAAGCTTTTGCTGGCAACAAGAGGTTGAGGCGCGTCAAATAAGTCATGACAGTCCGTCTCCTCTGGCACATTGGCACTTCTCGGTGAAGCTGGAGTGGTGGAGGCCGTCTGTGTCTGATAGGACCAATCATTTGACGCTGAACCAACAGAGGCAAAGAAGGAGACCTCAGGAACGTTGAAGGAGTCGAGGCTGAAGGACGAGGTGGCAGAAGAGGTGCTCGGCGTTCGTGGCTCATGCAGGTTGAGTTTGGAGACCAGAGGTTTGCCGACTGACACCGTTTGCCTCTCCTGAACGTCCTCATCCATGTTGGAATATGTGTACTGGAGGCAAACGGCGAATGTGAGCTCACGCTATGGAGACAGTGAAGTGAGACATGTGTTTTTAGCTTGAGCAAAAAAAATAAAAACGTCTGTTGGCTCTAAATTCTGGCATTGTTTCATCTTCTAATAATGACTTTATTTTTTTAGTTTGATCTTTACTAATATTATCAAGTGTGTATATTTGCTAGTTATATCCAATTCATTTGACAAATCCTACCTTGTTTTTATGTTTATCTTTTGTCTATTTTCACTGATTCTAAAGTGTTTCATTTAATTTCAAACCTTTATTTAACCAGGTGAATCCCATTGAGATCATCGATCTCTTTTTCAAGGGAGACCTGCTGCAAGTAGGTTCCACATGAAGACGTAAAAACAGAAAACAACAGAAAAACAAAAAGGACATCATGCAACAACGAACAGGCTATACGAAAGAGAAAAGTAGCGGATACTCGCGTTCTCGTGTAAACAGCACAATAGATACAGGGATTTCCAATGTACATACCTAACGACATTTACAGGTACCAACAGTATCAGATTGCATAGCAACTATCCGAGCTTTAAAAACACATAGTCGACCCAAATTGCTCAGTTTCCAATCTTTTTGCAGACTTCTTGCTGCATTTTCTGAACGTTTCAACACAATTAAAGCTTAGTATTTCTAAAATGGATCACAACTGTGTTTATTTGCTGCCATCTGGCCTCTTAAAAGTAAGAAATATCGCTTATAATGCAGACTTTGCCTCAATGATAAAATCACGAGGGGTTATACCATTAATAACCGTCTGTAAAATCAATTTCCTGCAATGTTCATTAGGGACATTTTATAAACTAATATAAGCTGTACCTAAACTGAGAGTATCACCCTCAGTCAGGTCGGGGAGGGATTGTATGTGTTAAAGGTGCGGTAATTCACTTCAGAAACACTTGTTGTTATATTCCATAGAATGCTCTTAACATCCCGATAGCAATGAATACATTAAATGCTTTGACAATAGATAGCCTACATAAAAAAAATATCATCAGTGGAAGCCGTGGCGCTGTAAAAAGCACGACCAATCATCTGAGCCGGCCCGGCTAAAGTAACTGGATGGCCTACCTGCCTGTCAGCCTTCCAGCTGTGTACAAACTGATCTCGTGCCCTCATTGGTCATGTGCGCGTTCGTGTGTGTTGGAGGGGCTCTGTGAGGAAGTCTGAAGGAAGGGGCAGATTTTTTTCGGTTGTGTATTTTCAAATTCTAGCGCACTTGAGCTGGTTTGCTCCATTCTTACCTACCCCACCTTTAAATCTTTAGTTACTTGAGATCTTGGTTAGGTTTCCTGTATTTTGTATGGATTTATACATATAGTGGTATGAGTGTATACATATATATGTAGAGACATCTATGTTAAGTTGTTGCTATACCAAAAAAGACAATGATAGATAACATATATATTGCTATGAATAGAAAGAAAAAAAATTGGTCATACTTAAATACTGTTAATTGTAGACTAGTTAAATATGTTTCAATGAAATATGGTGTAAAAAGCCTACTACTTATTTATATCCAGAGGGCATATGAACATTTTCCAAGTGTCTGACCTTGAGTCTCTGCAGGCATCGGATGCGCGTGTAGAGACTGGGAACCTCTGGTGAAGGAAGATTATCATTGATCAATAACAAACTGCCGGCTTCAAGAAGAGTCTCCTGGTTACTCTTCTTCAGATCAATGGCCACGTCCTGTAACACAGAATAAAGTCAGTACAGAACAAATGTCTTAGGAGGGTTTAAAAATCTCAAATGTTCGTATGTAATAACTGCTGACAAACATCAGGGAAGTCTGTAAGATGAGCAGAGCAGGAAACTATTTCTTTGGGCTTCTCAAGTATCCGAGTGTAGATGACCATGATGTTGGAGAACTCTGCAGCGAACCCAAGCTGGACCTTCACTCCGCAGTCAAACTCCAGACAACGGCTCTTTGGCAGGACTGAAGAGAGACATTTTAATTCAGTTATACTTTAATCAAAGACACATATACACCTAAATGAATTAACCTACGAACATGACAAAGATTCTTGTGATATTTAAATATTCAAACTGAAGAATCGAGTACCGTGAGCGACAACCCACTGCAGGTTTCGGGCTGAGTGTGAAGCGGAGCATTCAGAGATTTGAATCTGGTCGGTGAGCGAGCGTCGTTCAGACAAATTACTGCGCAGCTCCAGAGCCTGCCTCCCCTGTGTGATCTGACAACGGCCCATGTCTGGACAAAGACAATATATGACAGTAAACAGAATGGACTTTTTAGTGCTGTAACAGAGCTCTGAGTGTTATGTGGTCCAATGTGTAACCCACAGAGGGCAGTACAGCAGCATTTATTTACTTTTATGAACCTGTGTTTTGCAAATTGCCATTTATTTCACAGAGGTAGTTCCTGCACAGAGAAACTGTTACATTTGAGGTTTGTTCAAACTAAAAAAAGTGTTGTATGTCACCAGAGGAGGAAAAAAAGTTTCCCCGGCATGCGATGTTCATTAAATGTCAATGTTTTATTTTAATTTTTTTAAATGTGCATGCTGAACAAACAAATGTCAGGTGTAGAAATACTTTCCATGCACCACAGACACTGTAGATAGCGTAGCGCAGCAACATAGAGATCCCATGCTCCACATACCTTCACCCACCCTGTCTAGCATGACAGTGACCTTCTCATCTTCACACACTCGCCGTTTGAGGAAGCTTATGAAAATGCCATTTGACACGTCTTCCCTCTTCACTTCGTATGCTTCCGCGTCAACACATCTACACATGAAAGCTACACATGAGTGACACTTTTAACCTGAAGCAGGGAGATTAACTTAGGCATGTGTTTATTCAATCGTCTGAAAAACTGGACGAAGGAAATTAATACAACATCAAATGAAGAGAATCTGCACACTTACGTGGCATATCCAAACACTATATTTGCCGTCACCTTGAGCAGTCCTGGCTGTACAATAATGTCATCATTTAGGTTTCTAATAAAGAAAGCATTGGAAGCATTAACACGTGCAGCAGATGATATAACCTAAATGTGGTACATTAAACCAATAAGTTGAAAAGGTAATGTATGTACCTTTTGCGGCACATGTCCAGCAGCAAAACATTGAGTCCCGTCTCTTTCTCCTGCATCCTGGTGAGTACATTCTGAACACACAGACAGTGCTCTGATGTGTAGGAGGCCGGTGCATCGATGGGAACCATGAAACTGTTGCCGAAATTCTCATAACCATGACCAGCAAAGTAAAGCAAGCCTGTTGAAGGAGAGACAAAGAACACAATTTCAATGTGTCTCTATGTTAAACTGGCACAGATGCACGGTCAAATTGTAAGTCTATCGCTTTTTGCTGGTAAAGAAAATCAGCATTTAGTTGTAAACTATATTTGTTATGTTATATTTTTGTAAAAAAAAACGATGTACATCTAATAAATAATAATAATTCATTTATTTTATATAGGCGCCTTTCAAGGCTCTCAAGGTCGCCGTACAAACACATAAAAACAAGATACACAATACCTAACACCAGCATAAGAAACATAAACAAGACAATGCAGTATATAACATATCAAATAAATAAAACAGAGGATGTGTGATGGATAACGATCAGTGTGGATATGCGAGTGTGAAGAGATGTGTTTTGAGGCGTGATTTGAAAATGGGGAGAGAGTCAGTGTTGCGGATGTCAGGTGGGAGGGAGTTCCAGAGGCGGGGTGCAGAGCGGCTGAAGGCTCTAGACCCGATTCTAGATCTATTTTTATTTCATTAGAGGTCTGTAAAGTAAAGCCAAAGGAGAAGTGGCATAAGCTGCATTTTCTATAATATCCAGCAGAGGGCAGCTCCACTGGTTTCAAAAAGATGTCGACATGCATAGAAGTCTATGAGAAAAGTATTCACTTGGAACTGGATGTATCGCCTCAGTAAACACTGTAAACATGAGTTAACCCTCCTATTGTCTTCGCCCCTTACTTTGGTGTTCGTGGTCAAAGTTGACCGGTCCTGTTTTAACTGCTATTTATGAACACAAAAACCATTAATCATCACCAAATTTCATTCAACACCCTTTAAAACTGTAAATATTGCTTCAGACTACTGGTATACATGAAAAACTGCAGTAAATATACAAAGAATAGACACTGAATATGTATTGCGTGTGCCAGGTTTGATCCATGTGGGGGGAGGGGCACATCGCTGCTGAAAAAACCAGCATAGACCAGTTTAAGGTGTTAGCGGGGTGTTAGCGGATGTCTTTCATTTTTTGTAAAGCACTTTGAATTGCCTTGCGTTGAAAAGTGCTATATAAATAAACTTGCCTTGCCTTAGCGGGTGTTAGCGGGTGTTAGGCTGGAGAGACCGAGAGGGAGAAGTTGGCCGGTTACTACATTTCACAAAAAATACAGGACTTTGTGAAAAGCGGAAAGAAACAGTTCAAGGAAACTGCTTAAAAATATGAAGTAATGGATGTTTTCAAAAATGTTTTCAAATGTGTGTTAATGTTCATTGTGTGTTATAAATGATTTGCAATTGAATGTAAAACAAAAAGGTTATGATTGATGAAAGTAGTAAATCGGTCAGATTTGACCCGAAGACAACAGGAGGGTTAATGGTCTCAATTGCTAGTTTCAGGTCTTCTTCAATACAGCATGTTTTAATGTAGTAAACTATGGTCCTGCCAAAATGCCAAACTCAAAGGTTCAACACCTCAACAAAACGTCCACTTCCTATACAGTCTATGGTCATTTAGCACTAGCTTACCTTAACTGCTGCAGGGTGAATATTAGATATAAAGTTGATGTGTGACACTATCTAGAAAAACAGTGGTATATCCTATTTCATAAATGATTATATAGGGGTAGAGCGGATGTTTAGCCTGTGCCACAGTGTTTAAAAGTACAGACACACATATAAAACATGTTTGGAACATAGTGAACATATTGTCCAGATGGTGAAAAGACAAACCATAGACTCCCTTGTCGAGCAGCAAGAGGAACTCTGTGACCGCGCTGTGCATCTCCTGCCAGTTGAGGTCCAGCAGGGAAACCACCTTGAAGTCCATTTGTCTGAGCAGGTTGGTCAGCTCGTGCACGTCAGCGATGGGAGCGCACAGCTGAGTGTGGTAGTGGTAGTTCATGTTGCCAATCAGGAGAGCAACTTTGTCTGTGGCTGCAGAGGGGAAGGTTGATTTGTATCCAAAGATACCATATTCAGACCTTCTGTGTCTATTTGTTTTCACAAAACTCACCGGAGAATAGTTTAGCTGGTGGGGGCGCATTGACTATCTGTTGTAGTGGATGACTTCCTGCTCCATAGGTTGACCTGTGGACTTGCTTTGGACTTCCTGTGTGGGCCAACATCAATATGAAATGTCTCGTTTTAATTTAATCTGCAATGCTTGGAAAACACATCTACGATTGCTGTCTTTTGATCAGATTAACCCAGTCCACAACTGATCAGGCAGTCAAAACGTGAGGCTACACACACACATGGACACACACACACGCAAACATGATTAGATAACATTCTTTTACACAGAGAAATAATAGGCCTTTCACTCCTGGACAAACAAAAATAAGAATCAAAGTGTGATGAAAAAAAAGGGAAAAGGAACAACAACTCTAGTGTAGTTCCTCTGTTCTCTTCTAAATATTCTATTCAGAAAATAAATAGTACCTGGACTCCGATCAACTTCCACCCAGGAGGCCTCAGTGATGGAACTGGGGCCTGCATAAAAGTGCAAAACAGGAAGTTATTCAATGCAAAGTACTTTTTTTAGTCAAGTGTGACATTGAGCCTCTACATGTGCACTGTCAGACCTAATGCTGGTCTATCTAAGTTTATAATAATTATGGCGCATTTCCACTACAGCGCGGTTTAAGCGTGCCGTGCCCGGCCCGTTCTTGATTGCTTTTCCACTAAGCGTAGTTCCGACTAGCGGGTACTTTTTCACAGTTTTCTGGCTTTCCAAAATCGAGGTTCTTTCCGGGCCAACAACCGGGCTGAGTATGCTAAACTAGTGAGAGAATAGCTGGCAACTACAACAAATGAACATATTTGACCGTGATTTAATTGTAATACACGTTTCAAAAGGATGCCGAAGTAACAACATACTGATACCGGTTAGTAAAAACCATGAATTAATGCTTTGACAAGTCTGCAGACAGAAAACCTTTTAAAATGCGTGCTTTCTGAATGGAGGCTAAGCTAACGCAGTAGATGCTCCGACCGTCCACACTCACAACAACGGCCTACAGACATAAATAAACCAGCGACTGTATTCGCCATGACACAGGCAGTCTGTGGTTTGTACTTGTTTAACTTCTGTCTAGTTTCTGAACAGATATGAGGAGCTGTGAGCTCTGAGGGCTAACAGCTCGGCTGATGTTGGTTTTGTGTTTCGCATTGAAGATGACGTCACGGCTCTGCCTACACTGCGTTACTATAGTTACTGCCCCAGCTACTAAACTGTAATGGAAGCGCAGCATAAAGTGAGCCTGGCCTACCAAGGCCTAACTATACCGTACTAAGCCGTGCGAGGCCCTCCAGTGGAAATGCGCCATTATGTGTCAAAAGTAGGACTATTCATACATATATCGTAAGTACTTAAAAAGTACAAATATACATCAGGGTCTCACCAATGGTGACTGTTGCTGTGTCGGTCCACGCCTCGTGATACAGGTTGAACATCTTGCATTTGTACTGTCCTCTCTGTGCTGTGGTAACACATGAGATCTACATGGAATATAAGGAAACACAACATCAACCACACACTGCATGGAGACAAACAATGGAATGAGTTAACTTTGTTTAATTTAATTAAAGGCTCTACACATTCTTTAGTTTTGCGTATAAGCTATTTACTTTCCTATATGTTACACTGAACAAAAATATAAATGCAACACTTTTGTTTTTGCTCCCATGCTTCATGAGATGAACTCAAAGATCTAAAACATTTTCTATATACACAAAATAACCATTTCTCTCAAATATTGTTCACAAATCTGAAAAAATCTGTGATAGTGAGCACTTTGCCGAGATAATCCATCCCACCTCACAGGTGTAGCATATCAAGATGCTGATTAGACAGCATGATTATTGCACAGGTGTGCCTTAGGCTGGCCACAATAAAAGGCCACTCTGAAACGTGCATTTTTGCTTTATTGGGGGGGTTTGGGGGGTCCGAAAACCAGTCAGTATCTGGTGTGACCACCATTTGCCTCACGCAGTGCAACACATCTCCTTCGCATAGAGTTGATCAGGTTGTTGATTGTGGCCTGTGGACTGTTGGTCCACTCCTCTTCAATGGCTGTGCCAAGTTGCTGGATATTGCCAGGAACTGGAACACGCTGTCGTATACGCCGATCCAGAGCATCCCAAACATGCTCAATGGGTGACATGTCCGGTGAGTATGCTGGCCATGCAAGAACTGGGATGTTTTCAGCCGCCAGGAATTGTGTACAGATCCTTGCAACATGGGGCCGTGCATTATCATGCTGCAACATGAGGTGATGGTCGTGGATGAATGGCACAACAATGGGCCTCAGGATCTCGTCACGGTATCTCTGTGCATTCACAATGCCATCAATAAAATGCACCTGTGTTCGTCGTCCATAACATACGCCTGCCCATACCATAACCCCACCACCACCATGGGCCACTCGATTCACAACATTGACATCAGAAAACCGCTCACCCACACAACGCCACACACGCTGTCTGTCATCTGCCCTGAACAGTGAAAACCGGGAAGAGAACACCTCTCCAACGTGCCAGACGCCATCGAATGTGAGCATTTGCCCACTGAAGTCGGTTACGACGACGAACCGGAGTCAGGTCGAGACCCCGATGAGGACGATGAGCATGCAGATGAGCTTCCCTGAGACGGTTTCTGACAGCTTGTGCAGAAAGTCTTTGGTTATGCAAACCGATTGTTGCAGCAGCTGTCCAAGTGGCTGGTCTCAGACGTTCTTGGAGGTGAACATGCTGGATGTGGAGGTCCTGGGCTGGTGTGGTTACACGTGGTTTGCGGTTGTGAGGCCGGTTGGATGTACTGCCAAATTCTCTGAAACGCCTTTGGAGACGGCTTATGGTAGAGAAATGAACATTCAATTCACGGGCAACAGCTCTGTTGGACATTCCTGCTGTCAGCATGCCAGTTGCACGCTCCCTCAAAACTTGCGACATCTGTGGCATTGTGCTGTGTGATAAAACTGAACATTTTAGAGTGGCCTTTTATTGTGGCCAGCCTAAGGCACACCTGTGCAATAATCATGCTGTCTAATCAGCATCTTGATATGCCACACCTGTGAGGTGGGATGGATTATCTCGGCAAAGGAGAAGTGCTCACTATCACAGACATTTTCAGATTTGTGAACAATATTTGAGAGAAATGGTTATTTTGTGTAAATAGAAAATGTTTTAGATCTTTGAGTTCATCTTATGAAAAATGGGAGCAAAAACAAAAGTGTTGCATTTATATTTTTGTTCAGTGTATAAAAACAAATAAACATGTACATTTTATGTATCTTTAAACTAGTTCACCACATCTCAGAGGGTTACCTTGGTTGGTGATTGGCTAATGGTTACACAAGACAACACATTAGTTATGACATCATAAAGTGGCCAAAATCTGATCAGCTCGTTTTCAGACAGGTTTTTATAGAAATGGATCAAAAAGAGAGAGAATCTTTGTTCCTGAAACTTTCAGAGTCTCTTTCCACAGAGGGGACACATGTTGATGTAGAAGAGACATGAAGAAGAGGGGACACATGTTGATGTAGAAGAGACATGAAGAAGAGGGGACACATGTTGATATAGAAGAGATATGAAGAAGAGGGGACACATGTTGATGTAGAAGAGACATGAAGAAGTGCATTTAGCATAATAGGTGACCTTTAAGAGCAGAATCTGTGAATGCACTTACTTTGAGTGATCGTGTCTTGTGTTGGGTCAGGGGCTCCATGTTGTGGAACCACTGGTACTGAGCAGGGGGGTTGGCCTCGGCACTGCACTCCAGCAGCAGAGTGTCGCCCTCAGACACTGATTTGGACTTAGGCTGGACGATGACATGCAGCCCACTCACAGACCCGGGAAACAAAGTGCTGCTGCACCCTGAGGTGTGAATAGATTTACCAGATAATTAAATCACATGCCTTGAAAAGAAATAAAAGACAGCGACAAGAAGAAGGAAAGGTATCAGGACTAATACCTGCAGACTGGACGAAGCGAACATGAGCCCACTGGGAGAACACAACGTTTTCTCTGTGGTGAACCCGACAGATGTATGGACCCTGGTGGACGAGGGCTGAAGGACACAGAACCAGCTCTGCTGTACTGCCTGTCCCATCCAAAATCTAAAACAAGGAAATAATCTACAATAAACAATTTCTTAATGATATGTACCATCTCCACCTTGAAAATCTATATAAGATCATTTAAAGATCTCCTATCATGTTATTTTTAGGCATATATTATGGGTCTCAGATATATGAAAATATATTAAAACATGTTTGCTAATGTAAACAAAGACCATATTACGTCCAAATCTGATAGCGACGTTTCTGATAGGGCCGTGGGTGTAAAGCCAGCCCACATTTCCGATATTACGTAATATCGGATGCAAATCTGGATCAGCTCCATTGTTCCCCCGTTTTTAGAGATTTGGGTACGGAGGGTTTTATTTTCTGACACACCGGCGGTGACACATGTTTATTTATAAAGGAAATTAAAAATTGCATTTTGCATGATAGGAGACCTTTTAAACATTTAGCCAAACAATTCAATAAATACATAACCCATGACTCAGGTTTTGATATGAAATCTCTCTATCATTACTTTTGATAATCACTAAGGATGCAGGATATATCGATGTCATGTTTACCATGGCTGATAGCAATAAGATTACCAATCATTTTTTTTACATTAACAAGAAGGATTGTGTATTCTTAATTATGAAATAATCACACAAGGTTTAACTGACCTCCTCTTTGCCTCTGAACCACTGGTAGCTGAGTCCCGGGGGGCCGCTGGCTCTGCAGGTCAACACCACCCGCCCACCCACTGTGGCCTGCTGGGTCTGTGGCTGCACTGTGATCTGGATCAGCTCTGCCTCTACCACACACACACACCCACACACACCCACACACACGCACACACACACACACACACACACACACACACAAACAGAGACACACACAAAGACAAGTGGAAACAGAGGACAGGTATTGAAATGTGTTATGACTTTCTGTCTGGGGTATATTTATCAAGATAAGGTTTAAATATCCTAATTCTGGGAATTGAAAATAAAAGTGGTTTAAAGGTCAAAGATGGGTTCGGGTAACAGTAACACAGGGGAAAACTTGTTGTCTGGGGATGCAAAATCATTGAAAGAGAAGGATGAAAGGAATATAAAAGGTTAGAAAAGTGTCAAATGAACTATAATTTCACGGGAAGACTAGGGGTAGAGGAATGTGAGAATTTGGTTAGGGATATTGTCAAATATCTGGAACAAACTACTAGAAACCTGCAGGTCCGCTGCAACTTTTACTGCTTTTAAATCCAGGCTGAAGACTTTTCTTTTTGCCGCTACTTTTAATTGAACTATTCACATCTTATACTGCACTGTAACTTTTATTCATGTGCCTGTATTATTCATGTTTTATTATCTTTGCTTTGTAATGTTTCTATTGTGTGTTATGCTCTTAATGTCTTTCATTTTTGTAAAGCACTTTGAATTGCCTTGTGTTGAAAAGTGCTATATAAATAAACTTGCCTAAGCTGTCACTAATGTTATTTAGTGCACCAGTTATTTCACTGCTATAAACCAAAATGCGCACACAGGATGTTATAGTAAGAGGTATTTCCTAAAATTATAATATATGTAATTGTACATGTATTGCACACCCAGTCACTTCTTCTTTACCTGTGTAGGTGAGGTAGTGCACAGCTTCCTGGTGGTCTATCTTCCTCAGGCAGTGCAGCAGGAAGTCCAGGGAGCAGGAGCGATCGGCTAGCCGAGCGAGGAGGGTGCGTCCCGGGCTGCCTGCAGCGCTCAGCACCTGGAGGGAGCAGCAGGTCAGCTCGCTCTCACTGCAGGGGGTACAAGGGGCAGTGTTAGTCTGGTGGTGACAGTTCATGGGCCAAATGCAGGGGAAGAATTAACAAACTCGCAGGAATGTGCACAACGAGTTTCAAGAGTATCAAGTTCAAGTTTGGTTACAGAGAAGCAGTCAAGGAAAACCTCCCCCTCAGACACCCTGCAACAACGCTTATTGTACAATAATATGGCACTTTTTACACTACATTTATTTTTGAAATCTTTAGTTACTAGTTCATTTCCAGATTGAAATTATTCATACAATATATAATCAGTTTATACATCATTAGGTTAACTTTACTGAACCCAGCAGTATATGCACACAAACACATTAACAAATCAATAGTTCATATACCAGATATATTATATATATTATTCTGCATAATGAATACAGTACTAAAAATAATATTTAAAGTTTGAATGTAGCATTTGTACTTGTAACTGTAAATTGTATAGTAGGTTATAACTTATTTTACTTAAGTAAAACAACTGAGTATTACTTCCATAAACTCAAATATAAGGAAAAACTGTATAAAAGATTCCCTGCACAGCAGGATGAAGTGTAAACGTCAGTTGTAATGTCAAGAGAAAAGTTGCGTGGTGCCTTCAATGTCTCTCACCTGCAGCGGAATCTCGGCTGCTCGGACACAGCGTTTGCCAGCTGCCTCCATCCGCATGCGGAGTTGTCCAACATCTTTGACAGCCTGTTCAGCACTTGTTCAGTCAAGGAACCGATGCTTTTCCCCTCTTCCATCTCCGTTAAACACCACTAACACACCGGTTAAACAAAGTCAAATCGTGCTTTGATAGTTAAGTCGCGTTCGGGTACACGTTACACCCATAGGTTACGCCATAAAACTGTAGGTTGTGAAAGACAGTATCGAAGTTCATGTTATAATAACAAATACCTATTATTGTAACACCACGAAAGGAGATGGTAATCCTACTTAAAAAAACAACTAATCACGTAAAAGTAAAGCAACAAAAAAAGGATACTACGAAGTGTATTTACACAAAACTAAACATCGTGACGTCGATTAATAACTGCCACTGTGCAGCTTCTTCCGCTATTATCATTTATCAAAGTTGTGAAGAAAACTTACCGACTTTCCAGAAAGTAGATGAACAAGTCCAGTTAAGCAGGAACGACCGCCCTTACATTACAATAGACCTTTCTGCTGCATGGCCCTCGTTCAGACAGATTTTGTTCCCCTGATGACTTTCTTCCTCTGATTTCGGTTCCTCATTTCTTACATCCCCTGTAATTTGCATAGCGTTGTCATAGCAACATCATATTATTGAAGCTAACTACAGAAGACAAGAAGGAGGAGTAGTACATATATTTGATTGGGTGGAGTATAATATATAAGTACTTTATTCAAGTATTATACTCGAGTGCACATTTAAGGTGCACTTTGAGTACTTTTAAATGCAACAATCCAAAGGGAGTTAATTGTATTAACAATTTAAAGGGGTCCAATTCACATTTGTATTGTGTGTCTCTACTGGGACATGTCTCCATGCTTTAATGTTCAAAAAGCTCTTTATTTATCTCATACTGCCTGTGCTGCAGCACCTCTTTTCACCCTCTGTCTGAAACCAGAGACCAGTGAGTCTGCCCTGATTGGTTAGCTGGCCGGCTGTTGTGATTGGTCAACCGCTTAGAGATGGCCCGCCCCTTAGCCTATCATGTACAATTTGCTGAAGCACTAGCCAATAGATCGGTGAGTGTTACATAGTGATGTCACTATGTTACGGAAGTAAACAAAGAAGTCCAAAGGAGGCATTTCAGGCAGGGGGGGGGGCAGAGGGAGTGTGCCGGAGAAAAACTCCCTCTGGAGGCCTTTGGGGACCATCCACATGGACATAGGCATTTATTTGTTACTTTACAAATAAGTATTTTTTTTTGCATAGAACACACAAGTATATAAAACACGTTTTGTCAAATGTCTTTTCTATATTGATTGAAGAAAGAATCAAAAAAGGCAAAATGTGCAGGATATTTCCTTTTTATTTTTATAATGGCTTTGCAAAAAAAACGCAATAACATTATCAACATGAGTTGTCAAAATATGAGCAGGCCATTACACTTCATGTTTGAATAAAAAAAACACTGAAAAAACATACATGTGTTTTATACACACAATTTATTTAAATGCAATGCATAATCCTGGAAGCAAAGAATGTATAACTACCTTTTTGAAATTGAACACAAGCTTCACTTCACGCAGTTTGTGAGTTTTGATTGTATCACACAATCTATGAAATGTGAATGTTAAAATATCATCACAACTGCACAAATGGTGTCTGCTGAAGAATATGTAAAAGCTCCAGAACAACTCCAAAATGGACCTCGTCAGCCACTCAAATTTCCAAGGTCACCATTCTTGTGTTATTCAGCTTTGGTTCAGAAAGTTCCTGTATTTGTGTACTTTATAGCTTTCAGGTATTGTCACCAGAGTGCCATTAAAGATTCTTCATGATTTGAATCAACACACTGAAAGTGGCATTCAGGAACCCTGGCTCTGAACGTATACTATGTCGGTTCATTCAGTCCAGAGAGAAGCAACCCAATGAACAGGAAGAAGTGATCCGTCAGTCCAGTGCGAGTTAAAACTTCTTCCCTTTTTGCAGTTTGTTATTACGCAAAATATTCTCCTTCCTCAGGCGCTTCCAGTATTCCCAGGTGTCCGGCTCCATCTCGTTCAGCTTTTTGGGCGTTCCCAGGTTCAACTCGAACAACCTCAGGGAAAGAACAAAAGGAAAGGTGACTCTTTTTCTAAGTCTGGTCTAAATAGTTTTATCTCCTGTTAGAATGGACGATAAAAAAAGGTTGCTGGATATCTCGGAAAATAGAGAAATCATCAATTTGACAAAATGCTGAAGGAGAGGAGGTTAGCTGTAAGTGATGCGGACAGAAAGCAATAGAAGTGTCAGAAATAAAATAAATGCGTGTCCTCCTCACCACTCTGGATATTGGTCATGAGGTTTCAGCTGGGGGTCTTCTCCTTGCTTGAAGATGTTGGCCCCGACTGCATGAGTAGTGAGTCTGACGGGGTCTGTACAAACCTCGGGACCTTGCAGATCCTGTTTCATCATCCCTTTGCCTTTAACTTTAGCCACTGCAAAGAACGGCAAATGGTAATGTTTACTTTACATGTCGATCAGGGTTATTGATATGAGCTGTTTGAAAATA
Organism: Champsocephalus esox; assembly: GCA_036324585.1. Taxonomy (NCBI): domain Eukaryota; kingdom Metazoa; phylum Chordata; class Actinopteri; order Perciformes; family Channichthyidae; genus Champsocephalus; species Champsocephalus esox. Next base: position 40,115,534 of record CM070484.1, read on the forward strand.
GAAAAATAAAGCCAATGAGATTGTGTACATTATATTCATCGGTGGAAGAAGTACTCCAATTCTTTCCTTAAGTAACATCAGATATACTTTTAAAAACACTATTACAGGTGGAAATCATAAATCCAGAATGTTTCTTAAAAAAGCACTGAATTATTATCAACAACATATACTTAAAAGTATCGAACATAAATATACTACTAGGTGGGATTAGTAGTATAGTACTGCATCATATCATATAGGCATATCATGAGTTTGTATCTGTTTTTTAACATGCAAAACGTATCCATTAACTGGTAAGTGTGAATTATATGACTTGAATTTAATTAGTTGCATGTTGGAACTACTCAAGTTAAGTAGAAGTATGTCATGGCTACACTTCAGTACAGTACTTATTTAAATAACTATATAATAACCACTGATCATAATGGTTTAATAGCATGAGCAGACACATGTGATTTAGATGGTATATATGGATATGTAACGTCAAATAATAACATAACACTTATCCACTAAATTTGCTTTCCACTCTGGACACCTGTCCTTTACATCGATGTATGGTAACAGCATTTAATTCACAGTATGCATTGGAAAACATTGAGATATACTGAAGATACATGGCACTTATCTTCTTTACTCACCAACTTTCTTAGCATATCCACATGTCTGTATTCTGTTCAGAGCGCTCGTTCTGCACAGCGATGTTGTGGCGTTGTTTGCGATACCTTTGGATAACGTTACTATCCTGAATAAAGTGTACAAAGACATTTTCTCTGTAGGTTATGTGAAAACGCTCACCATGCTACAGTTTGACTTTCATAGTCCTTTCAACTTCCGGTTTGGCTCTGTGAAAATGATCTACTGCCCCTCTCTGGCCGGAATGATGCACTGCAAGGATTTTACTTTACAAAGATAAACACATAAAAGGAATATATAAGAAGAGAAAGTTGAGCCCTTAATATAAAAACAAACAAATAAGAAGCTGAGAAAGGAGTTATAATAAATTAATATTCGGGCAATGTTGATATTTGAATGTTCTTGATAGAGATTTTCCTTTGTAAAACGGCATTTATGTTTATTGTATTTGGTTGTGATGATGAATTGCAGAATCAGAAACGGGTGTATTGCCAAGTAAGTTAACACATACGAGAAATGTTTCTTTGTGTATATGGTGCATACATAAAAGCGTCAGCCAAATGAAATGTAATAATAATAATACATGACACTTATATAGCGCTTTTCTAAAAACTAAAAGACGCTTATAATGCAATGTAATGTAATAAACACAGTTAAAGAAGATACAATGTAAGAAAAACGACCAAAAATGTAAACTATTTATATATTAAAGGTGGGGTAGGTAAGTTTCAGAAACCGGCTCGAGATACACTTTTTGTCATATTCCATGGAATGCTCTTAAAATCCCGATTATCTATATTGAATCTGACTTGTCTACATCCAACTCACAGATTATCATTACTTTGAGAAAAAAGATTATTAATTTAACCCTTTTAGAAGGGAAGATATGGTCATTTGTTCTGGGAATGTCATTTTCGAGCCTGAAACCTGAAAACAGGCTCAGGGTTTAACCAACCAAATCTCACCAGAATGCGTGACTCCACCACGACTCCTTAACACCACAATGCGTGGTGGAGTCACGAACTTTGTTACATTTACGTGTCGGCACCCACGCAAACAACCCCAATGTAAAGTGAATGAGGCTCCTTTGTCGTGGTGCACACACGCATTTCTACAACGTCCCACAGTGAGCTTTTATTCTATAAAACGTTTTTTTAAATCTACTTTATAGCTTGTAGTAACTCACGGGAGGCTTCTTTTATTTTATTTGTATTCAGAATTATTTTTATTTTTCGTCAGAATGTAAAAATTACATTAGTTACGAATTTGTGTTCTCAAAAAACAGTGCATTGTGTGTAATGCAACTGTGATTTTTATTAAATTAGTTATTAGTTTGAGGAAGGCCAGAGCTTCAGCTGTGTCAAATAGATTGTTCCCTTTAGTTAACGTTATTTAAAAGATAATGATCATGTCCCCTGTATTGTATTATGAGCGTCCATTCCCATTGGATAACGGAGAATGTTACACCCGGAAGTAAGTAGCCTATTCTCCTTACTGTCGATTGATTTTACAGTGATATCTGCACTACCCATCGACTAAAAAACACCAATTTGTCCTTGTTAATTACACAACATTGATTGGTTTGAATTGTGTACAATACTTTTGTATTTTCCCCCTTCGATTCGGAGAAACAAATATTTTTTCGGAGTTTTAGGATGCCGAAGACACTACACTACCCAGAATCCTCAGCTATCGTTTGGGACTACACCATGTGCTTAGCTTGACAAACCCTGTGATCAGTCCTCAACCTCTGTGATTGGAGGCGCGAAATTTACACAGAGCGTCAAAAAGGACTTTGAAATGGAATGATCCCATCGACGGCACACTATTCAAAACAGGAATCGAACGTGTCCTACCCCCTCCCCCCCTTAGGTCACAGGCTCCTCCAACAGTGCTACGCAATAAAACAGATACACAGAAAAAATAGTGAAATAGTGCAATAAGAGTCTATATACCAGTGATTGGAATATGATATATTAGATAAATAATTTCTAAGTAGCAGCCAGATGAATGTTATTTCTAAAGTTCAGGTGTTTAATAATCGTATAGCCTGTGGGATGAAGCTGTCTCTGTGTCTGGTGGTTTTAGTCCGGATGCTGCGGTACCGCCTGCCAGACTGCAGCAGACAGAACAGTTTGTGGCTGGGGTGATGGGATCTTTCATAATCCTGAGGGCTTTCTTTGAGGTTAACCTGGTATTTTTACTCCACTACATTTATTTTAGTTACTTTACAGATTTGGATTAATGATGTGAAATATAAACAACCCTTAAATCAGACTTTAGTTACACCCTGAATGAAATTCAGTGAAGGTGATTGTCAAGTGCCAACAATCAGGAGAGATATTTGATAGTTGGTGCTTGAGAAGACTAAGTATTTATCTGCAGATCCGTTTAAAGCATATTCATTACTCGTTATTCTCTAATAGTTCATTAAAGACTGTATATAATTGCTATTTTGCACATCCCTTTCAAGATTTCAAGATTTTCTAAGGTTTATTGACATATCATATACACGACAGTGTAGTTATGCAATGAATGAAAAACTTGGGTCACAGGTTCCTCAACAGTGCATTACAAGACATCTATCAATATGTGTGTACTTCCACCATTACACTGTCGTATTCTGCACATTTCTTTAAATAAAGCCTTATTAGTTAGCACATCCTCCTATCAGGCACTAAACTGTTTTACTCTGGATATCATTTGAGTATCTTCTTGATATTTTATATTCTATATTTATATAATTGACCTTCTACTTTCCCACTATTTTGTATGTACTCTTAATATTTAAATGTTTTCATAAAATATAACACATTCAAAAGTGCGTTACAAAAATGAAAGACATTAAGAAAAAGGCATTTTAAACAGTCATTAAAATCAACACAATCTTCCTGCATTGCAATTACTCTAAACGTGTAATAACGTGCTTTAACCAGTAGGTGGTTTGGGTTAAAAGCATAGGTTAAAAGGCTGTCAAGTTTACAGGGTTAACAAAATAAAAATATACTGCTGTTTCCGGTTTGGTTTACGACGAATATTATTTTGTTATTGTTTTGATATTTGTAACACAAAAGCGATGGAAAAAAACCATTGCGACAAAAAAAAGATGGTCTTAACATGACCCAGTCGTCTAGTAGTTAATTAAAAAACAATAATATCGAAACAAAATATTACTACTAAGTTTATTGTGAATTTAAAACAGAACGGTAAAAGAATAGTTTCCGGTCTATTCTGATGCCCGATCTCTGTAGATAAATAAAGAACTACGACAGATGTGTAATATTTAATGCAGCCAAACCATTTATTACAATGCATTCATGTGATGACTTTCAAAGAGTAAAGCAAGCACTGCTGAATAAAGTATGATTTTCTCTTTTACGAAACGTTTTTTTTTCATATGGAATGCAGTTGGAGGTCAACCAATCAAAGAGCTTGAGGACTGATCACGGGTTTGTCAAGCTAAGCACATGGTGTAGTCCCAAACGATAGCTGAGGATTCTGGGTAGTGTAGTGTCTTCTGCCATCCTAAAACTCAGAAAAAACATTTGTTTCTCCGAATCGAAGGGGGAAAATACAAAAGCATTGTACACAATTCAAACCAATCAATGTTGTGTAATTAACAAGGACAATTTGGTGTTTTTTAGTCGATGAGTAGTGCAGATATCACTGTAAAATCAATCGACAGTAAGGAGAATAGGCTACTTACTTCCGGGTGTAACATTCTCCGTTATCCAATGGGAATGGACGCTCGTAATACAATACAGGGGACATGATCATTATCTTTTAAATAACGTTAACTAAAGGGAACAATCTATTTGACACAGCTGAAGCTCTGGCCTTCCTCAAACTAATAACTAATTTAATAAAAATCACAGTTGCATTACACACAATGCACTGTTTTTTGAGAACACAAATTCGTAACTAATGTAATTTTTACATTCTGACGAAAAATAAAAATAATTCTGAATACAAATAAAATAAAAGAAGCCTCCCGTGAGTTACTACAAGCTATAAAGTAGATTTAAAAAAACGTTTTATAGAATAAAAGCTCACTGTGGGACGTTGTAGAAATGCGTGTGTGCACCACGACAAAGGAGCCTCATTCACTTTACATTGGGGTTGTTTGCGTGGGGCCGACACGTAAATGTAACAAAGTTCGTGACTCCACCACGCATTGTGGTGTTAAGGAGTCGTGGTGGAGTCACGCATTCTGGTGAGATCAGGTTGGTTTAACAGGTTGAAGTAGCTTTCTATTCAAACAATTGCCAAAATATTATATGTAGTGTACATGGGCATCACGTGTTAGAAAACAGTGGTGGGGACAATTTAACATCAGCATATCAGAAGACCACATAGTCCCTCACCTGGGTGTTGAAGCTCAAACACATGAAAAACCAACGCATACACCTCTGGACCACCAATGTGTTTTTAAACAATGAACGCCCAACTTGGTCTTGCTGTAATGTGATTTGGATTGCATTTGTACCTTTATGCACACAACGAGCACACATGTATCGAGGACAGAACATGACATAAGTAAAAAATGATGCTTTGGCTCAAAGGGTAAGTGGATGTCTAAGAGTCAGAGGGTTGGTGGTTTGATTCCCAGCATGGCAGAGTGCATTTTGGAGAGACATGTTTTAAACCAGGGGTGTCAAACTCAAATACACAGTGGGCCAAAATAAAAAAATCGCTACTAGTGGAGGGCCAGACCGGTTCAATGTTTATTGCAAAACGTATTGAAATGAACTTATTGCACATATTAAATCTGGAACTAACAAAGCTTAAATGATTGCCTATAAAAACAACATTAAACATGAAATAATCAGTTGCATTAATTTCTTATGGCTCTATCTGCAGCTTTTCCCGAGTCATTTATTATGATTACATTTTTCCACAGGCCAACAAAACCAAACATGCCCTGATGTCTTGAGAGAAAAGGTGCAAACAGATTATGATCTTTAAATTCAGAATCCTAACTGTTAAGATTTTGATGAAACCTCTACAGGTGGCTTTAGCTTAAGGGGTAAATAGATGTCTACCAAGCTGAAGGTCTGTGGTTTGATTCCATCTCATTATGCTAAGGAACTAACGAGGCTGTGGTAATTGTTGTGTAATAAATGGAAATGAAAAGTCAGTGAGAAAACAATTGGAGGCTTAAATCCAGATTTTTCTAATGCATGTTCAGAAACTAAGCTACAAATGTGATGCTAGCCATTGTCATTGTTTTCCTGCTTGGGGTTGATTTACTGTGTTTCACCTGCATGTCTACATCTGATTACCTAATAATAAAGAGGATTCTGATTATCTGTCTCTCACATCAATGCATATAAAACAAATACAATAATATTAAGATATCTAATAAATGTTTTAAAATGAGTCACATTATGCTTCAGTTCAAGGATGTAATGTTCAGTAATGCTAGTAGTGTACATAATAGTTTTATCTTTTATATTGTTGTTTAATAGCAAACTAGATAAGGATAATTGTAAGTGAAATTATGAAAAAGGAGACACACATTATTATCAATCAGCAAACTAAGAAAATGTTCTTATAAACGCAAACAAATTACATTATGTTCATTTGTCGGCTTCTGGGCACTCTTATTCTGAAAATCCCCATTGTGATTTGCAAGGACTCTTACTTTGAAAGTTACAAATCGGATGTAGAGGCTTCCATCCCAGCTTTTTAAATTCCAAACTGCTCTTTATCCGCCATTTTCGGTTGTTGGTGTCGCAGTGGTGATCGGTTATTGACTCTTTAAAATCAACAACGATAGTCTTCCATTACATTATTTAATTTGAAAAGACTCCAAACTGCAAAAAGAAGATGTCCACCGAGCAGGCCGAGAGCATTACGGTGACCGAGAAAGCAGTCCAGCTGCCGCCGCCGGCGCAGCAGCAGTCGCCGCCGGGGTGAGTTAATTCATCCAGGATTTATCCAGGTTCATCCATCCCTGGGTCCTTTGTTGGCTTAGCAGCTAATGCTAGATAGTTAGCCGTAGTGATTCAGATACACACGGATGTCTTTATTCCAGAATTAAATAAGAACTATCCCTTTGGTTTGCACATTTGTGAGCAAATTCATTTTAGGCACTTTAAACAAGTCCTAACTGTGATTACTTGTGTGTAAAGGTACACGTTGACGACCCGTGTATTTACTGGAAAATTCCTCCCATTTACTATGTGCTGTAATTCAGTGTTAGCATTTGTTTTGGCCTCTGCTAATAACTTGTTTTGCATGTCGTAGTTCCAGTTTTCAATAATAACTAGTTCCATTCATCGAAGGTCCTTTGTTGGCTCCTAGCAGCTAATGCTAGCTTGTTAGCCCCAATGATTAAAATCCACGGGGAGGTCTACAAATACCAATTCCAAAATGTAATACAAACTATCCCTTTTTGATTGCATCTTTTTGAGCAAATTAAACTTTGATAAACTTAAAACGTTTACACTTTGTCGTTATGTGTTTTACAACGTTGTTTTGGAGGCGTGTTTGGGACCCGTCTATTGACCGGAAGAAGATTATTTCCATTTAATGCTACGTGCAGTAATTAAGCGTTAGCATTTATTTAGCTAGCTAATAACTTCAGTTTTTAAAAGAAAAACTATTGTTAACTCTTTAAACTTTGATAAACCACCGTAAAATATATAACGTTATAGAGCCAGGACCACTTTAGTCAAAGAGCGGCCTTGCCATGCGGCTCATAAGGAATTGTCCCGGTAGAAAACTATTGTAGATTATCATTATAACTCCGGCAATTGTGAAATGGGATTTAAAAAAATACAACTATTTGCCCGGTTAGGTTTTATTTCCACTAGCCTTCATCTCTTTTTAAAATCAAGTTTGAAGAGGATTATTACATCAGGATGAGGATAATCCCCCTTGGCCCTCTATTGGTTAGATTTGGTAACACCAGTGCCCTCATTTTCAGCAAAAGTCAAAATGGTGCCGCGTAGTTTATTTTAAACTGTTTAAAAAAACATGTACCAGAACTTATGTCTGCAGATATTGTACTTATCTCTTTTATGTCCTTCATTTGTGAATTCACTCCCATAATCTGATCATGCTCAATTCTGTACCTTTCAGGTATAAAAGCTTGTTTTACTCACTATCTTACTGTCCTCTTTATACAGCGAAGTGAATGGAAAAATCAAGCTTGATCTCAATTCAAGCAGGAAGGAGAGACCCCAGAAGAGAGCTGGAGGTGGTCGCTTCGAACCCTATGGAAACGTGAACAAGCGATACAGGGTTTTCGTCAGCAACATCCCATACGACGTGAAATGGCAGGCCCTCAAAGACTTGATGAAAGAGAAAGGTAAGGTGTTTAGATAAGAGGTGGACTCTGTTCATTTGGACATAATTAAAGAGGTAGCATCCAGGGTCAATTTCGTTTGACCACTGCAGCTTTGAGGTTTTTTGGGGATTTTGTGCAGAACCTTTAAGTTGTACAATGCGGCGTGAGATCTTGTGAAGAGTTATCTGGAACCAAGGTTTTGAACGAGGTTCCCCACATTTGTCCGTCAATTAGGAGTTGCTGCAGACTTGCACAAGAGCTGCAAACCTGGATGTTTGACTGAACATTTAATCTCTCCAGAGATTACTAAAACCGTTTTGTGATCTTTGTGAAGTGAGTTGTAATGTGTCAATCCATTACTGTGGAAATGGAATAGTTGGGATCATAAGTGGAATATTGAGAGTTCTCACAGAAATCCATGAAAGAACATGTCTGTGTCTAAATGTATTTGCTCTGTTGCAACATGTCATCAACTGTGAAAGTCTGAGTTCATGTTTTATAAATAAGTTTAAAACAATGGAGCGAAGTAAAACAATAATATTTTGGATGCAGTCCATTTCAAGTTCTCTGAGAACATGGATTACATGTGCCGTTACTCATGTCTCAAGTACTATGGGGGTATTGGAAAGTGGAATATGTATTTTAAGTAATGCATAAATAGGCATTTACTTGAAGTTAAAGCATGTGTGTACACGGCACAACCCTTTTTCAGAAGGAGTGCCTGGTATTCGTTCTGTGACAACTGACTGTGGAGTTAAATTGCATTTTCTCTTTTAGGTATGACCTTGACAAGCAAATGTTTTCTCAGCAGACCTCGATGTTGTGCCAAACACGGCCATGCGTTGGGGATTTCTTTGGGGTACAGGTCTACAAAATGAAGCAACTTCTTATGCACTGTCCTTGTCTCTAGAGGTTTGATCACTGATGTCCATTTGTTGAACAGACCTGAGATCTGGAAAGAAGGCGTCACTGGGCGACGCCAAAACAAAATTCTGATATTGTGCGTTTAAGGAAAAGGACCAATTTCCCCTAAGAGCTTACCTTCGTTAAGATTATGGTTAGTTTCCTAGCTTTATGTTCCTCTTTGACCTCAGTTGATGGGCGACTGTAAAGATGCATTGTACCTGATGTTTTTAAAATGGAGACATTTGACAAAGTACGCACAGGTTTGCAATGAAATGGACGGAGACATTGAAAAGGTGTTGCCTACTTGAAATTAGTGGGTCAATTATCTTAGGTAGAAGGTGGTGTTCGCGGCATTACATCCAAATAGGAAGGCTGATGGCCATTTCAACTGTTGTTGTCCTCAGTCTATTGCTTCTTGTGCTTCAGGAGAATTCCAACAAGGACAGGCTAAGAAGTCTTCACTTTTTTGAAAAGAACCAAGCTTGCCTTTTGTAGACCTGTACCATATTGTGCTGCTGCTGAGGTGCTGGGGAAAGGCGCAGGACTGGCCGTCTGAGCTCACTGCGACCAGTCGTCCTACTTGTGTTTCCGCTCTAAACCCCCATTGTTCTCTCGGCTTCTCTCCCCTTGGTGTGTGTCGTCTCTGGAATCTGATTTGTAGTGGGTGAGGTAACGTACGTGGAACACTTAATGGACACAGAAGGCAAATCGAGGGTAAGTGCAAATACATACAAATAAAAACATGAATAATCCTAGACAAACCTGTGTTTGTCACCTTTTGGTGTCTTTGTATTCATTGTTGGGAATGGTTAAGCTTCAGAAACCTGGTGGAGTGTGCGAGATGTTGACGTCTCGCAGGCGTGTTTTATCCGGTGTCGTCTGTGGCACTCGATGACTTGAGGTCATCCCGAGGGTTAATGCTCCTATAAAAGGACTTCAGCTTTCGTTGTAGCCAATCCTGTGGTATTGCAGTATCCCTTTGGTTGCTGGATTTGCACCTCATGAACTAAAGGAGTCTAGTCTGGAAGAGGTTGTTACAAGGCTGTTACAGGGTTGTTAAATAAAACTAGAACTGCTCTCTGGAATCGTTCCCGCCATTATCTTAGTCGTAGGGAATCCTGTGGATTTCCGGTCCTTTGGAAGTTGGAAAAATATTGTTATATATTCAACATACTTGTTTGTATCGTGTAAAATGTGAAGTCTTACAAATGTATTTGATGGTACAGATTTGTGGCCAAGACGGTAAGCCTGTGTGATGTACTTTTTATTGTGCATGAAATTCTTTATTTTTCAAAACATTTATTTTATTCAACCATTGCCTTTGCTAATTTGCATTCTTTACTCCTTTGGGTGCGTCCTGTCCCCGTGTCTTGGATCAAAAAGGGTTGCGCGTAAGTAATCCATCCATTTATGTATTTAATTTAAATTGTTCGTTTGCGCTTCTCAGATGAACAAAATGGATGTTTTTACAATCCGATTTAAATTGACAAATCAGAAATAAAGTTCTAGGAGTTTACAGATTTTTCTGACGGGATGTACTCTACTTTCCTTCCAGTGTTGTTGAGTTCAGGACCGAAGAGCTGATGAAGAAAGCCGTGGAGAAAGTCAACAAGCACAATCTCAATGGACGTCCCCTTAAAGTGAAAGAGGTATGTCAAAGCAAGAAAAACAAATCCAAATGGCAGCTGCAGATTTCCACAACCTTTGATATTTTCTTGCTTTATTTGTAGGACCCTGATGGTGTGATTGCTCAGAGAGAAATCAACAAGACTCAAGGTGGAGGACATCCAGGAGGCCATGGTGGAATGGGGGGAATGGGCAACATGGGAGGCATGGGAGTAATGGGGGGAATGGGGGGAATGGATCGCATTAACATGGAGCGAATGGGCCCAGGACCAGGAAATGGCAACGTTAACATTCCTCCTAGCCTGATGAACAACCCCAACATCCCCAACGAGGTCATCCACGGTCTCCAGGCCGGCAGGATTGGCAGCACTGTCTTTGTGGCTAATGTGAGTTTTCCCAAAAATAAACATATTTTGATGCGTCATTACGAAAAGAGAAACCTTGTATTTTCATCCTTAGGCGCTTTCACACCGGAGTACTTTTCCCAGTATAATTCCGATATAGTTCCGAAAATGTACGTTCACACCAAAAAAATCTGGAACTTAGTTCATGAGAACCTTTCCACCCCCTTTTCAGTCCCTGCTAGAGCTCCCAGGAGGTTTTTGAAGCCGCCATTTTATTTTCTTCGCATTAGCATTATTAGCATTAACATTAGCCCAGCGCACAGAGACTAACTTATGACAACACAAAAAAAAACATGGGAGTGATGAGGAGGTGTCGGTGTTCTGGCGATTTACTCGGAAGGCTTCAAGAAAACTCACTCTTAAATGGTCCTCCTGCAGCTGGACTACAAAGTGGGCTGGAAGAAGCTGAAGGAGGTTTTCAGCATGGCAGGCATCGTGGTGAGGGCCGACATCCTGGAGGACAAGGATGGGAAAAGCAGAGGCATGGGCACAGTCACATTCGATATGCCCATTGAAGCAGTCCAAGCTGTCTGTATCCTTTCTAAAAATGTTGGATTGTGATCGCTGTATGTATGCATGAAATGTTTATTCATTAGAATCACGTTGTGGCAAAATGTCTCTGGTGGGCTTTTCCTTAATGATATCACAGCTATGTTCAATGGACAGCTTTTATTCAACAGACTGATGCACGTCAAACTGGTATGTTCCTCAACCCCTAATGTACTTTGATTGAAGCACATTAAAGATTTCCCAATTTGGGAAAGTATAGATCTATCTATGATTGAAGTATAAAGTCTAAATCTGTCTGTATGCTTTTGTCAGGATGAGAAATCCCTGCCCAAAGATTTTGGACCACCTGAGAGAGCTTCTTCTGCTCTTCCCCGTAAGTAGAAACGTAGCTTTCTTCACTCGGATAAAAAACATAAAGACATTGTTTTAAATGGAGGATAGAATGGTTGAGTAATAAAAACATGTTGTCCTTGAAAGTTTAATAAGTACTTCTGTTTTGTTCAGACTTTCACCTGTGATATAGCTTTGTATCGAGTAAATACATCTTGTCGAAATAACTAACCTCACAAACATATCCTGAGATACTTACTGGGTTAGTTGAGCAATGGGTTTCATATTGTACGTTCATTAATATTGTTATAAGTGTGCTAACAATACACCCAAAAGTATCCTTGTTTCCGCCACATATTACATTTGTTTGTTCAATGAAGGGAATGATCACATGACACAGACAAAAGAGTGATGGCTAAAGCCCCGTATTCTGATATTTTTGATCAACAAAAAAACAATGCAACATTTCTATCTAGAAAGTTGACATGTGATCACGTGACCTTTCACAGTGGTCCAACCTCTGCCGTTTATTTTACACGTCTACATTTGGATCCCCTTAGTTCTGCGAAATATGTAATCACATTATGCATTTCCTCTGCCCAGGTGGCCTGAGTGGTATTGGCCTGGGTCTGGGACCTAATGGCCAGCCCATTGATGCGACCCAACTGAACAGAGGAGGAGGTGGAGGAGGAGGAGGAGGAGGTGGCGGAGGAATGGGCAACATGGGCCCTGGAGGTAACTAGCTGTCGTATTATTTTGTTAAAACCTTGAATAAAAGATACCCTTGGAATCAGTAGCTAATCATCACTCTTGTCACTTGTAGGAATGGATGGAATGGGCTTCGGCAACATGGGCGGTCGTATGGGAGGCGGCAGTGGAGGGGGAGGTATGTCCTGAGGATTTTTTAGTAGAGTGGTCCATATTGTTTTCAATACTACCGCTACCTTTTTATATAATTGAACAACAATTCATAGTTTAATTGAAGCCCCTGAAATAATTGTACTCGGATACATGAACAAGATGTTCTCTAACATCATTATTACAGCAGCTTAGAGTGCTTGGAAAAATGTATAATTCATAATTTTTGATTTAAGCTCCCATACTCGTATATCATTAAGGCATCAGCTTTTCATCGTTTTCGTTGTTTTTCTGCCGTTTGGCATTAAGACTTCCCATCTGTTCCAGGAATGGACAACTTTGGAGGAATGAACAACATGGAGCGTTTCGGTTCTTCCGGGATGGGCCGGGCTAACGGTAAGGGGATGCGTCAATCCCTCTCAAACCAGCGTGGAACTATTTCGCGGTTTTCTGGTCGTTTCTAATGGTTTCATCTCTTGCATCGTCAGAGATGGAGCGTGGGATTGGTGGTGCTTTTGAGAGGGAGTTTGGGCGGAATGATATGGGAATGTCTCGCAATAATTTTGGAGAGTCGTTTGAAAGAGGAATGGGTCAGTATTTATTTTTAGGATCTTGTAAAATATTCCCTCTAGCCCCTCTGATCATTAGGTGTAATGCTAGGCTCAGACAGTAGATTTGAACTGTTTTCCCCTTTTTGGTCTCTTTTTAAAAGGAAACTCCCAGGGTATGGACCGCATGAGTTCTGGCATGGACCGCATGGGAGGCGGCATGGACCGCATGGGAGGCGGCATGGACCGCATGGGAGGCGGCATGGACCGCATGGAGCGCGGGGCTGACCTGGAGAGAATCGGCTCTGGGTTCGACCGCATGGGCTCAGGGATGGATCGTCAGGGACCCAGTATGGACCGGCTCGGACCCGGTCTGGACCGCATGAGTTCCAGCATGGACCGCCTGGGCCCGGCTGGGTTTGACCGCCTTGGCCCCTCCGGATTGGATCGCATGGGTTCTGGCCTGGACTTCAGCTCCCCGATGGGAATGGATCGCATGAGCAACACCGGCATCGACAGAATGCCCACCAGCTTCGACCGCATCGGCTCCACTGGAGGAATCGACCGCTTCCCCTCTGGCGGCGGGATGGACCGCATGAACTCCGGCGGCATGGACCGCATGGGGTCCGGCAGCGTCGGTGGGCAGTTTGACCGCTCTGCAGAACTGGAGCGTGGGTTCGGAGGGAACTCCTTCGGAGGAGCTGGAGCTGGTGGAGGCGGTGGCGGCAACAACAACATCAGGAAGGGATGCCAGATCTTTGTCAGAAATGTAAGTCTTCATCTGACCTTTTCTTACAACTTATTTTCTTATGTTTGTGTAAAAGCACCTGGCAATAAACTCGATTTGAATGAACTGTAGTTTGGCCTAATTCACTTTTTTTTTAAGATTCAAGGCTTTTATTGTCATGTGTAGATGTATCAATGAAAATCTTAGGTCACAGGCTCCTCCAACGGTGTAACATAATAAAACAGATAAAATAGTGCAAGTAATGCAAATAAAAATAGAATTGAAATATAATATCAAATTTTTGTTTTGTTCTTCAGCTGCCCTTCGACTTCAACTGGAAGATGCTGAAGGATACCTTCAACACATGTGGTAAGAATACTCCTCGATTGCAAATATTATATTGATGTAAGCTTTTTTTTTAGATGACTTCTAACTAGTTATCTCTTCCAATCTGCAGGCATGGTTCAGTATGCTGATATCAAGATGGAGAACGGAAAGTCTAAGGGCTGCGGCGTGGTTCGCTTCGACACCCCAGAAACTGCCGAGCGCGTCTGCAGGACCATGAACGGCTACCGGCTGAACGGCAGGGAAATCGATGTTAGAATCGATAGAAATGCATAAACGATCTGTCTGTTGCGTCTTCCATTCATCTAGTTCCTTGTGTCCAAATGCCCTTTATGATCTGATTTTCCCATCATCATTTTCATATCATATCCACTTAGATATTTGTGAGGGTGAAAAATGTTTTTTTTAGTTGTTAGTTGTGAAAGTGTTTTAGTTTTTGCTAAAATGTACTTGATTTTTTTTTAGAGACCAAATTTTAACATTTTATTTTCTGTGATGCTTCACCTGTCATTGCCTTTGTTCTATAAGGTGTTTTGATAAATAAACCTTGGTGTTCGAAATACTTTGTTCGATGTCTTTCTGTGGAATTGCATTGCCTGTCTTTCCAGAGACTATCAAGTTTTCTTTGATTGACATTTTCTATTCTGGGTTTGTCGTGTAAACACATAAACAGCTATAATTTGGATGACTTTAAATGTATGTAATTATTTCCTGACAGTTTAAGCAACTTATATCAGGGTAAAAGGGGCTTGGAGATATATCTTATAAGCTCTCGAGATACCTCGTTGCAGATAAGGAATGCAACATATAAAATAGAAGTTTAATTTATTCATATTTAATTCCATTTAAAAAAAACATTTGAAATATGCTTAGTGTACACTTGCTTCATAAAGATTGTTCATGTCTAAATATAGTTTTATATTACCTGAAATAAATACGTATCTAGTATAGTCTAATAAAAATACAAGGTAAAAAGGAACCGGAAGTTCCGGAAGAAGGTCACGAGCATTAACATTCAAGATGGCGACCCCCGTGTGTCAGTGTTACCAGGTGAGTTCTGTGGACGTTTTGTTGTAAATATCAGCCTTTCAACCCCATGAAATGATAAGGGAAGAACTTGAATTGCACATGTGAACTGCCAGTGTAACCTTGTTAAGTGTTGGACTTGTATTTCAAGTTAAAGTCATTCAGGGTGCTAACGTAGCATTAGCTAAGTTAGCTCTTTGAATAGTCAGGTGTCCATTCGGTGTTTGAATAAAATATTTTCGAAGTAAAGTCATGCATGGGTATCTAGCTGCGCATTTTCTGGCTTTCCATCGTGACGTTTTGGCTTAATATCACAAGGTTTAAAGCCTTTGTTCATAACTTAAATGTGCAGGTCTGTCGGGTGATAGTGAGTTTCTGCGTAGTTTAATAAGATATGTGTGTGTCTGTGTGTTTGTGTGCAGATATGTGTGAGAAGAGGCTTTGTTTCTTTCCCTTCCTCCTACCTTCTCCTTCACAACAGAGCCGCTGTCTACAGGACACATGGGCTCCTCACATGCTCTTCACAGGTACAACCCCTGTCTTATTTTCATGTTTAATTATGTCTGGATATTATAAAGCTGTACCTTTACTACATGCCTTTTTACTATGAAGAGATTCCTTCAAATTAGGTCTGGGAGATATCATAATTATAATAATATTAAACTTGATTTATATAGCACCTTTCATGCTTGACCCAGCCCAAAGTGCTTGAGTGACAGAAAATGACAATAACAAATGATATAGCCAGTGTATCCTGATAAACGTCATTTTATGTCTCATGTTAGTCCGGCAGTGGCTCAGTCAGTAGGGGCTTGGACTGCGAGCCGTAGGGTTGCCGGTTCAAGTCCCCGACCAGACCTAAATATGGAGTGTGGACTGCTACTTGGAGAGGTCCCAGTTCACCTCCTGCCCTGCCGTGGTGCCCTTGAGCAAGTCACCAGACATGCATGCATGAACAGTGAGGACTTGAGTGATAGTTTTAAGAATTAACCTGAGTAATTGAAGAAAAATACTGCACACAGCTGTTGGAAGAAAACTGCTTACAATATATACCAACACTATATAACTGCTTGTTAAAATACATTTATCAAGATGTATCACAATATCTGGATTTATGATTTCACAATGATTTAATTCCATTTAAAGGTAGCATTTATTTATAAGGAAGGTAGACTTAACAATATTTTTTATTTTGTTGCACTATTGAGATATTTCGGTTATTTAGCCTACCCTAAAGGCTACCCTAATATACAGCCTCACAAACTACACCTTCTAAACATATCATAAAGTTGCATCAACTAAACGTTTCAACCTTCACCTTCAAACGTCTGATCAGGAACTTGAGATTAATGTAACTGCCCCACGCCGACTGGAGTACATTAATAACGTGTTGTTTCTGATTCTTTCCCTCAAGGTGCCTCCGTCCCCCTCCCTGCAGGTCAGGTATATGTCAGGGGAGAGAGGCGGGGGCAGAGGCGGGGGCAGAAAGGGTTTCATGGGGGAGTTACTGGACAACATAAAGCAAGAGCTAAACAAAAACAAAGAAATGAAAGACAACATCAAGAAGTTCAGAGAAGAGGCCCAAAAGCTGGAGGAGTCCGAAGCATTGAAACAAGCTCGAAGGAAATTTGTAAGTATTCTGCTACACACACCTTTTTATTATGAAAATGTGTGTTTGCCAACGCAATGTCTTTCTTCCAGAAAACGATAGAGTCTGAAACCGTGAAGACCTCCGATGTCCTCAGGAAGAAGCTGGGAAACATCTCTGAGAGCGTTAAAGAGGTAACGTGTTTCAACGTGATGCTGCCTTTCTTTTAATCATCATCGACATGCTATTCAAATGTATCCACCCTAACAAGATGTGTGTGTGTGTGTGCGTGTGCGTGTGTGTGCGTGTGCAGGGGCTTGAGGAGGTGAGTCGTACGGACATTGGAAAGAAAATCAAGGATGGAATAGAGGAAGCAGCCAAATCAGCGAAGACCTCGGCCGAGTCTGTCTCTAAAGGTGGAGAGATGTTGGGGAAGACCGGTGCCTTCAGAGCAATATCACAGGTCTGTAACGCTTTCACAATGTACTCATTATTCATATTGCATTATAGCTTTCTGCTCACTTGATAAACATTATTTCTATTATATGTTGCTATGGTGCAAAAACATTTCTTTATATATTCATAGAAACAGAACCTTGAGTTTTTTTAAAGGTCTCATGTCATGGTCTTCTCTACTGATCATATTTCCATTGTTGAGGTCGACTAGAATACATTTACATTGTTCAATGTTCCAAACTCACGTTGGTTTCTCACAGCATCTCTGTAAAGTGTGTGTATTCACTCTCTGTCCTAAACGGCTTGTTGGAGCTCCCCCCTCCCCCCCTGTGAGCCCAGTCTGCGAGACAGCGAGACACAGCGAAACCCAGCCCGAACACACACACACACACACACACACACACACCCGCAGCCTGGCTGGGAGTTTGTGTGACTCACAGCCTCGCCGCGTCCCGCCGTCTCAGGCTGAGAAATCGGCGGAGATGCAGCTGAGAAAAGAGTGTGTGTGTGTGTGTGTGTGTGTGTGTGTGTGTGTGTGTGTGTGTGTGTGTGTGTGTGTGTGTGTGTGTGTGTGTGTGTGTGTGTGTGTGTGTGTGTGTGTGTGTGTGTGTGTGTGTGTGTGTGTGTGTGTGTGTGTGTGTGTGTGTGTGTGTGTGTGTGTGTGTGTGTGTGTGTGTGTGTGAGGAAGTAACGGCTCCGTGGACGTGACGTAACAAAACACAGCATGACATCCCTACAGTCTTATTTCTGGAAAACCAGATAGGACGACAGTTTGCTTATCTCTGCATCCTGTGATGTTTCCAGTTCAGATAACGTTTTCCAGCTTGGTTTCATTTCCTGTATTTTTACGTTACGTCACTGTACCCAGGAAGAAAGAGAGAAGTGTCCAGCGAGGCGTTCTGGGGCAGCAGACAGGTCTTCTCTGTGTTAGAGCTTTACTCGCTACAGGGTGCACTTTGAGGGTTTGTGACTCTGCAGACCGCTTACATGCAGAACAACCCTTCACAACACAAGGGGACGGGTGATAACCAGAAAAGCAAGACAAGGGCCCTTTATGTAAGTTAGGACTGTGAGGGGTCTAGTTTGGAGGTGGGTCTTGACTGCCAAAACAAACTGATCCAATGTCATGTTGTACATTGAAAATGATAAGCCAATCACCAGATAGCCCAACTTTAAACGCATTAGAATGGACTTTTACAACATGGAGAGGATAACATCATCTAGGGCTGTGCAATTAATCGTATTTTAATCGCGAATCGTCTTCAACAAACGCTGTGTAATGGTTTGCTGCCAAATGTCAAAACAAAATATATGAAAAGAAAATGATAGGCCAGGTTACTAAACGCATTTGTTTTCTGGTCTGTCTGTTCTCTCTTCAGGGCATGGAGAGCGTGAAGAGGGAGATCGATGACCTCGGTCACACCGGCTCTTATCGGCCTCCCGGCAGACTGCGGAAGAGGAGCGAGTTTTCCTCCAAAGGGGCAGGAGAGGAGGGCAAAGTGTTCGAAGCCAACGAGTACGTGAGTGCCCTCTGCCCCCCCCCCACTGTGGGAGGGGAACGCCTCTCAGAGACAGTTGATAACACTTAGATGGCCTCATAAAGTCTAATCATAATTAAAAATACAGGAAATGAAACCAAGCTGGAAAACGTTATCTGAACATCACAGGATGCAGAGATAAGCAAACTGTTGTGCTATCTGGTTTTCCAGAAATAAAACTGTAGGGATGTCATGCTGTGTTTTGGAATAGGGGTTACAACTCTCAGAGCTGAATATGAATAGTATTCCCAATTTTCTTTTCACGACGGGACTAGAAAAATATCTTTATATCTTTAAAATAATATCTTTTAAAGATTTCGATTTTTTTTTGTATTCTGTAAAATACAATTATTAGGCTTTGATATCCATCCCAACACAAAACATTATTCAGAATGTTATTCGGACACATATCTTGTTACATTTCCTGCTATTTTTTGAGATTGCTCTAGTCCAGTGCTTCTCAAACTTTTTCATACCAAGGACCACTTAACCAATAAAAAAACACTCGCGGACCACCTAACTCCACAAATATCCAAAAACACATCCTTTTTTACAAATCGCCTGAAAATGGTACAAACAAGTGGCAACATGTGCGATGCACTCGAAAGTGAAACTTAAGCTCGCTCCATTGCGGAGATATTCCCATGAGAGTGCGGAAAACTTAAATGTATTTCAGTCAGACAACTCACGTGTTCCGTTTAACATGTTTATTAGAAGCAGCATATAGTTGAGTTTGGCGACTAGGCTCGGGCATCATCACTCCATAGATATACATAGCACGATGAGTGATGATTAAATAACTAACCCCCGAGCCTACAGGTGGAAGCTGGGGTGGTGGTGGGGCAGGCAAGCAGCAGCAACATGAAACACAGCAGCACGAACATGAACGCAGCAATGGCAAATGAATGCAGCAATAGCAAATGAACGCAGCAAGCAGCAGCGACGTAGCTGCAGCAATAGCAGCAGCAAGCAATGCATGGTGAGCGATCTGGCAGGTTAAATAGAGCGGCATATTAAGGAGACTCTGTTTGGTTGGTTGTAGAGCGGCAAGGGGGCGTTATGTATGAATGCAGCATAAGTGCTCGAGTTGACTGCCTGAACTAGCTCGCAGGCTTCGCCCCATTTATTTATTTCAAATGTGACATTTTACCAATATACTGACGGACCACTAGGGGGTGCTCACGGACCACCAGTGGTCCGCGGACCACACTTTGAGAACTACTGCTCTAGTCCGTTACAATGAATCTGCTTTATTATGAGTTAAATATCCTCGCTGTAAATACTGCTATGTTTTTCTTTCCGTGTGAATATCTTTGAAATGTGATGGTCCACAGGGATTAAACGGTAGCCCTTGGTGTATGTGCTGTTGAAATCTTTACTTTGTGCGTTCGTCCTTCAGAGAGGCGATGGGTGTGGTGCTGCACAAAGACTCTAAATGGTTCCAGCAGTGGAAGGACTTCAAAGACAACAATATGGTCTTCAACAGTAAGGACACACGTCTGTCTTTCTGTCTCTGCATCCGTGTCTTTTTTTTTAGACGTCTCTTTGACTTCCCTCGCAGTTCTTTGTTGCGGCGCCGTGCGTTGAAGCTTGGCGGTGGGCGCATGAATCTCATGTTATTATATAATTACATGTCACACTTTATATGATGAACATTTATGACATCAATGTCTGGTGCTATTTTATGCAACATTCCATGCTGGCTAAATATACTGTCTATGCCTGCTGGCTGTCCATTCAAACGAAGTACACTGGAAATAAACTCCCCAAACAGGCGAAAGCTCTGCCACCTCCCTCCGTGCCTGGCTCCTCCGGTTTGTATCCCGGTAGGTGAAGAGGCACTGGTCATACAACACTACCGCTACGATGATTTTGTCCTCCATTTTTTGACATATGGGAAATAACTGCGGTCTGGCTCTCCCAGCATACACGCGGTTTGATTGGCTAGCGCTTGGACTGGCAGATTTGCATAAACAGGATTTGATTGGCTGCCGCTTCCGTCGAAGCTTCAAAAGTAGAACATTGCTCTACTTTTGAAGCGAGCAACGCGAGGGCTTTGCTCCCACAATGCAGTTCGGCAAAGCGTGACGTCACCCCAGTCAAAGTGAATGGGCAGAAGTGTTGAAGCTTCAACGCACGCCGCCGTGTGTCGGGGCCGTGAGTGATGTTAAGTGTTGAGGCATGACATGGGTCAAGAGGACAGGTTCGCAGCTATTTAGGTTCCTTTAGTCGTTTTTACTGTTCTCTTAATTAACGTGAAATACTGTAAATCAGTATCGTATGAATCTATTGGCTGAAGCTCCAAAGGTTATATTGGACTTTATTCACAGATGTCATAGAAAGCATAAAACACCTGGTCACAAAGTACATGTTCTTGTTTTAAAGGTCACCTATTATGCAAAATCCACTGTTTCATGTCTCTTCTACATCAACATGTGTCCCCTCTTCTCCATGTCTCTTCTACATCAACATGTGTCCCCTCTTCTTCATGTCTCTTCTACATCAACATGTGTCCCCTCTTCTTCACGTCTCTTCTACATCAACATGTGTCCCCTCTTCTTCACGTCTCTTCTACATCAACATGTGTCCCCTCTTCTTCACGTCTCTTCTACATCAACATGTGTCCCCTCTTCTTCATGTCTCTTCTACATCAACATGTGTCCCCTCTTCTCCATGTCTCTTCTACATCAACATGTGTCCCCTCTTCTTCATGTCTCTTCTGCATCAACATGTGTCCCCTCTTCTTCATGTCTCTTCTACATCAACATGTGTCCCCTCTTCTCCATGTCTCTTCTACATCAACATGTGTCCCCTCTTCTTCATGTCTCTTCTGCATCAACATGTGTCCCCTCTTCTTCATGTCTCTTCTACATCAACATGTGTCCCCTCTTCTTCATGTCTCTTCTACATCAACATGTGTCCCCTCTTCTTCATGTCTCTTCTACATCAACACGTGTCCCCTCTTCTTCATGTCTCTTCTACATCAACACGTGTCCCCTCTTCTTCATGTCTCTTCTACATCAACATGTGTCCCCTCTTCTTCATGTCTCTTCTACATCAACACGTGTCCCCTCTTCTTCATGTCTCTTCTACATCAACACGTGTCCCCTCTTCTCCATGTCTCTTCTACATCAACATGTGTCCCCTCTTCTTCATGTCTCTTCTACATCAACATGTGTCCCCTCTTCTCCATGTCTCTTCTACATCAACATGTGTCCCCTCTTCTTCATGTCTCTTCTACATCAACATGTGTCCCCTCTTCTTCATGTCTCTTCTACATCAACATGTGTCCCCTCTTCTCCATGTCTCTTCTACATCAACATGTGTCCCCTCTTCTTCATGTCTCTTCTGCATCAACATGTGTCCCCTCTTCTTCATGTCTCTTCTACATCAACATGTGTCCCCTCTTCTCCATGTCTCTTCTACATCAACATGTGTCCCCTCTTCTTCATGTCTCTTCTACATCAACATGTGTCCCCTCTTCTTCATGTCTCTTCTACATCAACATGTGTCCCCTCTTCTCCATGTCTCTTCTACATCAACATGTGTCCCCTCTTCTTCATGTCTCTTCTACATCAACATGTGTCCCCTCTTCTTCATGTCTCTTCTACATCAACACGTGTCCCCTCTTCTTCATGTCTCTTCTACATCAACACGTGTCCCCTCTTCTCCATGTCTCTTCTACATCAACATGTGTCCCCTCTTCTTCATGTCTCTTCTACATCAACATGTGTCCCCTCTTCTCCATGTCTCTTCTACATCAACATGTGTCCCCTCTTCTTCATGTCTCTTCTACATCAACATGTGTCCCCTCTTCTTCATGTCTCTTCTACATCAACATGTGTCCCCTCTTCTTCATGTCTCCTCTACATCAACATGTGTCCCCTCTTCTTCATGTCTCTTCTACATCAACATGTGTCCCCTCTTCTTCATGTCTCTTCTACATCAACATGTGTCCCCTCTTCTTCATGTGTCCCCTCTTCTTCATGTCTCTTCTACATCAACATGTGTCCCCTCTTCTTCATGTCTCTTCTACATCAACATGTGTCCTCTCTTCTTCACGTCTCTTCTACATCAACATGTGTCCCCTCTTCTTCATGTCTCTTCTACATCAACATGTGTCCCCTCTTCTTCATGTCTCTTCTACATCAACATGTGTCCCCTCTTCTTCATGTCTCTTCTACATCAACATGTGTCCCCTCTTCTCCACGTCTCTTCTACATCAACATGTGTCCCCTCTTCTTCATGTCTCTTCTACATCAACATGTGTCCCCTCTTCTTCATGTCTCTTCTACATCAACATGTGTCCCCTCTTCTTCATGTCTCTTCTACATCAACATGTGTCCCCTCTTCTTCATGTCTCTTCTTCATTAACATGTGTCCCCTCTTCTTCATGTCTCTTCTACATCAACATGTGTCCCCTCTTCTTCATGTCTCTTTTACATCAACATGTGTCCCCTCTTCTCCATGTCTCTTCTACATCAACATGTGTCCCCTCTGTGGAAAGAGACTCTGAAAGTTTCAGGAACAAAGATTCTCTCTCTTTTTGATCCATTTCTATAAAAACCTGTCTGAAAATGAGCTGATCAGATTTTGGCCACTTTATGATGTCATAACGATGTGTTGTCTTGTGTAACCATTAGCCAATCATTAGCCCCCCCCCCTTATCACCTGCATCTCCTCTAGAGCTCCATTGAGTTCTTTGTAACCAGATGTCTCTCAGAGGGGCGTGGGGAGGGGCTCCTTGTTTTCATCTAAAGTAACAGACAGAGAATCAGCACTTTGGAAACAGGCCTGAAACAGAGGGGATTATGGGTAATGCTGCAATGATTTCAGCCAATCAGAGACAGGTTCTGTATATATCTGAGGCCTGTGATATATTGATGAAAAACAGTATAATAGGAGACTTTAAGGCCTTTTTTTATGCAGTAGGAGACTGCAGTACTTTAGAAGCAACATGAAGAGAGACTTGAAGCTCAGACACTCCTTAGTACACAGGATAGTTGTAGGGGTAAAGGTCTCCAGTGGAAGAGTTTTGGACTCGTCCATGTCTCCATTAATCACCCAGCAGAGACACAGAGCAGGATTTTGCTGATCTTCAGTTTTGAGTCTTTTCATTCCTCATGCCGCCCTCCAGCGGACCCCGTGGGACTTCGTATGTCGACAGGAAGAATGATGTTGAATCTGTGTACGAACTGACTATGAAGGATTTGCTGATCTGAGATAATGGTTTTTCTGCTTTCCATTCTTTCATCTCCGCTGTTCAACGTCTGCGAGCCAACACACAATAATCCTGCTGTGAAGGGAAACCAGGGTTGTGTGTTAACGTGCTCTCATTCTGTGTCCACCGCAGGGTTCTTTGAGATGAAGATGAAGTACGATGAGAGTGAGAACGCGCTCGTCAGAGCCTCTCGAGCTGTCACCGAGAAGATGACTGATGTTCTGGGTGAGATACCTCGGTTTGTTAGTCTGCATTAATCACTGGGAGTCCAGCCTTACCGGACACATCACAGTCGGGAGTGAATCTTCTCGGGGAGATGTTCATTTCTAAGGCAATTCCTATACAGACGTAAAGAGTAACAATTTGTCCAATTCTGAGGTTTTTCTTTGTTGTTTTTTCCCTTTTTGTGCCGAGGAAGCAAATAAATCGTCATCATAGCAAAACATTGAACTGTTTTCAGCCCTTCATTACCCTCACTTTAAAGTAGGGATGGGAATTTGAAAGCAAATGTATTTTCGAATATTCGACCCCCCAAAAAACGGTTAACCGAAATGTACATATCCTATTTGTGCCGCATGTGGGCCTAAGATGAGGTTTGAGTCTGCGTGACCTGCGTGTAGGGAGGGGCAGCAGCCATTGGCTAGAACCAGCTAGATCTGATGGATTTGGACATAAACGCGAGTGAATTATAACCGGACGCGAGAGAGAGATCAGCACCTGCAGCTCTGCCCGCTGTGAGGGACCGGTGAGCGGAGCAAAACACACCTTTAGACGTCACCTAACACACTAACGGTACGTCCACACAGCAGCTTTTCAAAAATCTTGAAAATCTTGGAGCTGGGCGTGTCTGACAGCTTGGGGATTTTTTGCGACCAACAACCAATCACATGAATCTCCCGCCCCCGACATACAAAGCAAAAAACCCCGGGGATTTTAATGCGAGCAATATATATATATATATATATATATAAACTCCCCAAACAGGCGAAAACCTACCAGGTTCACCCACTGTCTCTGCCACCTCCCTCCATGCCGGTTCCTCCGGTTTGTATCCCGGTAATAGTTCTGGTCGTAAAGAACCGGGTGATTTGCTACCGTAACTTCTCGTTTGGAATATGAGGAAATGAACTGCGGTCTGGTTCTCCCTGCTTACACGCGGTTTGATTGGCTATCGCTTCTACTGTCAGATTTGCATAAACGTGTTTGATTGGCTGGCGCTTCCAGCTCAGCTTCAAAAGTTGAACATTGCTCAACTTTTGAATCCTGGAGATCCTGGGCATCCTGGAAATCTTCGCTTCGCTCCCCCACAATGCAGTTCGGCGAAAAGCGAGGCAAAGTGACGTCATCCCCATTCAAAGTCAACGGGCAGAGAAGCGTTGGAAGCGGTGGAAGAATCGTCTAAAGCTGCTGTGTGGACGTACCGTTAGCTATGGCACAGTCGTATACATTGAATTATTCCATTTGATAATATGTAATCAACTTAGGCATCCCTCCCAAAAAATAAATACAAATATATATATTAATAAAAATATTAATAACTCATATTCGAATACCTGAATAATTTCGAATATTCGATGAATCGTTCCCATCCCTACTTTAAAGGAGTTCAAATAGAATGAAACAAAGTATAACACTTCCTTTAAAAGATCATTCTCTCACAGAGTAACCGTTTCAAAAGCCTCTGTTCCCTGCTATACACGTACTTAAAACTCAACTTGTTCAAACAAAGGCTTCCAAAGCACATCTCTAGTCTCCTCCTGAAATGCCTCCTTAAGTGCATTAACAAAAAGGTGAAAAAGGAAGCCATATTTACAAATGACTGATATTGATATTTTCCTAACATACTAAGTTAAAGGTGGGGTAGGTAATTCACTTCAGAAACACGTGTTGTTATATTCCATGGAATGCTCTTAACATCCCGATAGCAATGAATACATGAAATGCTTTGACAATAAATACATATAAATATCATCTGTGGAAGCCGTGGCGCTGTGAAAAGCACGACCAATCATCTGAGCCGGCCCGGCTAAAGTAGCTGGATGGCCTACCTGCCTGTCAGCCTGCCATCGGGGCACAAACTGATCTCGTGCCCTCATTGGTCATGTGTTCGTGTGTGTGTGTTGGAGGAGGGGCTCTTTGAGGAAGTCTGAAGGAACGGGCAGATTTTTTTCGGTTGTGTATTTTCAAATTCTAGCGCACTTGAGCTGCTTCCTCCATTGTTACCTAGCCCACCTTTAAGCACACTAAAACTCCCCCCGTGTTTCCCGTCTGTGTTCAGGTGGGCTGTTCTCTAAGACGGAGATGTCTGAAGTTCTAACGGAGATTTTAAAAGCTGACCCATCCTTTGACAAGGACACTTTCCTCAAGCAGTGTGAAGGGGATATCATCCCTAATGTACTGGAGGTATGTCAGACTCAAGATAACGCTGGTACTCGTGTCTTTGAAGAGGAATGAGATGAGCTTCGGACAAGAAATATTAACATTTTTCTAACAGTCAGGAGAGGCAAATACTTCACATAGGTTGCCCTCTATTATCACGTCTTTATATACCCTTGAACAGGTTTTTAAACTCAGCTCTGTCTCCATGCAGGCGATGATCCGAGGGGAGCTGGAGCTGCTGAAGGACTGGTGTTATGAAGCGGTACGACTTTTATCACACACTGAGCTTTAAGTGTTGATGCACACTTACTATACGCCTGTTCTTGCTTATTTGTTAGAGGATGTTAGTCATGCTTTTACTGAAAGTCCTTCTCTCCTTATTGATTCAGACCTACAGTCAGCTGGCACACCCAATCCAGCAAGCCAAAGCCATGGGACTCCATTTCCACTCGAAGATCCTGGACATCGACAATATCGATGTGAGTTTCTCCAGACTTCACTACGCACTGCTCCAATGAAGCCTGGATCCCATCCACTCACTCGTGATGCAAATATAGTTTATCGTGCGTTCAAAACAGCTGAAATAAAAGTGTGTGTGTGTCAGAGGTCGCGTTAACCGAATATTCTCCGCCTATGACGGATTTTTTTTAACAATGACGGACAAATCTGAAAGCTGTCCGTTAGAACAAACTCAGAACAGCGCCAAAGTGTCCCCGCAGCGAGGCTCCGGTGTTGTGCCGTGTTGTGCATGCCCTCCCAGACTAGCAGTTTTGTTAAATTGTTTCGTTTATCAACGCGACAACATAGCGTTTCGTGAGGCGGTTGTCGTTGTTGTTGGGTGAAAAGCAAACGGCTGTTTTTGCTGCGGAGCCCAGCGCGAGCAGGCTCCTTCACGACAGACTATCGCGCCACCTAACCATTCGCCAAAAATGT
Source organism: Champsocephalus esox (assembly GCA_036324585.1). Classification (NCBI taxonomy): domain Eukaryota; kingdom Metazoa; phylum Chordata; class Actinopteri; order Perciformes; family Channichthyidae; genus Champsocephalus; species Champsocephalus esox. Next base: position 40,142,856 of record CM070484.1, read on the forward strand.
TTTTAATACCAGCGGTAAGCGACCTAGCGCCGGGCAAAAAACTATCTTCAAATAAAAGAAAGTCACCAGAGGAGTTAAAGGAGAGTGAGAGGGAGAGGAGAAGAAGAAGAGGGAGAGAACGGTTCAGCTTGATCGATGGAGTTGGCTTCAATATGATGATAGAAACAAGGTCTTCAGTCGGCTCCGTACATCAATGCCGACCCATGCTGACAAGTAAGTGAAGAGTAGAACAAATATAAAAGCTATTCGCTGTCGGGAAATGTCCCGGCAGTTTAGGAGAATGAAGGTTCTGATCTATTACAGCCATTACATTTCCAACTCCTGATGACAGGAAGGCAGAACGCGCATTATACAAATAATAATACTCTTAGCAGAAATGTCACCCTCCTTTTTTTCTTTTAAGAATGAACACAATATAATTATTTTAATAAACCAAATATGAACAATTGAGGGAAATGAGGAAGAAGTGATGATTCAAATGTTGTAGTAATGTAGTTTGTGTATAAATTACTATTGCAACAAATGTGTTTATTTCCTTCATTATTAGTAGATTTTTTGAACGAATGCTCCGGGCCGGTGGAATGTTACCGCGAGGTGCAGCAGCCATGCATAACACGGCGCATGTGAACAGTCTGTTGACAGTTCGCCAGCATGCTCCCCCCCGTCGTCAGAGTTGTGTAAAGGCCGACGGGTGATTCTGGATTTTGACAGAAGTTTTACGATCCTGTCCGTCAAAATGAAGGGCAGCGAAAAGTCTAGCTTACCTGTGTGTGTGTGTGTGTGTGTGTGTGTGTGTGTGTGTGTGTGTGTGTGTGATCATGATCACAGCTGGTATCTAAAGCTAATTGCTTAGAGTCTTAGAAGTTAAGAATACTTCTGAGTATTAAAAGATGCTGCTTATTTTACGCTTCTCTCTTTTTATCTTTGAATTCCTTTTTATGCACAACAATTGTTTTGCGCTGATTTGAAGAGCTTGTTTTTAGAGTGTATATAGTATTCTCCAAAATCAAAACGTATAAGTGTATATATATAAGTATGTATAAGTCAGGCAAACGTCTTAAAGTCACGAGCAAGTTTTCACTGCTTTCACTAGTCCATATTTTGTGTCTGGCAGAAACCGGTCCCAGACTTTGACACTGTCTTGTCTTTGTCTCGATCAGCCAGGACTGAAATGCAGAATGCTTGTTTGTCAGTAATGTGTCTGCGTGTCCGTCACTGCAGCTGGCCATGGGGAAGATGATGGACCAGGGCCCGGTGCTGATCATCACCTTCCAGGCCCAGCTGGTGCTGGTGATCCGAAACACCAAAGGAGAGCTGGTGGAGGGGGACCCTGTAAGTTACGCGCACACACACACACACACCACACACACACACACACACACACACACACACACACACACACACACACACACACACACACACACACACTACATCATACATACATCATACATACATACTACATACATCATACATATACACACACACACACCATGTATACATCACTTCAGGGGACATTACATTGACTTACATGCATTTCCTGGAGACTTATCCTAACCTTAACCAACACATGCCTAACCCTAACCCTAACCAAGTCTTCACCCTAAAATTAATGATCCCCCTTATGGGGACCTCCATTTTGTTCCCATAAGGGAAGCCAGTCCCCACACGTGACTATGTAAACAGATTTAGGTCTCCACAAGTATAGTAATGCTAGACCACACACACACACACACACACACACACACACACACACACACAAATTGTATTTGATGAGTATAAAGTCAAAGGATATTTTGAATAGAACAAAATTAATTGCACTTGTGGCATGTCGTGTTCTAGGAATTATAAAAGTGTTGTCATCATTGGGGATGTTTTGTCGCTACTTATTAATAGTGCACAAAAAGAAGGCAATGAGGAAAACTTTGAATTTGGGCTTTATTTAGATCCACAACCTAGGTCCTCGACGAAAGCTTGATTTGTTATAAATCAAGCGTAGAGGACTCTCAGCTCCAGGGACAGTGTGATGGTACAAGGTGAAGACTAAAGGCTGCTGCAGAGGATTAATGGAGGGTGTAGTGATTTATCATCCGGATCCAAATGTCTGGACGTCCTGGGGCTCCGCCCTGATGGACTAAAGTATTGAATGTCTCCTGCAGTTAGACCTCTAAATCTTTTCCTACTTTAAAACGTTGTTAGTTTGTAGAGAAATGGGCCATCTGGGTATTGACCAGGCGTGGCAGAGATAATGCCAACCCGTTCGCTAACAGCTTATGTCCTAGCTCTGCTGCCGATTTGAACACAGATTTGTTTTTGACAAAGTGGCCTACTGCTTTGATAACATGTAATATAGGTTTTAGTTTAGTGCATGTAAATGGTCTGCAAAGGCTACAATCCCTGTGTTCCCACAGAGGGAGTTTCTCTCTTTTAATTATTTTATTTGATTTATTTCGAATGTGTAAAACAATAATAACAAATTTAAAAACTAATAATGAAATGAAACATGAGAATTATTATACTCTACAAACTCAACCAAATTGATAATCAAAAATATTACTGATTTACAAATTATGTATAAACAAATGAACTATCTAATTACACATCCGAAAAGGGGTGGGAAGACGTTTACACTTATTTAATCCCACCCCTTCTCCCAAAAACTGAATTATTAACAACATTTTTGATTAAACAACTAAATAATTGTTGTTGAAAAACAAACATTACATGTCACATGTTAGACGCTTTTATCCAAAGCAACTTCCAGACTCAACACTGTGGGCAATCCCCACAGGAGCAGTTTGGGGTGAAGTGTCTCAGGGACACAACTACATGCTGACTGCAGTGGGGTTTGAACTTGCTATCCCCTTTTCAAAGTCAAGCACACTATCCACTGAGCCACAGCCTCCCCAGGGACTAAACAAAAACAACAAATAAACAAATAAATAAACTCTAGATTAAGTGTATTATTAACATATATATGGAGGTGTGTGGTGCAGTGGGTTGTGCGTTGGTGTTGGGATCAGGAGAGCACAGGTTCAAACCCCACTGCAGTCAGCATGTCGTTTGCTTAATTAATTTGTTACAAAGCCAAACCATAAAAATAACAAATAGATAAATAAACTCTAGATTAAGTGTACCGTCTGTTCCCCCCCCCCTTTCAGGAGAAGGTGATCAGGATGATGTACGTGTGGGCTCTGTGTCGGGACCAGGAGGAGCTGAACCCGTACGCCGCCTGGAGACTTCTGGACATCTCCGCCTCCAGCACCGAGCAGATCCTCTGAGACTCTCTGAAACACTCTGAGAGAGAACACTCTGTACCCGAAGAAGCCCTGGAGCATGCTGGGAAGGATCGAGATGAGAAGTGATGCGAAACACTTTTTTACATCACTGGTTCAAGGTGTTTTCTTTGAAAGCCTGGCAGTGATTTCTCTGGCTCACACTAGGCGGCGACACACCCCCAACAACTCTATCCGTATTCCTGCAAGGCCTCGATGGCTGTCCATGTGACGCAGGGAAAGTTATTTACCTCCGTTTTATCATGAGTGTTATAAATTAGGTAGAAACCTACGGGGCTGATTTGAAGCTTAATCTTCAGGTTGATGTCGGCGCCTTTGAAAAAATGTCTGCCATACTTCTGTCCCTCACACTTTCTCTTCGTCTCCGAGGCGTTGTTGTCGTGGTGATGGCCAATCAGTGCTTTCCTGGATCCATGTCTGTATAATAATTGTCCACTGTACTTGTTGAAATGTGAAAAAAGTCTATATTTATTATTAAAAAAATAAAGATGACCCTGCTACTTTTCACACTTCCTGCCGATAGTTAAGCTTCTTCTCGTCCTGGGGCAGGTTGCTGATTGTTTATTAAATTAAAGCGCGACTTCTGATTGAATTCATACACTCGTATATACAAAGCGGAGTTAGGGCTCTCATTTGTTTTGAGTGACATTCAGCTTCCTTTGACATGAACAGGATCACATACCTCATTCACACCAACGGTGTTTCGGGGCCGGTTCGGAGATGGAGCTTGAAAAGCACCGGGTTTTCCTGTTCACACCGCAGCGGAGCCGCCTCTTAGCTCCGGAATCCGGTTCATAGGCTAGACCGAAAGCACCGCATACGTCACACTTACGTCGAGGCGGGGGCGGGATCAACTCCTGAACAACAACAAGAAGCCAGCGTTTTATCCAGCTTGTACACAACGATGGAGACACTTAGCAAGCAGCAGTGGTCCACTGAAGAGACCAGCTGCCTACTGCGAATCTGGTCTTCCGAAGAGGTACAGAGGAAGCTGGAGCACAATCGGCCATTGTTGTTGTTGTCGCTGTGAGGGGTTTCCGCGCGGTTTGGCTTTATGAAGCAGGCCCGCAAACGGTTACGTCATGACGCAAACGATGACGCAGCACCAGTCGGACTCTGGGCGGTGTGAAAAGAGCCGGAGCTAAACCGAAGAACCGGTTCTGAACCTGAAAAGCTCTAGCACGGAGCTTGAACCGGAATTGCGTTGGTGTGAATGAGGTATTTGACAGCTTTCAGTCCTGACATTAACCCCATGCGGGTTCAGTTCAGATGACGTGCTTTGACCTTCAATGTTGTGGAGGATATAAATCTCTGCTTCATGTGTTCAATGGGTCCTGTCAAGTCGCCATAAACACCAACGACAAAGAAGTCCACCCTCTGGGACGAATCCATCGACTAAATGGCAATCATTACTCCAAATCTGACCAATAATCTCTTAGGTTTATCATCACATGTCCTTTATGGGGTTATAGGTTTCCTCTACATGTCTTTAACACATCCTCTTTTCTCTCTCAATAGCTTCATTGATTCATCAAAAGGGCAATTACACCACAGGAAAGCAACTTAAAAAAGAAATTGTATTAATTCATCTGTCAAATACCTTAATTATTAAATGAATAATTTAGTCTATAAAATGTCAGAAAATAGTGAAAAATGACCAAGGTGTCTTTCAAATGTCCGGACCCAAAGATATTCATTATAAAATGATATAAAACAAAACAGCAGGAAATCTTCATACTTGAAAGCCTGACAACTGCATAAAATAAGTATTTTTCAGTTGTCCAACTAATATTTGTAGTTCTTCTCAGAAAATATAGATTAAAAATACATTTTTTTCTGCATTTAGACTTTTTCTACTGTGAAGCCCAAAGGGAATTGTGTAGCTGTGTTTTGCTCAGGTTCACTCTAAGATGTCACTGCCTCAATCAAAATGTCTGAACTTTTATTTTTACATTTACATTGTTCAGTTTTATCATGTTTTCTATTGGATCCCCTCTGGAGGGTCTTCTGTCTCCCCTGCTGTGTGTGTGTGTGTGAGGGGCTTCAGGCTGCGCTCACTCAGCAGGATGGATTACAGCAGCCTTGGGTATGACGATGGGGGGGTATGTTGTGTATTCATGCACGTGTATGTGCTGTACGTCAGTATGTACATGTAGACCAGCAGCTTCACAGCACCCTGGGTGATGGATCCTCCCTGATGCTGAGTAGCGCTGAGGCTGCAGCTCCCCAATGTAACGCTCATCGCTCAGCATGCACCCCTCAACTATTTTCAACACATACACACACACACACACACACACACACGTTTAGAGGAGCCCCCCCTGGAGAATGTGTTGAGCTGGATCCCATCAGACTGACCAGCAGAGGATCTGACTCACACTTTTGAGTTTGCACCACAGCCTCTAACATTGAGTTGACTTCAGATTGACTTGTGACCGAGAGTATATCTGTTGTCGGAGCTGTTTGGAAAGTGTTTCTTGTTGGTGCATTTACTCATGGACACACATTTACTCATGGACATGGTATCAGACAGTTCAACTTGGAAGACACATGTAAGAAAACCTTGATGCCATTCTAAAAATAGAACCTAATTTATGATATTTTTTGCCTTTTATTATGCTATACTTTCTTGTTCTCGTATTATTTTCATGTGCAGAAAACGGGAATAAATACAGAATAATAAAAAAGTACCCTAACTAAGAAGAAATCGTGCCTTTTAAAGTTTGCTGCTTCAATGCCCAAGTGGATGTTAAGGACATAAAATATGCAAAGAAGCAAAACTCGTAGGCTCCTATAAATTACCATCCTTCCATATTATACCTGATTTAAACTGAAATGTAAAGCTAATGCCTGACCTGAATACTAAGTCAAGCATTCTAACAAATCAAGTTTTAGCCCAAAGACTAAACCCAGAAATAACCTTTACTGGAACAGATGTCCTCTCTTTGTAGGTTGACCTCATCTGACTGACTAACATTTGGTCCTCAAACAAAAGTGGATCCACTCACACACGTGTCCACACTGTTTAAAAAAAGACTGCACAATTAGTAAAGACAAACACAAACACACACACACACACACACACACATGGGGGCAGGGTCACATTTCAGTACACATTTTCGGCTCAGATGAGGCCCCCTCGCAAGATGAGGCCCCACGCAGTCTGCATGATCGGCCTGTAGGGAGTAGCATGAAGCTGCAGCGTCGGAGACAGCAGTTTAACAGTGTTGTTTCGTCACCCAAAACTAAATTAACAGTGTTGTTTGTTTAATATACATAAAATACATAAAAGACTATCTTTTTTAAATTCCGTCACGTGCTCATTGCGTTGACCGTTACGTGCTCCGTCGGACCTGTGTGTGCGGTTCTCCAAGTGCGGTCCTGTAACGGCTGTCTCCGACGCAGGTAAGAGTTTCCTGCAGGGAACTCAAAGGGGTATTTTCACTACTGTCTGGAGCAGGGGCGTCGCCTGGACCTGGAAACATTCGGGGCTTAGCCCACAGTGGCGGCGCTACAGTCAAATGTTCTACTGCAAGACTCCCCACACGCACATACACAATTGCGCCATCTGGTGTCACAAACGTGTGCCTGCATTAGCTTTGTTACGGCAATGGATTGTGGGAGATTCTCATAGCACGAGGGGATTTCTTGAGGGTAAGGTGCCTCGATTATCTCGGTGGACAGAATGTATGTTTTTATTTTATAAGGACAATAACGTACTGTTGTGTTTGTTTAGTTTAATGTTAATTGTTTAATGCTCACAGTCACAGCAACATAGTTTCTGTGTGATTTGTTTATGATTTATCAACGTGATCATCAATAGCTAATCTGAGCACCAGAACCCAGCTCACGTGTCCTTTTATGCTGTCCATTGAAATGCAGGTATGTGAGTTTTGTACACTAGTTTATTTATGTGTAATGTTTCACATTGCTCCACACGATGCCTTGACTACAAAGATGATGTGTCTACGCTTCTTCCTCTGCGTCACAGTTTCGGGAATATCAAGATCATTGCACAGGGCCTTGGTCTTGTCATAGACCTCATGTGCTTTCTCGTTACTTTGGTAATTTTTCAGTGGGTTCTCAACTGCTGTCTTGTAATCTACTGCCTGCACCAAATCAATTGTTTCTTTCTGCAGGTATTTGTGCAGGCCCTGAGTGGTTGAGAGCAGTGTCTGGAAGCCCTGAGTGGTTGAGAGCAGTGTCTGGAACATGACAGCATGTAGATGGTACTGCATTTTCAAAGCTTGCTTTCCAGTCCCTTTGCTAGAGGGGCTGAAAGGCTCCCTAATGTCAAAGCAGGGAGGTCTTTGACATGCCCAGCGAACAAGTTGTTTGTCTCCTACCTCTAACTGTTTCTGAAATGTTTGCAATCTCTGATGGAGGACAAGAGATGTGGAGAAGGAAGAGTAGAGCCACTCCAGGAGATCAACGCAGGTATGTGAGTTGTGTACACCAGTTTGTATAAGTTTAATGTTTCACATTGCTTGTGAAAAATATACTACCACTATACGATCACTGATGTTTTGTTGTTGACTGGACACTTCTTTTGTAAAAGAGATAGCATGAGAGGATCTCTTAAGCAATGCAGCTCATGTGTCCTTTTTACATGCTGTCCATTGAAATGCAGGAAAGTAATCAGGTCTGAGTGATCTGTTGCCGAGGGGACACTACACCGGAGTTACATAAGCAGAGATAAAGTGCTATTTTGGGGGGTACTCACCTCCTCTGGAGGAAGATTTTTTTTAAATGTTGAAGTTAAAAGCATCAATCTTGTGCACTTTGAGAGCAACATTAAGAGATATGATACATCTCTCAACACCCATATGTAAAAATAAAATCAAAGAATCAGAAACGGGTTTATTATTTTAAAACACTTTATTTTCCAATTAAATCATAAACTATGTCAAATTATTAGAAATTGTTGTAATCAGATTAAACAGAAAAAAGGGATGGAAGGAGGAAATAATCCCTCATCACTTGCTGCTTCCCTCATACCTTGCTGCTTCCCTCATCTCTTGCTGCTTCCCTCATACCTTGCTGCTTCCTTCATCACTTGCTGCTTCCCTCATCACTTGCTGTTTGCGGTTGAAATGATCTCTTTTGCTGGCCAAGCATGCTGGATGGAAAGCAGTGGTGTCTCACTTGCCTTGGCCCTGTATCTGCAGTCCCTAAATCAGTCATGTTACCCATTGACTCTTGTCTGTTCTGGTGTTTCTCCTTCTTGTGTGTCCCTTTCTCCTGTTCTCCTTTCTTCATCCTCTACTCCGTTTGGCTCATCTGTGATGACTGTGTAGGTAAACACAAACAAGTATGTAAGTCAATCAGTTTCCAGCTCTGTCAAATAAATGAATTTCAAGATACACACATTTGTCTTCATTAAAATGAGTGTCACCACACTGTCACAAAATGTACTACTAACCAATTGAAAATAGTTACATGTACATTGGAAACCTCTTGTCGATATCACTGTTAAGAGCAGTTATCTGCCAATAGGACAGAATCATTCCTATACAAATGCAGTTTGAGTAATTCACTTAATATATTCACTTAACACTTTAATATAGTCATCTTTTTGCATTCCTACACCAAGGAAAGCTGTACAATTTGACATGATAATGAGGAAAAAAGGCCTCCGACAATGCAGATCATTTTTTGATCATATCAATTTTAAGATGGGGGTCAAGGCTTAATATTTGGGAGCATAGTGTCCCTTGCCCCCTTTCAGGAGCCCCACTGGATTGGCTTTGATCTGAAATATTTGTATAACAAGCTCGTTAGCTGGCTGTCCATCTCATAATGTTCACATAGAAACTAGCTGTCAATAGGAAATATCAATCAGAAGAATTATATCTTCATGCAAAATCTGTCACAAAAAGAGGTTGCACATTTAAATGCAGGTGTTGTTATGGCAACGTCAGTGGCCAGACAGCAACATTTACTGCTGCAAATACGTTCAAACATGCTGTCGACACGTAAAGCAGTGGCAGCTATGCCACCATTTCAGCTGACTCTTTCTCAGAAATACTGTCACATAACATCCATATATTTCAGTGCTAGGTTGATGCTTAGCTAAGCTAACTATGAAACACTTTAACTGGCAGGACTCAGGATCAACTACTACTGTAAGGTAGCTTCTAGCTTCATGTCGAACACAGACAGTAAGTCAACATTTCCCAGAGAGCTTTCTTTGAAATCACCAGGTAACGCTAACAAATACAACATTTAGATGTACAGTGTTTATTTAATATATCTGGCTAGCTAAAGCTACTTGCTAACGGTTTAGCTTACCCCCGCGATTCAAAGTAACGTCAACGTAGCTATAATTTATGCTTTGCTTACATAACTTGTAAGTTTACTGACAGGTACATACCTTGTTCACCTGGCTCAGGTGGTGGCTCTGGGGTTGTGGTGTGAGCCACCACTTGAGAATTGCCGTCTTTTTTATTAAAGAAATGTCTAATGTCCATCTTCAGAATCTCCGCGTCCGGGGCTGACAGTTTAAAGTTTAAACACTGTCACAGAGGAGAGGTACGTACCTGTCAGCCAATAAAACAAGTTTATTTCCATGCAAGTCTCTGGTCTGTTGGCGTCGTCTTGCCTCTGTGTTGCATTCACTGAACATGGGAAATTACAATTCTACCATCCCTCCTATAGGTAAAGTAGGTTAATGTATTATATTATTGAGGGAGAATTTGTCCGGGGCTAAAGAAAAAACACCCCAGGCGACGCCCCTGGTCTGGAGAGTGAAGAAGGTAAGCTGGCCACTGGGCTACTCTTACATGTACAGCAGGGGTGCCCAATACGTCGATCGCAAAGGTAGTGTGGGTAGATTGCATGGCATTTAAAAAAAAATGTTTTAAAGTTATCCTTACTATGGCATTTGCCACTTGATTGACTGGTAAGCCAGTCTGATATCTCGTCTTTTCGAACACGCAGTTCACCACGCATGGGCTGCAAATCACAGACGAACTGATTACCTAGTTAGCCTTCCAATTTATACAATACAAAATAAATGGTTTAACAATTACCAAAAATGTACTGAGTTGTATTGTGCCACACGGCTTCATGCAGTGATGAGGGGGCCTCACCTCCTCATCTGAAGCCATTATGCGCTAATGCGGGGCAATTAGTGTTGGCGCCCAAGCTGAAAAAGTGTGGGCACCCCTGGTCTAGCACGTAGAAGTGCATATGGACTTCAGACTAACCTGCAATAAAGGCTGTATTTGGAAGGATGGCAAGGTTTTCTAATGAACATTTCTTAAAATAGTGCACGTTTAATCTTCTCCCTTTTACTGACATGGCCAATGTATGCTAATCCTATGTAGCGAGAGTTTTAAAGACTTCTCTAGTCCAGATGAGCTTTTATTGGACTGTTAAGGGAGGATGTATGCATGATAAGAGCCAAGCATTGGATTGACACGCTGTTATTTAAGAAATGTATACACGTTTTATTATATTGCTACCAAGATAACATCTCAGATATCAAGCGCTCCAAGGCACGGAAAATAGACGAGATCATTCTATTATATGCAGTAACGAAAGTCTCCTCGCTCATCGTCCCGTTCAACTTGTGCTCGTCGCTCATCGTCCCGTTCAACTTGTGCTCGTCGCTCATCGTCCCGTTCAACTTGTGCTCGTCGCTCATCGTCCCGTTCAACTTGTGCTCGTCGCTCATCGTCCCGTTCCACAACTGCTCGTCTACTTCATGGCGTACTGAAAAAACATTCGAGTCATAAATGATGGACGTCCAGACAATAAATGGTGTTCTCTAGACTGAAATCACAGCATGAATTATTCTGTAATAGTTCCTCAAGGGCTTGGTTACTTAATAAATCCGGTTTTTGTAAAAAAAGAGCGACGTTGGCAGCAAATTCAGCACCCAAACCAGTAGCGTAGGCAGAAATGTACTATAGGGGGTGCCAGATTTTTCTTCTGCGCATCAGAAGCGAACAACAATCCCGCCGGTACGGGTGGCAGATTACTTTTAGATTACTTTCTTTTTCCATAACAGATGGGTATGTTTTGGGGAACAGGAGACACGTATTTTACCGTTTTATTGGCTTATCAAGAATTCAAACACAACATCCTGGTGTCATTCTGGACAACTCTCTCTCATCTGCACCCCACATAAAACACATCACCCGGACTGCATTCTTTGTATAAAACCTTTCCTTAGAATATGTTATAAATTGTAGGGTGCTTTGAAAGGCGCCCCTAAATAGAATGCATTATAATTATCTAAAACGATGTAATAACTTTTAAAACTTTTTCCAGTCACTTGCATTCAGCAACAGCAGGCCATTCACTTTGATTTTATCCCGTTATAAATGTCATCATTTACGACAGAATTTATTTTGCAGGCAGCTCTCTGCCTCTCTCACGTTATTATGGCGCACGCCGGAACCAACAATCAGTTTTTACCGTAAATGAGTTTCGGTTCAGAGGATAAAGCTCATACAACATTAATTAAACTCGACATTTGTTCACTTGGATATTCTCAATGGGTCACCCTGGCCCTATGGCGGCTACGCCACTGACCCAAACATTGATGCATTAACTTATAAAGACATGCAAGTGGTTTGTTTTAGCTCATACACACACACATTATTAACTTGCCATTACTGCGTTTCAAATTAAAATCATAAATTTCAGGTCTTTTACACCACTGTTATGCGACACATACTGTTGTCTTTTTGGCCTTTAGAGCTCACCTTTGCCAGCGTCTTGCTCCAACCTGGACTCCATCGACTGGAAAAGTGCAAAGGCTTTCTTTAAGGAGACCTCATTGGGAGACAGATCTGTAGGACACATTATTATTAAAGGTTAGTGTCAGACAGAGAAAATAAACACTGCATACAATCAAATGTTTTCAACTCTCAGTCTCTGCATTATATCCGTTAGCGCAGCTAGCTAGCACAAGATGCTAACAGCAACAATACACGTAACGGTGCGCACGCTTTCTCACTCGCTCGCTGGAGCCACACATACACACACCCTCCCGAGCTTGAATGACACAGATCAATCGAGGGCTTTAGTGTATGATCTGTATGAAAGTGGCCATGTCAGGCCACATCATGTAGACGGCCAGTCACCTTCTGTGAGGCAGAGTCAGACCCACATTTGCGCAGCGTTTCGTTCACAATACATACAAAAATCCTCAGGCCAGCAGGCCACTTAGCAGGCCAGGCCATCGGGAAACCTCCCGGTCCTCCCGATGGCCTGTCCGGGCCTATAATATCTCCTTATCTGAGTCAGCTGAGCCGTATCTCGCCGTGCAACACTCCCAGTGTCACGTACTGTATGCAGAAGTATTATTTTAAGCAACACATTGACGAAACACTCAACTCCAATGTAAGTAAAGTCAGATCCACTCGTGTATTAGATGGGGCAGTGATATGATAAAACTGTTACGTTTTCAAACACCCTGTAGTTTATTTATTTTTTAACCAGTTGTTCTGTATTCACCTTGCAGGTGGCTTGTCTCCTGGATTATTATGTTTAAATCATGGATGACTAATATTAGACAAATATGAATTTTAAAGTTCATATTTGTCTAATATTAGTTTACTTTTCATTAATGAAGTATGACGCTGCGCTGTCGGTACACTTGTCCCCGTTTGTGACTGGTCAAATGTTGCTAACCCCACCCCTTTCACGTGAACGCGCTCTCAGCGGGTGAGAGAAGCCCTGGCTTGATTTACCGAGTTGATATTAACCAGTCGAGATCTCGTTTGTTAGGGTTAGTTTAGATAACTCAAACATATCCAGGGTTTGAACTGGCTTCGTAGTACAGGGCACAGGTGGCTGCATAGCAGTGCTAATGTCAAAGACACAAACATTATACATGACATTTTTATTCTACCAGGATGCAGTGACACAAATATTTGAGAAGGCTTAGCCTTCCCTAGCCTACAGCACCCACCGCCCCTGGTTACAACCCAACCCTGTGTATATCTCTCCGGACTGTCCACCAGCAAATGAAAAATACCCACCAGAGGGAGCCGTGGGGAGAGGGAGGCGGGGCCATTTCATCGTTATCAGAAAATGATCGTATAAGCCGCGTTCATACTGCGGTACTTTTCCCACAAAGGTTCATGCGAACTTAGTTCATGATTGCGTTCACACCAAAAAGAGCCGGTACTAAAAGTAGTTCATGCGAACCTTTTTACCCCCTCGAAAGTCCCTGCTAGAGAGCAGGGACTTTCGGGCGGCTCTTTTTTGAGAAAAGAGCTATATTCCTGATTGGCTGGGCGGATTGCAAACCACGCCCCGTAACACTCCCAAAAAGTGTTGTGAAGCCGCCATTTTATTATCCTCGCATTAGCATTATTAGCATTAGCATTAGCCCAGCGCAGAAACGCAGAGAGACTAACTTATGGCAACACAAAATAAAGCATGGGAGCGGTGGAGATGAGGAGGTGTTGGCGTTCTGGCGATTTACTCGGAAGGCTTCAGTAGCAGCTGCTGGGAGTCCCAGCAGCTGCTACTGAAGCCTTCCCCAACTCCGGGGACTTCCGGCCGGGGACTTTGGGCGGCCTGAAGTGGTTTGCGGCCTGCCAGTAAACCCAAAGCAGAAGAAGAAGAAGTGACTTCAGCGGCTTCATTTGCCTAATCCACCCCCAGGGACTTTTTCTGGTGTGAACGCGATCTGTGCTTAGTTCATGCGAACTAAAGAGTTTGCATGAACTAAGTTCTGATGAACCTTTGTGGGAAAAGTACCGCAGTGTGAACGCGGCTATAGATCGCTGCTAGATGAGGGCATTGGGGGCTCTTCTTGGAGTCTGGCTAAACCAAAGTTCATCAGTGAACTTTGAGCCATAATTTATTTTGCAGGCAGCTCTCTGCCTCTCTCACGTTATTATGGCGCGCGCCGGAACCAACAATCAGTTTTTACCGTAAATGAGTTTGGTTCAGAGGATAAAGCTCATAACACATTAATTAAACTCGACATTTGTTCACTTGGATATTCTCAATGGGTCACCCTGGCCCTATGGCGGCTACGCCACTGACCCAAACATTGATGCATTAACTTATAAAGACATGCAAGTGGTTTGTTTTAGCTCATACACACACATTATTAACTTGCCATTACTGCGTTTCAAATTAAAATCATACATTTCCAGATTTCGTATTTTACACCACTGTTATGCGACACATACTGTTGTCTTTTTGGCCTTTAGAGCTCACCTTTGCCAGCGTCTCGCTCCAACCTGGACTCTATCGACTGGAAAAGTGCAAAGGCTTTCTTTAAGAAGACCTCATTGGGAGACAGATCTGTAGGACACATTATTATTAAAGGTTAGTGTCAGACAGAGAAAATAAACACTGCATACAATCAAATGTTTTCAACTCCGTCTCCTCTGCAGCTCATATTCACCAGCTGGAAAACCAGAGCCTGTGGACAGGAAACATGCTGTCAAATCAAACATTATTCCTTCATCTTCAACACAATGATCAAACAGGTAAATACCTCTGGCCAGACAAACAGTCAGCACACAGACGAGCATCCAAACAGCTGCCATCTCTGCAGGTTTCCAAGAGAGTGTTGCCTGAGCACCAGCCTGCTTTAAAGGAGGGAAACCTCCAGCAGCTGCTGCTGGTCAGACTGATTGTCTCTCTGCAGAGGAACACGCCATTTATCTGAGATTAAACTCTGAGAAGAATGAGGAGTTTTTCATGCAGCTTGTTGGGCATTTATGATTAGTAGAGACCATCATTTTAAATTCACATGTAAAAGAATATTGCATTTGAGAGGGTATAGCAATTACAACAAATAGCAAGCCCTCCCCCGACACACAAAGATCTTTATTAACATTTTATATTGTTAGCTAAAAACAATTAGAAATTATATAAATGATCCCAAATATCCCTCCTCTTCAGAAAACTAAAAATTCAATTAAAACCTTTCACAACCCCCTTCCCAAAACACATATTTTGTAGAAGAAAAAAAACAGGGTTATTCTGCTTTTCAGCACTTTCAATGTTTTTCCTGCACTATAAGTTATTTTTGCCGATTTTATTTTAATATTTTTGCAAGGAATAAGCAAATGGAAATGTTGTGTGTTACAGCAGTGTGTGGTTCTCAAATGGGGGTACAAGGACTACCCCTAGGGGTACGTTGGAGTACTGCAGGGGGTACATGCGATTTATTGTATGTTAATGAAAAAAAAACATAAGTAATGCATTTAAAAAAAACTGCTAATAGTAGATGAACTACTTTATTCAAAGGTTTTCAGTAATTCTGGATAATAAAATGGGAAAAATAAATGGGGTGCTCTCTTTTCCTCTCCCTCTCCTGACAGCCCGTCAGGCTCAGCAGCTCACTGAACCTGTAATAAGTGACCCGACAGTAAATAAACATATTATAACTAGTTTAGCTAGTTTCAGAGTAGATCACATGGCTAAGTGTGATGTTCTAACTCTTAGTGTGTGTTTTGCTCCGCTCACCGCTGCAGGTGATCACGGAGAGCTGCGTGTGTCTCCGTCAGCAGCAGCTGATCTCGCTCTCCCGTCCGATTTGACTTCACTCGCGTTTATGTTTATATCCATCAGATCTAGCCATAGCCGTGGGAACATGTTTCAAACGGGGGGTGCTGTGGGGATGACACCAGGGCTGGTTCTGACCAATGTGCTGCCCTATAGGCAAGGTTTGAGCTGGCAATGAAAAACCTACAAAAGACCAATACTCTACAAACAGAGACATATTGACATGGTGGACAGCTTATATAAAAAGGCTTCACATTTATTTAGTATTATAACATGTTTTAATTGGGGGGTGGACTTCACATCCTCTAGGCGGGTCCGGGGTGTCCTCCGGGAAGATTTTTTTAACATTTTATAGTAAAATGCTTCAATCTGGTGCACTTTGAGTGCCCAATTACTAGAGACCGATCTAGGGGTACAACTCTAAACACCCATATGAAAAAGATCGGTTTGCATTTTATGAATCAATTAAGTATGTGAACATTTCCAATAACCTACCATAGCCAATAACAAATAAATGTAACTTATTTTATTTTTGTTGTTCATTCATATCTTTTTTTACCAGTTAACATTTATTTATTTATGCATATTTTAAATCTCTCCAGTTGTAAACGATATTTTTGGTTTACTGTCCTATAGTACACATTGGAATGATTTCAAACCTGTTTTTATTTATCCTAATAATTATAAAGGAGTGCCTTGGAAATATTTGTTTACATAAATTGTGATCAAAACGTTTGAGACCCACTGAGATATCTTAGACTAAAGTGAACTATCTACACCCTCAGAGTCCTTTACCTCACTGAGCCTCTCAGTCTGACGGAGAGCTCCCTCCACATTATTGTAGAAACAGCTTCTTATATCCGTTAGCGCATCAGAAAAAACAACAATCCCCGCCGGTACCGGTGCACCCCCTCTCTCTATCTCTCTCACGCTGGCTGTGAGCTGCGGGCGCCTGATAAGCCAACATCCCCCACTTTCATCACTACAGCGCCCATCGTACAGGGCAGATGGAAAATGTAACAGGGGGGTTAATTTACTTAATTATGAATGTTGTGTTGTCGTTTTTTTTTATATTTGTATTATATCTTGTGGAACTGCAGATCCCCTGTCCTCCACCAGGGGGTGCTGCAACACCCCTACTTCCCACGGCCCTGGATCTAGCTAATTCTAGCTAATGATATGACTGCCTGCTGTTGAGATCTTCATAATATGTTGAATACTTAAAACGAAAGTTAGTTATAATCAAATATATAATCAATTATATTTTTGTATAACCCACAATGAAAATGCTTCATATTTTAGGTTTTTCTATATTTACAGTATAAACAAAACACAAGTGGTTTGTTAAATTGAGTGTAAGGCCTATAATGATTTATGCCTTACTCTCTGATAAGGGAGAAGGCAGTTTTTTCCCTCTCCTCTCACAGCGGTACACAGGGAGGGGGGCTCCGGACTTAAGGAGAAATACATTGAGGCCTCAAAAAGGTGGTTATGCCATAGCCATAGAATATGTCTGGTCATGTCCTTTTTTACACAAACATGGGAAGGTGTGTCTTATGCCATAGCCAATAGAATATGTCCAGTCCTGTACATCAGTGGCCATGCCCAGTTTGTTTCATTCATTCAGGGAGCGAGAGAGAGGCGGGTTCCCCTGGTATACTCTGTCCCGGTAGGCTCTGGCCCTCAGAGCTGGGTTAATAGCTCTCGGTAAAGGTTCTCTCAAACTTGGTAAATATCTCTTGATTTTCTTCGTTGAAAGCTGAGTGAATTACTTTGTGAATGAGTGGAATGAATTGAGATGTGTATGTGAGTATTAGTAACCGCCACCTGTGAGGAATCTTCCTCCGAATACCTGCGGGAGATAGGTGTGTGTTTTTGAATGTTAGTACCCGTCATCTGTGTCGGAAAAAAAGGTATGGAATTGATGTGAATTGATTTGGTGAATGAAAAGTTGAATGTGCTTTTTATTATCACCGGTCTTTTTATGAGGAAATGCCTCTAAATTCTATCGGGAGATTTTAAATGTCACAACTGAATTGGGCAGTTGAAGTTAAACATTTTGGTAATAAATGTAAGACTGTGAATTAAAGTTTCATATTTGAACATGATCACAGCATCATTTAGTTTAGTATGAGTATAATGTTGTAAAGAGAGAAGGTACAAAACCCTGTATTAGTTTGGACCTATTTTTCTTCAAATAAACTGATCCCACCTTTTGGACTGGGACAACTTAAAGGACATCTGCGCTCTCCTCTCATGCTTCAAAGGTAAGACTGCACCCTGCCACACTCACACTTAGGTAGGGCCACACCTCTTTACTGATATCAAAATCCTTCGGGATCGCTTAAACAGACTAAAAAGAGTTGTCTGAATAGAAACAGCAGTTCATTGAACCTGGTTCTTCAGGAGTTAGTAGAGGTGAGATCTTGCTGACGTTGGTGGATCTGAGCCAAGCAGTAAACTTACATAGACCCAGTAACTTCGGTCAGGTCAATTAGTAGGTCAGAGTAATTTCCCGGAATAAATTATCAGGACCTCACCGACTCTAAACACTGCTTATCAAAGGACACCTAAACAATAAGCGTTGCTTGGCAACAGGGTGTGGCCGCAAAGTATAGCGCAGCATTTGTTTATATGAGCGGTTATAGGTATAAATGCTCATATGTTTTTTCTCTTCATTCCCCACGCCCCAAAATTAAGAAATAAATATACCAATTTTAGGAAAAGTTACGAAGTTTGAGCAGTGTGGGTTTTATATGAACAGAGTTACACATATTTCAAAACGCCAAGTGTAATAACTGCAGTTTGCCTCCCTGTCAGAATGACAAAGATCCTCAGTGAAGCTCAAGCCCATGTTTCTCTCTACATTGAAAGCACAACTTATTAAAAAGATCAGTTCAATGCAACTCATGTCGTCTTAGTGTTATTGCATGATGTTAAAATTGGTTTGCCATGAATTTAGTACACTTTTATTTATAAAGCTATGTTGGGTAAACTCCCGTATTATATCTGCTCGCTGATAACACAGAGAGTTGCAAGCAGCTATTGTCTGAGGTCACACGATGTAGTCTTGTTAGATGTGCCAAGAGCAAGGACTGTCTTAGGTAAGACAGCTTTTATGTGCGCAGCTCCACTTGCTGGAACAATCTTCAGCAAGAATTAAAACTGAGCAATCTCATTCCTCTGCATGTTTTTAAAGCTAGGCTAAATGAAATGCTTACTGATACAATGGGCACTTGTAAATGTCTATAACTATGTATCCTGTAAATATAATGTATAATGTCCTTTATTGTTTTATGTTTCATGTGGAACCTATATGCTGCAGAAAAAGAGATCTATGATCTCAATGGGACCAATCTGGTTAAATAAAGGTTTGAAATGAAATGAAATGAGTGATGGATTGTAAACTTTTGAAATGTAGCATTTAAGTTTTTCTCATGTTGTTGTTTTAATAAATCAGACACTGATGGTGCAGCACTGTACGTCTTTATATAGGCTTTTTTTTAAATAGTTTTTGCGCTGATCAGGGGGTACTTGGCTGAATCTTTTTTTCAAAGGGGGTACATTATTGAAAAAAGTTTGAGAACCACTGTGTTAACAGGTATAAACAACCTCTGAAATGTTCGAATCGACCAATCAGAATCAAGTATTACAGGAGGTAGTTGTTCATTTAATTTGAATTTTTTTATTTAATTTTTTGTTTTCTGAAGAGGAAGGATGTTTTCAAAACATATTTAATCGAGTTTTTACCTAGTGTCAGATTGTATATGTGTGTCTAGAGCAGTGCTTCTCAAAGTGTGGTCCGCGGACCACTGGTGGTCAGTGAGCGTCCCCTAGTGGTCCGTGAGTATATTGGTAAAATTTCACATTTGAAATAAATAAATACATGTAAGTTTTCCGCACTCTCGCGAAAATATCTCCGCAATGGAGCGAGGTTAAGTTTAACTTTCAATTGCATGATATAGCCCAGCGCAACACCTTCATCATACATGTTGCCACTTGTTTGTACCATTTTCAGGTGATTTGTAATCTGTTCTAGAAAAACGATGTGTTTTTTGTTTTATATTTGTGGAGTTAGGTGGTCGGCGAGTGTTTTTTTATTGGTTAAGTGGTCCTTGGTATGAAAAAGTTTGAGAAACCCTGGTCTAGAGATATATATGTCTAGAGAGGTTTGGCCCTAACCATAGCAACATTTCATACCGTCCTGTCGGGGATCAATGATAGAAATAATGACATTATAAAGCACTTAAATTATACGTAATAAAAGCTATTAGGTACTGCAGTTTACCCGTTAAAGCTTTTAGTTTGCATTCAACTTCCAATCAATCCAAAGCACTGAACAACTAAGTTTGCTGATGTGCCAACATTGCAGACAATTCTCTATTAGATGCTATACATATTCAACTCCACTGTAATATAATGTATGTATTTTAAAAGAGAAACTTCATTATTTGTCAACCCTGAATGTATAATTGGTTCATTATTGAGTGAGAGTTACCGTTCAAATGTTTATTTCAGGGTGTCTTTGCTCTAAAGGGCCCATATTATGCTTTTTGTTGCGTACATAATACTGGACTCATTTAAAAAACTGGCTGGTGGGGGTGGGGCAGTCCAATGGAACCTTGTGGAACCCCAACAGGGTTGACAAGGTTGGGCGATTTTGCACCGTTGACCAGAACACACTATTTTCTGTTCAATAAGTAAGACTTAAACCAATGTATTGAAACAAGGAGCACTTGGTGGTCAACTGTGTCAAATGCCTTCCTTTGAGTAGGTGCATGCTTACTCAAGAGACTCTCATCAGTGCCTCAGACACAATGAACATAAAAGGCAAAACACCTGGAATTGTATTTTTTAAGGGCCTCTATTGCAAAAGGTAAAGAAGAACGATTGGATCCGGTTTGCGCTGCCTTTGTCAAGGTTGAACATTGAAACGGCCGACAATGAGTACAGTACCTTTTTGCCAGCCTTGGAGTTCTGAACATTGAGCAGAGTGGCGCAGCGGAAGCGTGCTGGGCCCATAACCCCGAGGTCGATGGATCGAAACCATCCTCTGCTAATTGTGAATGCTTTGTATCAGCAGATTCTCCCTGTCCATTTTAACCCCGTTCACGAGACCATAATTAAATAAGACGATGCATCCGTTATCACAAGTGCTAAAGTGTAGCCGATTCAAACGTTGCTGCCGTTATCAACCTGCAGTCCTCCAATCTTCCAACTGAGCTATGGAGATTGATGCGGAAAGTAATCCTCAAACAACAGTTCACTCTACTCGACTCTACTCTACTCTACTGACCCTGGCTGGGGAAATTGTCAAGATTTGGGAAGAGTCCTTTGAGTAACTCGAGGAGCCAAAACAACACATCTTGGGCCGCAGCCAGGTACAGGAGAGGTGTGGTCTGTTGAGCACAAAATGGCTTCTCTACTCACTTCAAAGGAAATTGTTCTGTTTGTTTCAACCAACGATGACCTTGGCGCATACTCAGGCCCGGACTGGCCATCGGGAGGACCGGGAGGTTTCCCGATGGCCTGGCCTGTTAAGTGGCCTGCTGGCCTGTGGAATTTCTCTCTTTTTATGTATGTATTGTGAACGCAACGCTGCGCAAGGTCTGTCTCTGCCTCACAGAGGGTGACTGGCTGTCTACATGATGTGGCCTGCCGACATGGCCACTTTCATACAGATCATACATACACTAATGCCCTCGATTGGTCTCTGTGTGTCATTCAAGCTCGGGAGGGTGTGTGTAATGTGGCGTGAGCGAGTGAGATAAAGCGCGCGCACCGGTTACGTGTATTGTTGTTGTTAGCATCTGGTGCTAGCTAGCTGCGCTAACGGATATAAACAGCTTTTTCAACAACAAGGTGGAGGAGAGTCCTCTCCTGTCAGACTGAGAGACTGATAACTACAGCTCAGGTGAGGTAAAGGACTCTCTGAGTGTTTAGATAGTTAACTTAGTCTAAGTTATCTCTGTGGGTCTCAAAGGGTTTGGTCACCATTTATGTAAACACATATTTCCATTTGAGGGGGGAGTGATTCGTAAAATATGCATGAATAATAAAAATGAAATGTTAACTAGGTGAAAAAAGGTAAGATAAACTTGTTGAGACCTAAAACTAGTCTTTGCTGCTGCCTCAAAGAGGAGCAGCAGGTAGAGGAGGGAGACAGGTGATTCTGGTTCAGGAGCACACACTCGCAACTATAAATGAACCAAAAACAAATAAATAAACAAGTTTCAATGTTTTTTCATATTGGATATGGTATGTTATTGATTATGGCCATGATTTTATGATTATTTAAATGTATACAGTTATGTTTCATATGGGTGTAGTCTCTTTATTTCCCCCTCAAAATGCACCAAATCACCAGAAAAAATCTTACTGGGGGAGCATGCCCTCGGACCCCCCTATAGAATTTGAGGTCCACCTCCACTTAAAATATGTTCCTAAATAGATTTGCACATTTTTTATAAATAGTAAGCCATGTCCATATGTTTATTTTTGGGTAGTAGATTTAGACGGCGATCACTATGGCTAATGTAACACTAATGTAAACATTGACAAATAAATCCAGCAAAATGGCACAAAAAACTAGTAGTGGCCTGGCTGGGTGTATAATTCCCGGCCTGACTTATTGTCCCAGTCCGGCCCTGCGCATACTGGTGCAGTTTTCAGTTGAAGGTGAAGCGGCAGAGAGATGAGACTTACGTGTCTGAGTGTCTGTGTAAAGATAGCATCTCTTTGTATACATTGTGGACCATTTATATGGTGTAATGGTTAGCACTCTGAATCCAGCTGTCCGAGTTCAAACCTCGGTGGAACCTTTCCTTGAGTACCCTGAAAAAAGCCAGCTTCTCCATCTCAGGAGGATCTTGTAGCAGGATAGTGGTTGCAATTTGGAAGATGAAGACTGACTTGAGAATAAGTCTATCAAGTCAAGTCAAGGGAATAATCTGAGTGGCGTTAGGACAACAACCTGCTCCTTAGCACCTCCAAACCAAGGAGTTGACGATTGACTGCAGGAGAACAAAGAAGGAAGTCCACCATATGTACGGAGAAGTGGAAGGTGCGGAGAACTTCAAGTTTCTTGAAGTCAAAACATCTTACAAGGACCTCCAACACACCGGGTTAAAGAGGCCCAGCAAAGACTCTTCCTCCTCGAGAAATTAAAACAAGCCAGGCTCCCACAGAAACTTTGTGAAGAAACAAGGGGACGAGTGGTAACTTGCTCACTCTGCCCTTTACCTCCTCACAACAATATTTAAGTTTCCCCTCAGAAGATCAATGACTACATGGGGAATTACACGTTTGTTCTCCAACTTTTAGATATAAATCATGATTTATATCCTTTTATTCCCTGACTTGAAGGAGCATTACTTTCTGCTGCTTTGCAAATATTTAAATCCACTTTTAAAGTGCTACAAGCTGCATTTTAAGACAATTATTCATGTACACAATTATTACACTTCGTGCCATTCATATTTTAAACAGACCTTTTCAACTAAATGATGACGGGTGTTTTTGCAAAAATGTTAAAGTTCAACCTTGGAGATTTGTTAAGCTGGTAAAAATGTAAACATCTTAGCACGTAGAAGTGCATATGGACTTCAGACTAACCTGCAATAAAGGCTGCATTTGGAAGGATGGCAAGGTTTTCTAATGAACATTTCTCAAAACGGTGCACGTTTAATCTTCTCCCTTTTACTGACATGGCCAATGTATGCTAATCCTATGTAGCGAGAGTTTTAAAGACTTCTCAAGTCCAGGTGAGCTTTTATTGGACTGTTAAGGGAGGATGTATGCATGATAAGAGCCAAGCATTGGATTGACACGCTGTTATTTAAGAAATGTATACACGTTTTATTATATTGCTACCAAGATAACATCCCAGATATCAAGCGCTCCAAGGCACGGAAAATAGACGAGATCATTCTATTATATGCAGTAATGAAAGTCTCCTCGCTCATCGTCCCGTTGAACTTTTCCTCCTCGCTCATCATCCCGTTGAACTTTCCCTCTTCGCTCATCGTGCCGTTGAACTTTTCCCTCTTCGCTCATCGTGCCGTTCAACTTTTCCTCTGCGCTCATCGTCCCGTTCAACTTTGTCCTCGTCGCTCATCGTCCCGTTCAACTTGTGCTCGACGCTCATCGTCCCGTTCAACTTGTGCTCGACGCTCATCGTCCCGTTCAACTTTTCCTCTGACGCTCATCGTCCCGTTCAACTTTTCCTCTGCGCTCATCGTCCCGTTCAACTTTTCCTCGTCGCTCATCGTCCCGTTCAACTTGTGCTCGTCGCTCATCGTCCCGTTCAACTTTTCCTCGCGCTCATCGTCCCGTTCAACTTTTCCTCGTCGCTCATCGTCCCGTTCAACTTTTCCTCGTCGCTCATCGTCCCGTTCAACTTTGTGCTCGTCGCTCATCGTCCCGTTCAACTTGTCGCTCTGTCGCTCATCGTCCCGTTCAACTTTTCCTCGTCGCTCATCGTCCCGTTCCACAACTGCTCGTCTACTTCATGGAGTACTGAAAAACATTCGAGTCATAAATGATGGACGTCAAGACAATCAATGATGTTCTCTAGACTGAAATCACAGCATGAATTATTCTGTAATAGTTCCTCAAGGGCTTGGTTACTTAATAAATCCTGTTTTTGTAAAAAATGAGGGACGTTGGCAGCAAATTCAGCAACCAAACATTGATGCATTAACTTATAAAGACATGCAAGTGGTTTGTTTTAGCTCATACACACATTATTAACTTGCCATTACTGCGTTTCAAATTAATCATACATTTCCCAGATATTTTACACCACTGTTATGCGACACATACTGTTGTCTTTTTGGCCTTTAGAGCTCACCTTTGCCAGCGTCTCGCTCCAACCTGGACTCTATCGACTGGAAAAGTGCAAAGGCTTTCTTTAAGGAGACCTCATCGGGAGACAGATCTGTAGGACACATTATTATTAAAGGTTAGTGTCAGACAGAGAAAAGAAACACTGCATACAATCAAATGTTTTCAACTCCGTCTCCTCTGCAGCTCATATTCTCCAGCTGGAAAACCAGAGCCTGAGGACAGGAAACATGCTGTCAAATCAAACATTATTCCTTCATCTTCAACACAATGATCAAACAGGTAAATACCTCTGGCCAGACAAACAGTCAGCACACAGACGAGCATCCAAACAGCTGCCATCTCTGCAGGTTTCCAAGAGAGTGTTGCCTGAGCACCAGCCTGCTTTAAAGGAGGGAAACCTCCAGCAGCTGCTGCTGATCAGACTGATTGTCTCTCTGCAGAGGAACACGCCATTTATCTGAGATTAAACTCTGAGAAGAATGAGGAGTTTTTCATGCAGCTTGTTGGGCATTTATGATTAGTAGAGACCATCATTTTAAATTCACGTGTAAAAGAATATTGCATTTAAGAGGGTATAGCAACTACAACAAATAACAAGCCCTCCCCCGACACACAAAGATCTTTATTAGCATTTTATATTGTTAGCTAAAAACAATTAGAAATTATATAAATTATCCCAGCGGTCTAGTAGTTCATAAAAAACAATAATATCAAAACAAAATATTACTAACTTTATTGTGAAATTCAAACTGAACGGTAAAAGAATAGTTTCCGGTCTATTCTGAGCCCGATCTCTGTAGATAAATAAAAATAAAGAACTACGACAGATGTGTAATATATTTAATGCAGCCGAACCATTTATTACAATGCATTCATGTGATGACTTTCAAAGAGTAAAGCAAGCACTGCTGAATAAAGTATGATTTTATCTTTTACGAAACGTTTTTTTTTCATATGGAATGCAGTTGGAGGTCAACCAATCACAGAGCTTGAGAACTAATCACGTGATGTCAAACAGAGCACATGGTGTAGTCCTAAACGATAGCTGGGGATTCTGGGTAGTGTAGTGTCTTCTGCCTATCCTCTATCCTTTACTCCGAAAAAATATTTGTTTCTCCGAATCGAAGGGGAAAAATACAAAAGCATTGCACACAATTTAAACCAATCAATGTTGTGTAATTAACAAGGATAATATGGTGTTTTTTAGTCGATGAGTAGTGCAGATATCACTGTAAAATCAATCGACAGTAAGGGGAATACTTACTTCCGGGTTTACAATTCTCCGTTATCCAATGGGAATGGACGCTCACATTGCCTTTAAGGGCAGCCGACACAAACAAATGCCGTGCTTCCATGAGCGTCAAATCCCGCCGCAGATGGGAATACATTGCAATCAGTTGAAAGCTATTTGCTAAAGGAAAAATGTATATGAATTTTATAGGGGCAGCTCAGTCAAACAGCTCTAATTGGCGGCCACTCGGCAACTTAAGCCCGGCCTTGTTCACATTACATTACATTACATTGCATTACATTGCATTTAGCTGACGCTCTTATCCAAAGCGACTTACAATAAGTGCGTTCGACCAACAAAATACAAACTTGAAGAAAACAGAATCATAAAGTACATCAGGTTTCATAGAGCCAAAACATTTCAAGTGCTACTCAACTGGCTCTAGATAAGCCAGTCCTTTATTAGTATTTAATTGCTTTGTTAATAGTTCTATCGCTTGAAGTGGAGTCGAAAGAGATGAGTTTTCAGTCTGCGCAGGAAGGTGTGTAAGCTATCTGCTATCTGTAAGCTATCTGCTATCACGTGCTGGGGTGTACGGTTTAACCATGTCCTGGATGTAGGAAGGGCCAGATCCATTCGCAGCATGGTACGCAAGTACCAGTGTCTTGAAGTGAATTCTAGCAGTTACCGGAAGCCAGTGGAGGGAGCGGAGGAGCGGCGTGGTGTGGGAGAATTTAGGAAGGTTGAAGACCAGACGAGCCGCTGCATTCTGGATTAGCTGCAAAGGTCGGATGGCACATGCAGGTAGACCAGCCAGGAGGGAGTTGCAGTAGTCTAGGTGTGAGGTGACGAGAGCCTGGACCAGAACCTGCGTGGCTTTCTGGGTCAGCTGGGGACGCATCCTCCTGATGTTGTAAAGCGTGTATCTGCAGCTGCGGGTTGTAGCAGCGATGTTTGCAGTGAAGGACAGGTTGCTATCTAGGATCACGCCCAGATTCCTTGCAGTCTGAGTCGGGGAAACAACAGAGGCGCCGATGTTGATTGTCAGGTCAAGAGTGGGACAATCTTTTCCCGGAAGGAAAAGCACTTCATTCTTGTCAAGGTTGAGCTTGAGGTGATGATCAGACATCCACTGAGAGATGTCAGCGAGACAAGCAGAGATGCGTGCGACGACCTGGGTCTCTGAGCGGGG
This sequence comes from Champsocephalus esox, assembly GCA_036324585.1. Lineage (NCBI taxonomy): Eukaryota > Metazoa > Chordata > Actinopteri > Perciformes > Channichthyidae > Champsocephalus > Champsocephalus esox. The sequence goes on from CM070484.1 coordinate 40,169,908, forward strand.
AAAGGTTCACGTGCTTAGTTACATTTCATCATTTCATCTTTAGCAGTATTTTATACTTTTGTTATTTATTTGTTTTTGATAGTTTCCTGAATACTGCATTTCTTATTTATTCAAGCATTTGATAAAAAGGCAGACTGTTAGTATGCTAGCTGCTTTGCTAATTTATGCTAGGTAAATTACAAATGCTAATGTCTCAGCATAAACTCATAAAGTTAGCATATGGTGCTTGAGCAGTAAACAACAATAGGCTACTTGAGTAATAAAAGAGCCTTACATTATAACTGTATAAAATATTGGGACTATTAAGCTATTTCATCCTTTGCAGTGATTGAATACAATAGTATTTTATCAGGGTTGCCAACTTTGGGTACCTGGCTGGAGTGAGATTTTGATATCATGGGTTTTTAATTACACATATGCGCACTAAATGACTGCTATCGTGTCAGCAGCGGGACCTAGCATATATATAGGATATAGGATATATACAATATATACAAATATACAAAATTGGACACAGACTATAAAGGGCACAACGTTTCATTCACTAATGAAAGTCAAACACATGGTTGTTTCCACTGTTTTATTGTGTGCCTGTCGCGATAAGCAATTAATTGACTTATCGTACGATAAATAAAAATGAACTCGATACATTTCCATTTACATGAGGATGTGACTAGCAGTTCGAAAGGATGTACTTCAATTATTATTATATATTATCATTATGTCAGGGGTCTAAAATGGTCATACAACGGTGCCGACAATATTATTGTTTATCGCAATAATTTCCTGGAAAATGTATCCAACAAAATTAATTATCGTGAGAGGCCTACATGAAACACACACACACACAAACAAATCTACAGACTTACTCCAAACTGCCAAACATATTAATTAACACACTCTATTTTGGCCTAGTAGAACAATAAGCAGCAGACTTTTACTTTTTTATCATTTCTACTGGATCTTAGATCTGCACTTGCGCAATACGGATCGGCAGTTGCCAGAGAGTATTTTTGTTGGGTAAGCTATGGTAGGGCTAACCCATACAGTGGTGGGGTGAAGTCAGTATTTGCAATGTAATTACATACACGCTCCCCCTTGACAGTGAAACGCCACGCGTGAGGTTTAGATTATTTCCCTGTCTCAATCCAAATTGAACTGTATGAAATAAAAAGACACATTTGTCTTGTAGTAAGTAAAAAGGGCGACCTGGACTGGAGCCAATCCTGCAATTTCCCCACAGCTGAAAGAGTTGACATGCTGAAAACCCAACCCCTGCAGGGGGGTCTGGGGGGATTCCCCCCCAGGAGAATTTTTTAAATACGAACATAACATACACATTCTGGTACTCTCTTGAGAAGTAAAATAAATACATCTATTACAACACGACATATTTAAACAAATGAATGGCATTTTAGTTTTGTGTTACTTTGTTTTGAAAGCTGAACCTGCTGCTCCTCACAGAGAGAAGAGGGAAGAAGCTGTGAATTACTTTACATTGTGGATAAGGGTTGATAGCCCCCATTGTTCTGTGTGTCAACATGAAAGACAGCCCACACACCTATCAATCATCAACCCGTGGGGTCTTATTTCATTACGTGTTGATTTCTATCAACACGTAATGTTGTATCGATGTGTGTAGAGATGTACTACAGCAAAGTATTCTCCGTCGGGACTTCCTGCAACAACACCACGCCGTTATCTTGATTCTGATTGGCCAGAAGACATTATCAAAGATGTTCTATTGAGAAGACGATCACTACCTGACAAAAGTTATCAAAACCGTCTTCGGTATTCTTGTTTTTGGCGTGAGAATAGTTTGGGCAGAGTGAGAGCGTGAGATTGAGAGTGAAAGCGTGTGTCACACGCCAGATGCGTGACAGTTGGCAACCCTGATTTTATTCCTTTTCCCCTCACTCATAGTAGAGTAGCTCATGTACCTTTGTACAAGGGCGGTTTAATAATAGCCTACATCTTTGAGGCTTTTGTTTGGGGATATTGCCTCCCATTAAAATGTTCTTCTAAAGGTTATCCTCTTCATCTTTTCATAAAGCGTGTTATTGCAACTCTAACACTGTTTCAAATCTAATATTGAGGAAGGTTTTTTTGTCCTCCTGTTAAAGTCAGTGGTCAATATATTCTTATCTCATTTTCATAGATTGCTCTAGTCCCAGAAGATTAAAGAGCGGTATCTAACTGAAAGTGGGAGCCAAATGTGGACGTGTTTTATGAAAAGATTACTTTAGTTTTAATAAAAATGGGAGGACGGAGGTAGAGAAGTGCAGTCAGTGAGAAAGAGTGAGACATAAAGGGGAGTGAGGTTAAATAGATAGCAGTGATGGAAAGTAACTAATTTACTCAAGTCCTGTGGTTCAGTACCAATTTGAGATTGAAAATTGAATATTTCCAATTTCTCCGATTTTATACTTTTACTACATTTTAGAGATAAAATGTTTACTTCTCCGCTACATTTATTCCCAACCTTTAGATACTTTGCAGATTCATATAACTGATATGAAATATAATCAACACATACCTTCAGTTATACCGAACAACACAGTCTCACGGCACGAGTTCACCAACACGATTTTTGCATTGTTTTCGTGTCACACAGAACGTGCGTTGGTGCTGATAAATATATACTCACTCTGCGTGGGCAGAAAAGGGTTACCCCAGGCCATAACACAGAGTCCTCTTTTTCGTCAAGCTCATTATTTCAATAGACTCCTTCTTGGCTCAAATCACTTCATATATTTAAAGATTACGAGCATTACATGCCAATCCTTTATCAGCATGTTCTTTATTCACCAGATGTTCTGCATGTGTAGTGCACTGCATGCTGTCTCAGGACCCTTTTCACAGTGATGAAGACCAAAACAAATGGTGTAATTGCTGTTTAAAAATATTGAACACTATGCTGCTAAATCCAACAAAACCGTGAAACTATGGTCAACAGACTATAGTCAACAATGCTATGTGCACCCAGGTTGAATTGTGCCACATTGTTTGTTGAAACCCTGGGTGAATATGTACACATGCACTCAGGTATCCATAGTAGACAGTGCTATTTACCCCCGGGCATACATTGGAATATATTCTGAATGTATTATGTTTGTTGTAGGGAATTGGGGAAATGTATTGTATAATTAAGTGAAGATTATGCTCAGTTTGAATCAACTTGTCCTTTTATTAAATGTAATGTTGTAAAAGTACAAATGTAGAGAGATGCACCACTTTTCACAGTCCATACACTGTAATAAATCCACACACACCAATGCCAATATTCACATTTCCTCCATCTAAGGCAGTGCTTCTCAAAGTGTGGTCCGCGGACCACTGGTGGTCCGTGAGCGCCCCCTAGTGGTCCGTGAGTATATTGGTAACATTTCACAATTGAAATAAATAAATACATTTCAGTTTTCCGCACTCTCGCGGGAATATCTCCGCAATGGAGGGAGGTTAAGTTTCACTTTCGATTGCATGATATAGCCCAGCGCAACACCTTCATCACACATGTTTCCACTTGTTTGTACCATTTTCAGGCGATTTGTAATCTGTTCTAGAAAAACGATGTGTTTTTTGATATTTGTGGAGTTAGGTGGTCCGCGAGTGTTTTTTTATTGGTTAAGTGGTCCTTGGAATGAAAGACGTTGAGAAACACTGATCTAAGATAAGGTAAATTAGCATTAAATCAGTGCTTTTTCTTTCAACATTGTTCCCACGTCTGAATCTTTTCTAGCTCATCGTTTTTCATCCTTTTCAATCTCATGCACACTAGCCAGTTTTCTAACTGTTTCAATTCCATTACCACCTTTTCTCCCTCCCCCTCACCCTCTTATTCTAAATCTAATCCCCTGTCCACGCACGACACCATCAGCAGACCCACCCTAATTGCGGGCAGCAGATTCTTTATGAGAATGGAGATTCTGCTGAGAGGTGGAAAAACAATGGAAGCAAATGCTGTTTCTATTGATCAGACTCTGTCCTCCCTCCAGCCGGCTGCGTTTACTGTTGCTCAGAGGTCTGATAAGTCATGAGATTTAGGGGCCTGTGGGCCCATATTAGCCTCTGAAGGGAGACATTTCAGTCGAGGAGCAGAGGGAAAGTGGGGCTGTAAATACAGGCGGCTCTTCTTACCATAAGTTGTCTTCAGGAGCATGGCCATTCACTTCTGACCCAGAGACAACAGTGCAGACAACACATCAGAGGGCGGGACATTAATCACTCCAAACCTCTGAGGGCCACAGTACATGATATCATAGGACTCGAATTATGGTGACAAAGGATAAATCTACAAGTGGAAGAGAAGAGGAGAGGAGAGGTATGTCTTACGGTGCTGACCGTCAAGCCAATTGTCGACCCTATGGCGCTTTGTGTAATCGACGTGTACTGTCTCGGGATGACTTCACAGATGTTACGTCCACATTTTATACATTGTAGGGCGGCTGTAAATGGAAAATGGACTGTACTTTTATAGTGCTTTATCTGGTCTTTATGACCCCTCAAAGTGCGTTTACATACTACAAGACACTCACCAATTCTTACACATTCATACAGAGCAGTGCTCGAGGACAGTGCTTCTCAAACTTTTTTCAGTGGTGTACCCCCCAGCCAAGTACCCCCTGACCGATCCCGAACATTTTTGATCGAAAAAGCCTATATGAATAATTACAATATAGTGATGTTCCCTCAGTGTGTGAATTATTAACTCTTTCGTGGAAAGCATTACAACAAACTTAGGATATTTTCATTTTATGCATGAAAAAAAATAACATCACACAGATTTTTGCAAGGAGTTTTTCAATTTAAGTAATATGTTATTGTGAAAAACTATAACATACAATACACACATTCGACATGTTTATATGAGGACCCCCTTGGTGGTTCTAGGAATGTTTTATATACCATTGTGTTTTCTGTTTAACTTATTTTACTAAGATTATTTGTTTAATTAACCTTTAAATCTCACGTACCCCCTGCAGTACCCCAACGTACCCCCAGGGGTCCGCGTACCCCCATTTGAGAATCACTGCTCTAGGAAACCAGGCTTTAAAGGTAGGGTAGGTAAGAATGGAGAAACCAGCTCGAGTGCGCTAGAATTTGAAATACACAACCGAAAAAAATCTGCCCCTTCCTCACAGAGCCCCTCCTCCAACACACACGAACGCGCACATGACCAATGAGGGCACGAGATAAGTTTGTGCATGAGATGGAAGGCTGACGGGCAGGTAGGCCATCCAATTATCTGCCGCAGGCCGAGGCAGGTAATTGGACGTGCTTTTTACAGCGCCACGGCTTCCACAGATGAAATATTTGTATGTATTTATTGTCAAAGCATTTCATATATTCATTGCTATCGGGATGTTAAGAGCATTCCATGGAATATAACAAAAAGTATTTCTGAAGTGAATTACCTTCCCTACCTTTCAGTCATAGTTCACAAGACACACAAATACTAATTGCTTTTTAAAGAAATATGCTCTCTCAACTTTTCTGATGTGGACAGGAAGGCCTCTTCTGCTGACTTTGAGGAAGTGGCAAACACTAGAAAAGCGACTTATAATTGCTCTGTGTGCAAGAACGCAGTTGGCAAGTGCTGCTGTTTTGCCAACAATCCTTGCGACACACCAGTCAGCGATCGCCACTCCTAGTTCTTTGACATCTTGGTACGGTGGGCTTTAAATTACAGCTCACAAGTGTGTTTTTTGGTTGAAAATGCTGACTCTGCGCTGACGTTCATGTTAAAGTGCTTTGAGGGGTTGCAACAAAAATGGAACAGGGCTATATAATTGCTATGTATGCAAGAATGTATGTGCAAGTTGGCAAGTGCACATTTTTGGCCAAGACACAGGCAATGTAACAGTCCGCCCTCATCGCTGCTAGTTCTTTGATGTTGGTTTGGTTTTATCTGGGCCTTGAGCCAGAGTTCAGAAGACGCATCATAAAGTGAATCATTTTCACTGAGTATACCATGACTCATATATGTTTTCCTTTTTACCCACTCGTTTCCATGGGGCCTGTGGGCTAACGCTATGACAGATCGCCTCGCCTCCAGTGACAGCTAATCTATAGGTAAGTAAATCAGGCTGGGGCTGAGGCCAGAGGCCAGCTGGAGTGGGAGCAGTACTGCCGCTCTGATAGCCCTCAATGCTCTCCGCAGTCTATCAACAACTGTAATGATGATGGAGGAACGCTTACATTAACTTTCCACACTGTAACCATGTCCTATCAGTCACCAGGCCAGTGGGCTGCAGAGACTAATGTTAGCTTGTCAAAGGATGTCATTTGCATACGATAGAATACTCACTGCTTATCGCTTAAATAAAAGGATCTGCTGGACTTTCTCAAATGGAAAGGAGGTTCATTCCACAAGAGTGAAGTTGTGTATAACTCTGCATCTCTTCCTTTACTCTCTGCCTCACTCTTTCTGGGTGTGTGTCCGCGCGTCATGGTTGGTTTGCTTTTTTCTTTCCATCAGCGTGACGGGCAGGTGAGGTTGTGAATAAAGAGTTTCATCGTCTCATCAAAAGTTATCAAGGTCAGGGTCAGAGAGACGGACAGGTGCAGTGATTTATGACTGGAGGCAGGATGTGGGGAAAGATGAGAGGAGAAAAAAAGCTGAATGGAGATCACACAATGTGACGGACAAAGTGCAGTGAAGTACTAAAGCCAGGTGTAAACCTCAAAGTAAAGTCCTGCATTGTCTTAGATATCAAGCAGGGGCGAAACAGATTGCATAGAAGTACGAAAATTACCCTACTCCTCACTTGATTTTTTATTTCAGTTAACATCTCCTAAATGGTTCTTGATTTCAATTATAATATATAACGTTTTCTTCAATGAAGCGTGATTTTTATAAAATGCTTTTGTTCCCATTTAGAGTGAAATAAACAATACTGTATGATTGACAGGTTTTGTCTGGTCTTAGGGTTATCTATTGTCCGTATTTTAACTTCAAAGTTAAAGGTCCCCTATTATACTGTTTTTCATCAATATATCACAGGTCTCAGATATATACAAAAAATTCAGGTGATTCAGGTGATAAGGGGGGGGGTACCTTGGTTGCTGATTGGCTAATGGTTACACAAGACAACACATCGTTATGACATCATAAAGTGGCCAAAATCTGATCAGCTCATTTTCAGACAGGTTTTTATAGAAATGGATCAAAAAGAGAGAGAATCTTTGTTCCTGAAACTTTCAGAGTCTCTTTCCACAGAGGGGACACATGTTGATGTAGAAGAGACATGAAGAAGAGGGGACACATGTTGATGTAGAAGAGACATGAAGAAGAGGGGACACATGTTGATGTAGAAGAGACATGAAGAAGAGGGGACACATGTTGATGTAGAAGAGACATGAAGAAGAGGGGACACATGTTGATGTAGAAGAGACATGAAGAAGAGGGGACACATGTTGATGTAGAAGAGACATGAAGAAGAGGGGACACATGTTGATGTAGAAGAGACATGAAGAAGAGGGGACACATGTTGATGTAGAAGAGACATGAAGAAGAGGGGACACATGTTGATGTAGAAGAGACATGAAGAAGAGGGGACACATGTTGATGTAGAAGAGACATGAAGAAGAGGGGACACATGTTGATGTAGAAGAGACATGAAGAAGAGGGGACACATGTTGATGTAGAAGAGACATGAAGAAGAGGGGACACATGTTGATGTAGAAGAGACATGAAGAAGAGGGGACACATGTTGATGTAGAAGAGACATGAAGAAGAGGGGACACATGTTGATGTAGAAGAGACATGAAGAAGTGGGGACACATGTTGATGTAGAAGATACATGAAGAAGAGGGGACACATGTTGATGTAGAAGAGACATGAAGAAGTGGGGACACATGTTGATGTAGAAGAGACATGAAGAAGAGGGGACACATGTTGATGTGGAGGAGACATGAAGAAGAGGGGAAACATGTTGATGTAGAAGAGACATGAAGAAGAGGGGACACATGTTGATGTAGAAAAGTGGATTTTGAATAATGGGTGACCTTGAAGTTTTCAGTTCATGACAAGTATTGCAACATGTTGGTTGCCTTATTGTGATTTATTCACCATTAGTTTCTATTTAGATTCACCCTCTAGTGTAACAATTCAGCTGTAAGCCAGATGTGCATAAAGGTAGATTGGTCACTTGTTTGGAGGTTGTGGAGTCCACTGATCAAGTATGTTTGACATGTCCACCTAGCACACAAATGAACACAACTTTTAAAAGGTTTCTCATTAAGGATTAGTGATGTTAGATAATGTAAGGGATGACCTTTGATATGGCTTTCTTTTTTGCATGACTGTGTGATTAACTTTTATCACCACATGTATTGGCTGAATATTTTACAGTGCAGTTATTTGTATTAATAAAGTGTACCTTGTGTGTTCCTCATCTCCCAGAGTTTCCTTTGCAATCCCCTGTCAAATTACACAAGTGTCAGGCTGACATAGTTAATCCACCACACTTTTCTCCAGAGAATAATCCACAGGCTAATCGTGCTTCAAAGAATAATTGCACTCATCTAAAAGGCAAGGCAAGGCAAGGCAAGTTTATTTATATAGCACTTTTCAACACAAGGCAATTCAAAGTGCTTTACAAAAAACGAAAGACATTAAGAAAATGGCATTTAAAATCAGTCATTAAAAAGAAAAGCTAATAAAATAAACATTAAAAGAAAAAGTACATGGATAAAAGTTACAGTGCAGTCTAAGATATGAATAGTTCAATTAAAAGCAGCGACAAAAAGAAAAGTCTTCTGCCTGGATTTGAAAGTAGTAGATATCTGGAGCATAATAACTGAACACTGCTTCTCCATGTTTAGGTCTGACTCTGGGGACAGGAAGCTGACCCGTCCCTGAAGACCTGAGAGATCTGGATGGTTCATAGTTTAGCAGGAGGTCAGAGATGTAATTTGGGCCTAAACCATTCAGTGCTTTATAAACCAGCAGCAGTATTTAGAAATCTATTCTTTGACACACAGGAAGCCAGTGTAAAGACTTCAGAACAGGAGTGATGTGGTCCACTTTCTTAGTGTCAGTGAGGACTCGAGCAGCGGCGTTCTGAATCAGCTGCAGCTTTCCTAATAGATGTTTTAGTGAGACCTGTGAAGACACCATTGCAGTAGTCCAGTCTACTGAAGATAAAAGCATGGACAACGTTTTTCCAAATCCTCCTGTGACATTAGTCTTTTAATCCTAGATATGTTCTTTAGGTGATAGTAGGCTGATTTAGTAACTGTTTTAATGTGACTGTTGAAACTCAGGTCAGAGTCCATGACTACACCTAGATTTCTGGCTTTATCTGTTGGTTTGAACATTGCAGACTGAAGCTCAGCGCTAACTTTTATACGTTCTGCCTTGGCTCCAAAAACCATTACCTCAGTTTTATCTTTGTTTAATTGGAGAAAGTTCTGACACATCCAGTCATTGATTTGTTCAATGCACTTACTCAGTGTTTGAATTGGAGCATAGTCTCCTGGTGAAATTGTTCCATACATTTGTGTGTCATCTGCATAGCTATGGTAACTTATTTTGTTGTTTTGATATGGATTGTTTTTTTGTTGCATGTAGACGTTAAAGAGAAGAGACCCCAAGATGGAGCCTTGAGGAACCCCACATGTCATATTTGTCAACTCTGTTGTCAATGTGTATTTACCTATAGAAACAAAGTTGTTTCTGTCCTTTAAGTAGGATTCAAACCAATTTAGAACTGTTTCCGAAAGTCCCACCCAGTTTTCCAGTCGGTCTAGTAATATGCTGTGGTCAACAGTGTCAAACGCAGCACTGAGATCTAATAATACTAACACTGAAGTTCTGCCACTGTCTGTGTTTAAGTGGATGTCATTAAAGACCTTTACAAGAGCAGTCTCAGTGCTGTGGTTTGGACGAAAGCCTGAGTGGAACACATCGAAACAGTTATTTAAATGCAAGAAATTACTCAACTGTTGAAAAATTACTTTTTCAATGATTTTACTTAGAAATGGGAGGTTTGATATGGGCCTGTAATTGTTCATTACTGAAGCATCTAGATTATTCTTTTTTAAGAGCGGTTTAATGACTGCAGTTTTCAGGGCCTGTGGAAAAATACCTGAGTGAATAGATTTGTTTACTATATGAAGTAGATCTGAGGCCATGCAACGAAAAACATCTTTGAAAAATCCTGTTGGAATAATATCAAGGCAGCAGGAGGAGGATTTCAGAAGTTGAATAATGTCCTCTAGGTTTTTATCATTAATCTGATTGAATTGTGTAATGGTGCTTGAATTGATGTTAAGTGGACACAGAGACAGCACATTTGCTGTTCCTGATGCAGAGGCACTGACTGCTTGTCTGATTTTCTGAATTTTGTCAGTGAAAAAGGCAAAATCATTGCACGCCCCGGTGGATAGAAATTCAGAGGCTACTGACACTGGGGGGTTAGTTAGTCTGTCGACGGTAGCAAACAAGGCACGTACGTTGTTTTTGTTTTTGGTAATGATGTCAGAGAAGAACGATTGTCGTGCGTTTTTCAATTCAAAATTATAAAGGCCAAGTCTCTCTTTATAGATTTCAAAGTGAACCTGCTTTTCGACATTCTCTTTTTTCGACATTCTCTTTTTTCTGTTTTCACGGTCATGTCCTTTCTGGAGATATTTTCTTGCCAGACACTTCCTTTACCTTAGTTGGAGCAATGGCATCTATAACATTTTTAATTTTTTAATTAAAATGATCTACTAGCTCATTTACTGAGATGTTAGCAGGGGCAAGTGTGGAAGAAAAATTCTGAGTAAACATTTCCCTAGTATTTTCAGTTAAATATCGCTTTGTGGTTACCTCTTTTTGAACATTTTTGTGAACAGAAATAGAGCTCTCAAAGAAAACACAGGAATGGTCAGAGAGTGCAACATCAGTCACCACAACCTTAGAGATATTCAGACCCTTTGAGATCATTAAGTCCAGAGTGTGGCCCTTATTGTGCGTGGGCTCCGTCACATGCTGAGTCAGTCCATAGCTATCAAAAACACAAAACATTTCTTTAGCTCCTAAAAGCAATGCATACATTTCATTGTATGAGTTCATTTCCCCTGCAGACTCCTATTTCCCTGAGATGTTCCACAACCTACTTTTTGTCAGTGGCGAGGACTCTGTGTGCTGTGTGGGCGGCTGATTGCTGTGAATGTTTATACGACTGAGAATGGGGTCCTGTCCTTTAGTGTCCCACCAATATGGGGGATTTTTATTTCCTTGTTCTTTTCTTCAGGGACCATGGGAATAATCCGCCTGAACTGTTCCTAAAAAGACATTATAACTCAGGTACACAGTTCTCAAAAAACATTGCCACATTAACCAATGATGTCTCATTTGGGATTTGAGGTAAAACAGAATCTATGACACTCAAGAGCACACTAACATGAATTTCAACATGTTTGTGCAAAATAATAATTGTTTAAAACAGGCTGCCGGAATGTCGTTTTTGTTGTTGATCGACCTGTAGCATTGCACGGTTTCCTTAAACAAAAAGCCAACGGGATTTTATGAGAACATTTTTTACAATTGCAGAAATTAGCACTTCGCTAGCAATCACCAGAAGTAAAGCTAACATTAGGCCAAAAAACAACTACACTGTCCTATCAAATGAGAGTCCCATTGAGAGATAGTTGTATTCCATCTATACCATCATATTTGAACTAAACCTATGTAGCTGGTTATGTTCAATCAATCAATCAATCAATCAATCAATCAATCAATCAATCAATCAATCAATGTTTATTTATACATCCCAATATCACAAATGTTACATTTGTCTCAGTGGACTTCACAGTTTGTACAGAATATCAGTATGACAATACGACACCCTCTGTCCCTAGCCCCTGTCCTTAGACCCTCTGTCTGTCCTAGACCCTAAAGGGAACATGGGAGAAACCTCAGGGAGAGCAACAGAGGAGGGATCCCTCTCCCAGGACAGACAGACGTGCAATAGATGCCGTGTGTAAATCGAAGAGATAATACATTTACAACAAAGGTAGACCGAATGTTTGGAAATGCATGTGTGTATAATAAGAAGATGAATCCACGAGGATGTCAGCAATCCTGTGGGAGCCATCAGGGAAGTAGTATGGTGAAAGTCAGGCGGGACCGCAGAGACAGGTTCAGACACAACTCGAAGTCCAGGACTCAGATCAGGACTCAGGATCATGTTGAATATCAGGTTAAAAAAATGAAGGTGTTGTGGTCTTCACTTCCCCAAGTTCTCCCACACTACACCTCTCCTTCGCTCCCTTCAGTGGTTGCCAGTGGCATAAAAAAAATAAAAATATTTTAACTTATCCGCCAGCAATTACAATGATATTGCTTGTTTGAAGAAAATATGTCAGCACTGTTCTTGTTGTCCTTGGTTTGAATCTTTTTGGTTTATCACACTTATTGTAAGTAGCTAAGGATAAAAGCGTCAGCTAAATGCAATGTACTGTAATGTAATGTTCAACAACGCGAGCCCCTCTGCAAGACTGCACAACAGTACTTTGAGATAATGCTATCATCAACATGCTAACATTCTCACATTTGCGGGTAAGCACGGTCATATTTGCTAAAATGCACGGACTGAAGCGTCGTTTTTTATACCAGATCCACATGTACGACTGTTAACTTAACGATGAAGCTATGACAAAATAGGGGATTCAAGTTATTACAATACATCCTGAGGGAAACATGACTGTCGGAACCAAATTTCCTAGTAATTAAATCCATTGGTTGTCATTTTATTTAAAACTACAGACACCCGTTTGAAATGGTTACCAGCCAAATAAATAGACACTGTGCTGCTACAGAAGATGAACATGTAATGGCTCAAGCTGCGAGGGGTAATTCTGTGGGGACCATGAATATCAGTCGCACATTTTAAAGCAATTGTTAAACAAATGTATGTAAAAAAAAATGACGTCCCAGGACTGTAAGGCATATCATTGAGAGCCTGCCTTCTGGTAGATATGGATATATGGATAGATAGATAGATGGATAGATAGATAGATAGATAGATAGATAGATGGATAGATAGATGGATATATGGATAGATAGATAGATAGATAGATGGATAGATAGATGGATATATGGATAGATAGATAGATAGATAGATAGATAGATGGATAGATAGATGGATATATGGATATATGGATAGATGGATAGATAGATAGATAGATGGATAGATAGGTAGATAAATAGATAGATATATGGATAGATAGATAGATAAATAGATAGATATATGGATAGATAGATGGATGGATAGATGGATAGATGCATAGATGGATATATGGATAGATGGATAGATAGATAGATAAATAGATAGATAGATAGATAAATAGATAGATATATGGATAGATAGATGGATGGATAGATGGATAGATGGATAGATGGATAGATAGATGGATAGATAGATAGATAGATAGATAGATAGATAGATAGATGGATAGATAGATAGATGGATAGATAGATGGATATATGGATATATGGATAGATGGATAGATAGATAGATGGATATATGGATAGATAGATAGATAGATAGATAGATAGATGGATAGATAGTAGATAGATAAATAGATAGATATATGGATAGATAGATGGATGGATAGATGGATAGATGGATATATGGATAGATGGATATATGGATAGATGGATAGATAGATAGATAAATAGATAGATAGATAGATAAATAGATAGATATATGGATAGATAGATGGATGATAGATGGATAGATGGATAGATGGATGATGGATAAATGGATAGATGGATATATGGATAGATGGATAGATAGATAGATAAATAGATAGATAGATAGATAAATAGATAGATATATGGATAGATAGATGGATATATGGATATATGGATAGATGGATAGATAGATAGATGGATATATGGATAGATAGATAGATAGATAGATAGATAGATGGATAGATAGGTAGATAGATAAATAGATAGATATATGGATAGATAGATGGATGGATAGATGGATAGATGGATATATGGATAGATGGATATATGGATAGATGGATAGATAGATAGATAAATAGATAGATAGATAGATAGATAAATAGATAGATATATGGATAGATAGATGGATGGATAGATGGATAGATGGATAGATGGATGGATGGATAAATGGATAGATGGATATATGGATAGATGGATAGATAGATAGATAATAGATAGATAGATAGATAAATAGATAGATATATGGATAGATAGATGATGGATAGATGGATAGATGGATAGATGGATGATGGATAAATGATAGATGGATATATGATAGATGGATATATGGATAGATGGATAGATGGATAGATGGATAGATGGATGGATAGATAGATATATAAATCGATAGATAGATGGATAGATGGATAGATAGATAGATATAAATAGATAGATAGATGGATAGATAGATGGATAGATAGATATAAATAGATAGATAGATGGATAGATGGATAGATATGGATAGATAGATAGATAGATGGATGGATAAATAAATACTTTATTAATCCCAATGTTGTTACAGAAGAAGCATCAGATATAAAATAAATAATAGTTAGAAAGTGAAATTAACAACTGAAAATTAAAAAATTCAATAAAACATATTATATCAAATAATAAATCATATAAAAAGTACAACAATTCTGAATGATTAAAATGTTCTAAAAAAGTCAAAAATACTGCAGTCTGGCTCAGCTCTCTGAAGGTAAAGTGACTGCCATCGCAATGTTCCTAAATCTATTAGAACAAGAAAATACGATACATTAAAATCTGTGAAAAATAAAGTGTGTCTTAAACCTTAAACCACTTTATAACATCTTCTGGCATGCAACACTGCGAGATGCTAACAGGGGATGTGTCTGACCAACCACGAACTGACCACTACCCATTTCATGTTGAGCAGCTGGAGGTTGCTGTGCTTTTGTCCCTTCCCTTCTTGCTGTAAATCACTTGAAGGCGTCACTGTAACTTAATACCACTGCCCACCCGTTCTTTTCATCGCTCACTATGTGCTTTCCTCATCCTGTGCGAAAAACAGATTCCCCCCCTGACATGAATCACCACAGACACACATGAGTCAGAGCACCCACACAGACTTTCAGATTATTCTTTCAAACTCCAAGTAATGTGACATATAATGAAATGAAACAGAATTAAGTTGTAAAATCAAGAATCATGAATGATGGAACTTAAAGGTCTCAAATATATACAAAACATATCTCTGAAGCATTTGGCTGAAACACCAAACAGATCGTGCAGCATTACCCATAATCCCCTCTGTTTCAGCCCTGTTTCCAAAGTGCTGATTCTCTGTCTGTTACTTTAGATGAAAACAAGGAGCCCCTCCCCACGCCCCTCTGAGAGACATTTGGTTACAAAGAACTCAATGGTGCTCTAGAGGAGATTCAGGTGATAAGGAGGGGTTACCTTGGTTGCTGATTGGCTGATGGTTACACAAGACAACACATCGTTATGACATCACAAAGTGGCCAAAATCTGATCAGCTCATTTTCAGACAGGTTTTTATAGAAATGGATCAAAAAGAGAGAGAATCTTTGTTCCTGAAGCTTTCAGAGTCTCTTTCCACAGAGGGGACACATGTTGATGTAGAAGAGACATGGAGAAGAGGGGACACATGTTGATGTAGAAGAGACATGAAGAAGAGGTGACACATGTTGATGAAGAAGAGACATGAAGAAGAGGTGACACATGTTGATGTAGAAGAGACATGAAGAAGAGGGGACACATGTTGATGTAGAAGAGACATGGAGAAGAGGGGACACATGTTGATGTAGAAGAGACATGAAGAAGAGGGGACACATGTTGATGTAGAAGAGACATGGAGAAGAGGGGACACATGTTGATGTAGAAGAGACATGAAGAAGAGGGGACACATGTTGATGTAGAAGAGACATGAAGAAGAGGGGACACATGTTGATGTAGAAGAGACATGAAGAAGAGGGGACACATGTTGATGTAGAAGAGACATGAAGAAGAGGGGACACATGTTGATGTAGAAGAGACATGAAGAAGAGGTGACACGTGTTGATGTAGAAGAGACATGAAGAAGAGGGGACACATGTTGATGTAGAAGAGACATGGAGAAGAGGGGACACATGTTGATGTAGAAGAGACATGAAGAAGAGGTGACACATGTTGATGTAGAAGAGACATGAAGAAGAGGGGACACATGTTGATGTAGAAGAGACATGGAGAAGAGGGGACACATGTTGATGTAGAAGAGACATGAAGAAGAGGGGACACATGTTGATGTAGAAGAGACATGGAGAAGAGGGGACACATGTTGATGTAGAAGAGACATGAAGAAGAGGGGACACATGTTGATGTAGAAGAGACATGAAGAAGAGGGGACACGTGTTGATGTAGAAGAGACATGAAGAAGATGGGACACGTGTTGATGTAGAAGAGACATGAAGAAGAGGGGACACGTGTTGATGTAGAAGAGACATGAAGAAGAGGGGACACGTGTTGATGTAGAAGAGACATGAAGAAGAGGGGACACATGTTGATGAAGAAGAGACATGAAGAAGAGGGGACACGTGTTGATGTAGAAGAGACATGAAGAAGATGGGACACGTGTTGATGTAGAAGAGACATGAAGAAGAGGGGACACGTGTTGATGTAGAAGAGACATGAACAAGAGGGGACACGTGTTGATGTAGAGAAGAGACATGAAGAAGAGGGGACACGTGTTGATATAGAAGAGACATGAAGAAGAGGGGACACGTGTTGATGTAGAAGAGACATGAACAAGAGGGGACACGTGTTGATGTAGAAGAGACATGAAGAAGAGGGGACACGTGTTGATGAAGAAGAGACATGAAGAAGAGGGGACACGTGTTGATGTAGAAGAGACATGAAGAAGAGGGGACATTTGTTGATGTAGAAGAGACATGAAGAAGAGGGGACACGTGTTGATGTAGAAGAGACATGAAGAAGAGGGGACACGTGTTGATGTAGAAGAGACATGAAGAAGAGGGGACACGTGTTGATGTAGAAGAGACATGAGGAAGAGGGGACACGTGTTGATGTAGAAGAGACATGAAGAAGAGGGGACACATGTTGATGTAGAGGAGACATGAAGAAGAGGGGACACATGTTTCGTGAAGCCGTCCTGACGGTGTAATGTTCCTGACCTGCCATGTAGTGTCCTGCTGAACCCTCTAATCCGTCCATCGACTGTCCAATCACTCCGCTAATCAAAACCTGATATCTCGTGGCGTTTTACATCTTTAAGTCTCAACGTGTCCCATGGATCGACGGAGATCAATCCCTGGCCTCGTGTATTTAATCCCAGGTGGACGGATAGTATTGACTTCTCAGTGGCTCTGAAGTGAAGAAGCGAACGGCTAAACGGGCCACATCGACTTCAGAGTGTGACCGGGAGAGAAAGGCAGTCGTGAGTGTGATCAGCATTATCCAGTCAAAAAGTGACACGTTTGAAAGTGATGCATTTCAAGCAAGGATTATCTCTCATTCGTTCTTAATATATTTATTATTCGTTTCATTAATTTAAAGGAATTATCAATCACTTTAAATGCAGAATTAATGTAATCGTGTGGAGAACATTTGAAGCGGTGCATCGTCAGTCAACTGGCTCCATCAGACTCTGTTATCGGAAACCGCGTGTCCTCTCCTTTTAATTTAATTCAGTACTCCCCCGCCTCCCAATCCTTCCCTCCTTCCCTCACACTCTCCCTCTCTTGTTCTCTGAGTAGGAAAATTACCCAGTGAGCAGCAGTGCAAATGATTTTGGCAGCCGCGCTCTGACACTACATTTCCAGAGCGGATATCAAACGGTCATAAATCATTTTGCTTTGAGTCAAATGTCCGAATGTTCAGAATCTGTTCAAAACAGGATCTACTTTTCTTGCTCTACTCAAGGACTGTTTACTACTGTTGAACATCCATACATAATTAAAGTTCTAATGAATAACTAAAGGCCATACATTTACTCACTCACTCTCCTGCTGGGGACAGAAAATAAATCCTCGGAGTGCTAGCAAGGTCAGGTGTTGAGCTAATGTCTCATTACACAGTCATCAGTTCACCGTGGGTGATCGGGGAGTGATGAGCAGCCTCGAGGTATTGATCTGCGGTTGTTACACTTACAGGATAGATCCTTGTTGGTTTAAAAATCAATGATTTTACGAATATCAAATGAAACGAACGAGCACAGGAACCGTCATCGTTCTGTTAATTGTTTGCAAAAGCGTTTGAAATTCTGTGTTGATAGCGACATGTAATTAAACGTCTAATTCGTTGCTTGTTAAAAAGACGTGTCCATGCGTGCAGGAAGAAATGTGCTGATCCAGCAGCGTGTTTTAGCCGGTGAAGCATCTTTCCTGAATTGAATTTAAATATGCGCACCCGAGAGGAAGCTGATATTAACTTGTTGACACAGCAGTGCTACAACTGATGCTAGCACATCCAGCTTTTGTTTTTGGAGACCAAACTTGTGTCCTTCTGGTTTTAGTCCCTAAACTCAATTTAGCAAAAGGTTCCTCTGGGTATTCAATCACACACGCACGCACGCACGCACACACACACACACACACACACACACACACACACACACTTACATGCATTTCCTGGAGACTTATCCTAACCTTAACCATAACCAACACATGCCTAACCCTAACCCTAACCCTAACCCTAACCAAGTCTTCACCCTAAAATTAATGATGCCCCTTATGGGGACCTCCATTTTGTCCCCATAAGGGAAGCCAGTCCCTGCACGTGACTATCCCCACAAGTATAGTAATGCGAGACCACACACACACACACACACACACACACACACACACACACACACACACACACACACACACACACACACACACACACACACACACACACAGGGGAACTGACAGGGCCCTGAAGGTCACTGTGAACCAAACAGCTCTGATTCCCGGAGGTTTCGTTGACTTTCAGACACCCTTTTGACTTTTTCCACTTTCACTTTGAAAACATTGGCCTTTGATTTATCTACACATTACTGTGATAATCCATGTGTGTGTGCAACATTAGAGGGATTACTGCCTCGAGGGACAGCTGACTAAAGGGAGGAGGGGAAAAGTGTCACGCCTGGTATGCATCCCCCCCTCACACTTACTTTCTCATCACAGCTGTACACTTTGATTCTGCATACAGTGTAAAGCCTAATTGAGCTTCGACTGTACAAACAAGCTTAGTCAATTATAAATAAAGGTTTATTCTGGTTGGACGGTGGGTCAGAATGCTTGTGGGCATATTTGCAGAAAGCAATTTTTGCTACTGTCAATCACAAAACGCCACACAGTAACATTAGACTTTGGTTGATTCTGCATTTATCATTTTAACCTTCAGCATTATGAAAACTGGTCAAATTACAGTTTGAAGACAAGGTTTATTTGCTTTCACAGACCGAACATGTCCGGGAGAGGGAACGCCGTCTGGTCGATGTTCTGTCATCTCAAAAGGTTAATGAGGTGCGTGTTCGCTCGCAGCAGAGGAGACAAGGATGCTCCGAACTGAAGAGGAGGCATTGTACGCCCGAGGGGGCGCCATAATGACACCCCTCAGATCTCATTATCAGGCTTATTGATTGGTCATGGCCACCTGCCCCTCCACCCGCCCCCCACACACACACACACCCAGACACAGAAAATTGTTTTTGTCTAAAATACGGGAACATTACGCATTCACAGAAGAAATTATTCACATTTCCCTTTCTGGCCGAGAGACTCGTCAACGCCATGCCAGATACGGGCTCCAATCAAAACCTCCTACACACACACACACCTGGGAAAGTGCCACTTTTCACATGCGTAATGTACTTGCTCACACCCACACAGCCACTCCACAGAGGAGGAACACACGCATGCACGCACACGCACACACACACACACACACACACACACACACACACACACACACACACACACACACACACACACACACACACATCCACCTAAAAATGTTCAGCTCCTAATGTGAAGCTGACATTTTGTTCCAAGAGAAAATTGCTTTAATTTATACGAGCAGAGTGTTAATGGATGTGTGTCCAGCAGAGTTGTGAAAGGTTTAATCACGCCATCGTGTCAGCCCACACACTCTCAAGACCATGCGATGTGGGAAATATCTTACACTTGTTCGGTAACTACTCCTTCATGCACTTAGTTGGACTCGCAGAAATTGGTGAAATTAAACCGAGGTAATGTTTATTGTGGTAAAACCACAGCTTAGGTTTGTATCGTCCAAAGGGACATGTTTCACATTGTCAGATGTTGTCCTTCTGCTTCTGCTGATGAACTACATGAGGGAAAATCCAAGCAGTAAGTTCAGGTTTGAGAATGACATTTTTTTTGGAAGTGCCTTAAACCTGCAAGATCTTCTTCAATACAGCATGATGTTCATTTAGTAACTTATAGTCCCATTTAAAGTACAATATTCAATGAAGCAGGGTCTGCTTTAGTGGGGTAATATCTGGAGTACACAGGTTGCTGTCCGGTTTCCTAGTTAAAGAAGTGAATTGAAAAAAGTTTGATTGTCAAAAAATGTCTTATTCAGCATTTGGTTGTTCGAACTGACTCCTATCTCCAAATAGTTTTAATGCAGACAGCCAAACACCAAGATTACATATATCAAAATCAGAATCAGAATTATTTTATTACTCAGCGGGGAAATGTACAGTGTTACAGCAAACCAAAAAATATTGTTTAAAACTGGAGATATTAAAAAAAATGCATAAATAAATAAATGTTATGAGCAACAAAAATAAAATACGTTACATTTATTTGTTATTGGCTATGGTAGGTTATTGGTTATGTTCACATACTTAATTGGTTTTTAAAATGTAAACCGATCTTTTTCAGAAGGGTGTTTAGAGTTGCACCCCCTAGATCAGAGGTGCCCAGTTCGTCGACCGCGGTGGGCACCCCTTCCCTAGATCTTCTCTAGTAATCCTGCTCAAAGTGCACCAGATTGAAGCATTTTACTTTAAAATGTTAAAAATATATATTTTTACGGGGGGACCCCCCTAGAGGATGTGATGTCCATCCCCCAATTAAAACATGTTAATACAATAATGACTACATTTGAAACCTCCTTTATGTATATAACCAACATCTCAATACGTTTCAGTTTTTGTAGTTTATTTGTATTTTGTAGAGATTTTTCATTTATTCTTTATATATTCTATTGTGTATTGCTTGCACCAAATCATAATCTCGCCTAGGGCACCAAAATGTCTAGGAACGGCCCTGCAGACCACAATCCCATGACTTGACAGTGACTACATCCCCTTCCTATAAACAGCCTAAGGAAAATTCCTTTAGAATCGTAGGTGGAGTGGTTTGATAAAGAAATGGCCTCGTTTCAGGCAGCAGTTTGGCTTGTTTGTACGGGCACCGTACATAATGGCAGCCCACTGCTCCTAACACTAGGATGGGTCAAATGCAGAGAAACCGTTTTGTTATCTTATCTTAAATGTCCCTATATCAATTACACAGCTGCTGTGCAGGTGAGTCTGTGAAGATCAGAAGAACTACAGCAATACATCTGATTACGGGCTCGCCTCAGGACCCGCATCTGCCACTGCTCTCCTGCTCCAGTCCTGACTCGCTCCACTGGAGACACGCTGAAGAGAGTGGCACCAGGAGCACATGGCAGCGGGATGGAGGGATGGCAGCAGATGGCAGCAGATGGCACTGGTTCCCCCTGATGCACGCCACATGGACCGGAAAAGCAAGGATAGGACAGAGTGGGATGGGAGGCGTGGGCAGTTCAAGAGATGGAGGGAGGAAGAGATCCAGGGAATGGCTGGGAAAGAATGAATGAGGAGAGAATTGATGGTGTGAAATGCTGTTGTGGGGAAGTCCTTTATATTTTTGATTTAGCTGTTGAAAAAGTGGCATGAGTTCCCTTGAAAAGCTGCACTCATCAACAGTGTGCAGGTGCAGCATGGGTTGTTACTTTAATGAGGCCACAGAGGGTGGTGCTTTAACAAACAAGCTGCTTTCAAGAACTTAATGTTCTAGGACGAACAGAGAGGGGTCATTTGTGTGAAGTCACATGAGCACTCAGGTTTTAAGCTTTTCTTGCATGACATGACTGCTTATATTAACTACTTATCACAGAGACAGATACATGGTCATGATTTCCCCTGCAGTATACAGGCATATTGAGTGATGTAAGTATGAGGTGGCGGGCTCAAGTTACACTATATGGTATCATCTGGTCACATGATCAAATAGAGACTTCACATTGGACTACATGTTATCTAGCATATCATCGTTGCATATCTGTATAAGACCAAAATGAGTGTTAGAAATTATTTGAAAGTTTGATAATATAATTGGTATAATGACCTAATGCGACACAATTAAATATTAGTTAGACAGTTTATGGGATCGTATTCACAACCTTAGATATGCATCCCTCCCTATGCACCTATCTTATTAATTAGATGTGCTAAGTGTTGTTCTGCTCTGAACCTTAATTGCTGACAAGGATCCATTCTCCGCCCAACAGATTGTTAAAGGGCCCACATGTGTTATGCCCCCATGGCACTCTAAGTGTATGCCCCTGGTCATATATTTGCCTCTGCATCTTGATTTTAGCATAAGGGGTTAGGGTCCGGGTTTAAGTTTGCAGTACACAGTTTAAACAAAGACAAGGACACTGAACATAAAATACATACTGTTTTCACACATGCATGTACATATATCTAATATGTATATCGGACCCAAATATGTATATATGTTCATTTTAAGTCATTTCTTATTTTAAAGTTACTTAAAGGTGGGGTAGGTAAGAATGGAGAAACCAGCTCGAGTGCGCTAGAATTTGAAAATACACAACTGGAAAAAATCTACCCCTTCCTTCAGACTTCCTCACAGAGCCCCTCCTCCAACACACACGAACGCGCACATGACCAATGAGGGCACGAGATAAGTTTGTGCCCAGATGGAAGGCTGACAGGCAGGTAGGCCATCCAGTTACTTTAGCCGGGCCGGCTCAGATGATTGGTCGTGCTTTTTACAGCGCCACAGCTTCCACAGATGACTTTTTTGTATGGATTTTTTGTCAAAGCACTTCAGATATTCATTGCTATCGGGATGTTAAGAGCATTCCATGGAATATAACAAAAAGTGTATCTCGAGCCGGTTTCTCAAACTTACCTACCCCACCTTTAACTGTATATAATTTGTATTTTTATCTTTAATTGGATTAATCTCTAATCTTGTGTGAATCTGTGCTGTCCTGTTTTTCATTCTTACCCTGTTGCTGTTCAACTACTGAATTTCTCCACGGGGATTAATAAAGGTCCATTTTATCTTATCTTCAGTGGCGACTGGTCATTAGGCACAGCCCCACCTAGTGTCAGCAGAAAGTATTAAAAATAATGATTACAAAAAAATGCAAAAAAAACCATTATATATATTTTAAGATCATGTTTAATCATCTGATTCGTCTGTACATTGCTGTTTTAGTCTGTGTTCTTCTAATTAGTGTCTACAGTGTGTGCCTATTGAGCTGTTTAGAGCCATGTGGGACAGAACCCGATCATGCCCCTCCCTCTGACTGTCTAAGTGAACGGTGACCGTAAAAACTACATTGCGCATGCTCAGAGTATTGTCCTATTTAATGTGTGTGGCAAAAAAGTAATGACCATAGGGGCACTGAGTTGCCATCCCCACCATACTCATCTCACATAATTCAGAGCTGATTGGCTATGTGTGCCACGAAAAGTGTGGTGTGTGAAGAGGAGACGAGAGACCCGTCCTAAAACCAGGAAGTAAGCTGCGCATGGCTTCCCTCGACAAAAAAGCAACGAGATTTCTCCATAGGATTTTAGAAAATAGCTCAAAATAAGATCTGTGGGAAACGTACCTGTTAGATAAATGCACATTTTGTTCAGCCGGATAATATCCACATGTCTACCCTACTTTTATAATTTTCGTATCATAAATCTATTCTACAAGAAGATAAGGACTTTTACAAACAAGTAATAGAGATTTTTGTCCAGAGGGATAGGCAAATGGACTTCATCTTCAAGTCAAGGTAAGACTGCAATTTTATTAAAAATGGGATCTTACTAAGAGAGAACAATTCAATATTTAAGTATCCTTTTGTTGAACTGTCTGTTTAAAATTAATCGAAGCATCAGACAAAAAAAGCTTTTGAAAATAATATTATATTTTGATTTAGGTCAAAATATATTATTTGTAAACCTGAAGAGTCAGTGCCAGTGCCTCACCAGCCATGAACCTCACTGCACGTCACAGCAGAAGCTTATACATCTAAGTTTTTTGTGCCCCACCACGTGTGTACATATAAAAACGCCACTGCTTATCTTATGTACATTTCATTGCAACACATTATCAGTTTATGGTACCACAGGGAGCACTGACGCTGACATTCACAGGCATAACGAACGTGAATTGTGCAGTGTCAAATGTGTGTTAAACATCCTGCAAAATTGACCACAGATAGATGTTTCCTATCCGGACATGTTTGACTAATTTACCATAGTTATTTACACATGGTTGTGTTTCGAGAGCGCTCTGGAGGCCGGAGTGGGTGGAGCTTGCGTGCCTCGCGCCGGGTCCTCGCGCGGAGCCACGCTCAGCAGCAGCACTGGAGGGGAGGAGAAAGAGAGGAGAGAGAGAGAGAGAGAGAGGAGAGAGAGAGAGAGAGAGAGAGAGGAGCACAAAGTTTCAGGCTGCAGCTGATCGGACACGGACGGAACCTCTGGTCAGGTTTGTGCAATATTATCACCACTTTTTGTAATCACGCTGCTGATAATACTTTCATTTTTCGTTTTAATTAGCCAAATATAGCGCGCTCGATCTGTATTGTGCATGGATTTATTACAGATTGCACTGCGTAATAGTGTGAAGATTAACGTGCATGTGTTTAATAGTAAGATTTTGCGGTGTATTATAAGTTTAAAGCTACGTTATCAATTCAGTTTTTTTTGTACAACTTTCCAAGTAATCCTTTCGCCGCAAATGCTGTGTTGTAAACTAGTTGTTGGTGTCGTTTTTATTTATTTATATACCTTTCAAATGACTTTAACTTGATAATAGGAGTCACCTTTGTCAAAGAGCAGCAGGAAATGCTTCTGTTGTTTTGTAAAAAGTCGAACCGAGAGAATTAACGGTCCGACAAAATTGACAGGAGACAAAAAAAGGCAATACAACAGATGACTTATCTTATCTTTTGCAAATCTTATCATGAACATTAATTTTTGGGTGATTTAAGGAGGTAAGAATATCTGCTCGGTCTCCTTTCACCAAACCGGCTGACTTTGATTTATTTGAGGGCACCATTTTTCCACATCATGGACCAATGTGCCATGAAATTACAATGACAAGTCCTGTGGCAAGACAGAATCCCTTCCCTCCCTTCAGCCCCGAGACAGGCTCCTTCAGCAGGAAAAGGGATGGATTGTCCTGCTGAGAGATGGGAGAATGAACTCCACGCAGGTCATTAGGATAGCACGGATGCACACATGTTTAATACATGTGAATTTAATTTTAAAATGTCACTCTGTAGCTGCTCTTTTAGAGTTGCAATTGATACTGATGGGGAAAAAACACCATAGGCACTGCGTTGATCTGTCATCGATTATCTTTGGTTCTAATGTGTAATTTGATCCAGCTCTTGGCTACAGAGATGTATCCTTTGCTCTATCCACCTCATCATTTATCCACCAGGACTGAAATCTGTGTCAGGCGCTGGACGCATCACAGGCTTCCTGGCTTTATCCGTCTATATTGTCTTATGTTACATGGACATGCTGAATAATTAACTAACTGCCTCTTGTCAACAGTAATGGGTCATCTGAGGTTTTGATATCTAACAATCTGGATTGAGTTCGTTGAGCAGAGGCTCAGAGGTCCGCTGCTCTTCTGAGACCAGGTAAAGATTTCAGATTAAAGCGTAAGGGATACGAGAGCTGGTCAACTCTCAGGATAAATGTATAGGAATAATACTCACCCAAGTACAGTATGGTTCAGAGGGCTACATTTCAATATGGTTAAATGATAGGGCTAAAGCGTACTTTCTGTATGGATTGATCTGCAGATAATTGTTGTTTTCACCAAAGAAGTAAGACATGCTCAGATTTTTCCTTCCAAAACCCGAATATATTAACTTGACAATGAAATTAAAGGTGGGGTAGGTAAGTTTGAGAAACCGGCTCGAGATCGCTAGAATTTGAAAATACACAACCGGAGAAAATCTGCCACTTCCTTACAGAGCCCCTCCCCCAACACCCACGAACGCGCACATGACCAATGAGGGCACGAGATAAGTTTGTGCCCCGATGGAAGGCTGACAGGCAGGTAGGCCATCCGATTGGTTGTACTTTTACAGTATTACGGCTTCTCCAGATGAAATTTTTGCATGGATTTGTTGTCAAAGCACTTCAGATATTCATTGCTATCGGGATGTTAAGAGCATTCCATGGAATATAACAAAAAGTGTATCTCGAGCCGGTTTCTGAAACTTACCTACCCCACCTTTAAGCAAAGAAAGCATGACATCTTCATATTTCAGAGGCTGAAAACACAATTTTAGTAATTGTTTTTGCTAAAAAATAACTTTAACGATTAACCGGTTATCAAAAATAGTTGTTGATTATTTTTTGTTGATTTCCTTATCTTTACTTTTACTTTTACTGTCAGTATTTTAATTTTTTTTACCAGTTATAGGTTTTTGTGCATGTTAATGGCCTGCAAAGGCTAAAATCCCTGGGTTCCAGTTTCATATATTTCCTGTTAAGCACAACAACAAAGTCAACAAAAGGGCAATACTCTCATTAAAGGCTTGATAAATTGTCATGGAAATGAGAGCATACTGTGGCAACGTTGCTTTATTGCATTCTCAGTATACCATTTATGATAAATAACCACAAAAGCTCATCAGCAGGAAGCTCAAGATCACGTCATGACGTCACGACCTGTAATGAAAGAAGGGATGGGGAAGAAATGGTTTCCTCGCAGAGAAACACAATGTCGGGACGTACAGTATTACATGGAGCCCATTAGAGAATCAGGTTCTCCACACACTCTCACTCTCTTATATCGTGTACTCTCTATCGCTCACCAACCTTATTGTTTCATTAGGTGGTTCAGACCCTGTGTGAAAGCAGCAGAAGTGAAGTCACTAAAGTGTCTTTGCTGCACGAACGCTATCATTTAAACTGTTATACGGTTCAGTTCTGAAATTACTTTTTCGCAGAACGAGAAATCGCCTGCGCGTCTTATGACAGTGTATCACTCCTGAAATAATATCAATGTCGCACCGAGCTTGATTCAATTTGGCCGTATATAACGTGGCAACATGGCACAGAGGCTCTATTTTCTGTCCCGTAAAGAGCCGCCTCCTGCTCGCATGAACACGAAAGCAGGTAGAAGGTGGAGAATGACTTCAGCGTCAAGGGTCTTCAGGCTCGACAAGGAGGCGATTCTTCGAGTGGTTTTGATTGCCTGGTGAAGATAGGGCATCACATATTCATCATAATCTATTGCCCCTTTGGAAACAGACGCAGGGCCCAGGATTTCATTGTCTCCAGAAAGCCCCCCTGGACCCCTGAGCACAGTATATTAAATCGATTGGAAATACTAGAAGAGGGGCAATTCACTTATTGGAATGAAATCTGCTGATGGACCATGAAGTGTGTGGATAAGCTCCCCTTTCTTCTGATGTGTTTGCTCTTTCCTTTTCTGGTCTGCAAGGCTTCTCTGTAATCTCTGTCATCAAATGAGCCGGACTGCCTGCCTTCCCTTCAGCAAGGTGATCCGTCCTCGCTCTCTGATGACATTTCTCCTGTGTTAAATCCTTGCCGAGGAGTCTAATTTGTCACCCTGATGAGCAAAAGTTATTTCAGCTTTGAATCAGCACTTTCCCATTGTTGAGAATTCAAAGCTTCTCTTTTTCTTGAAAGGTCGTACGGATTTACGCCCCGATACTGTATCTTTTTCATGGAGTGTGGCGTAACAAGTGCGTTTTAAATTGCTGACTGAAAGCCATTGTATTCCACCCTGGCACGTGTTCGCGCTGACGTCTCAGGGAAGCGGCAACGTCCGGGTCTGAAAGTGAAATCTATGTTGAAGTGCCTCAAAAAGTGTCCATCGTAAGTTAATCTTTAAATGTCTTGATTTGTCAGTTTCGAATCGCTTGTCGCTTTGTTGACATCGTTGTAGCTCTACTACTGCAATAAATCACCAATGAGCTCATGGCCTCAATTGTTAGTTTGAAGTCTTCTTTAATACAGCATGAGGTTCATTTGATAAATGATGGTCCCATTTAGAGTAACACAGATAAATCAGGATATGCTTCATGGCGGGACTACCCAGTTTTTGACAGGTCTCTACCACGGCGTTGTCCAGTTTAGATGGTCTCTTTCTTAAAACTGAAAATGTTTTTACACGTCATGAAAGTTTATTGTAGCATTTTGTTTGCCTAAAAAAATATTTTGCAGCATTTGGTTATACTAAGCTCTGCCTCTCACTTCTAGTCGTAAGAAACCACGATGGCGACAGCCGAAATGCCAAACTTGATTTTGCTGGACTGCAGTTGAATGGGTGACATGACATCAAGGTAACCATCTACAATTCAAAGTCTATGGATGGACCAACATGTGACTTTTTTACTTCTGGTTCCATAAAAACAAGATGGCGATGGCCAAAATGCCAAACTCAAGGCTTCAAAACAGTAGTCAATGAACCAATGAGTGACGTCTTGGTGACTTCATAGACACTTCTAATACACAGTTTATGGATGTGTGCAGGGGCGCACCTTCCGAACAGGCAAGGCAGGCAACTGTTTGGGGCCCCGTGAAGGGGGCCCCCAAAGAAGGTAGATTAAGAAGGTCCACAGCAATGACAACATGAAACACCCTTTAATTTACTGCAACGACATGTCGGGCTAACCCCCTTAAGGGGTCCCCATGCATAGCGCGCCATCAAAAGCTAATAATTTCAGTTGCGCTGCTCCGCTCCGGGCGGGGGGGGGGCTGTCGGCTGTGTGCGGTGATGAAAAGCTGCTTCGAGAGGCCCCCAGTGAATGTTTGCCTAGGGCCCCCACAGACTCTAGGATCGCCACTGGATATGTGGTGAGCATGTGGTAAACCCATAGAGTTATCACCAAACTCTTTCTTACCTGTGGTTCCAGAAAAACAGAGAAAATTCAAAATGTAAGGTTTCCAAACAGTCACCACAGAACCAAGGGGTGATTTCACGGTGGCTGACCCGTCTAGTTATTCAGTCTATGGGCTCCGGTTATTTATTATTACCATTCTCAACAAAGTTTCATACAGTCTTTAAATGCTAACTGTAGTGTAAGCGCTGCCAGTGTCGTGTGGGCAGGGCATGGGATATAAATACGGCCACGGGGGATCTGACAGAATGACTTGATGCTTGATGGAAGGAAAGTGCTGTTCTCTGACTTTAAGAGTGCTGACATTTTCATATTGCCACGCACGCACGCACGCACACACACACACACACACACACACACACACACACACACACACCACACACACACACACACACACACACACACACCTCCTACTTCCACCCTCCCCACATCTCCTCTCTCTCAGCACCTGTCCTTTTCCCTCTTCCTCCCACCTTCATCTGATTGATGCCCCGGTTCCCTGGGTAGCCGCAGACCTCTGGCTCTGTCTGAATGCAGACGTGAATCATAGGGATTACCGTTCTGTTCTCCACCTTTCCTTCCAAACTTTCTCTCGCTTAGTTTTCTTACCTCCTCCCTCATTTCACCTCTCACCTCTTCTGGATGTGTGCTGTTGCGCTGTTATCCCTGGTGACAGCAGCAGGGGGTCTTTCAAGGTGAATTATAGGGTTGGATTGGCCATATCAGCTGCTCTCATGCTCACTTACACGCTATATAGTTTTTAGCATATTGTTTATTATATTATAACTTAGTACTTTTTTGACACGTGTAAGATATGCAACACTAAGCTGTCTGTGGCTCTTTCCTGCTGTAACGCTGCACACTTCCCCTCTGTGGGACTAATAAAGGTATTCTGATTTATTTCCTGCGTTTTTCAGAATTGAACAGAAATACCCTTTACATAAAACTTTTCCAAACATTTTCTCACTCACTTACCCCTAGTTTCCACCGGGTCCACCTGCGGCGCGTTACGGCTGCGGCGTGTTACGGCTGCGGCGCGTTACGGCTGCGGCGCGTTACGGCTGTGGCGCGTTACGGCTGCGGCGTGTTACGGCTGTGGCGTGTTACGGCTCCGCCAGGGTTTTGGTCCGGCCTCCTCCGGCGTCATACCCTACCGGGCGTGTTTCACGAGCGCTTCAGAAGCATTACGGAAGCGGAGCGTCGTGCATGCCGGCTCGCAGTTCTTGTTGATTTGGGCATATTTCCTGGATATTTGTACTTCTACAAGAAAGTAAGTAGGCTACGTAGTTAAATGGTTTATTTTTGTGACTGTTTAAATCGTGTTTATTGTTGTTATTTCCTATTTTGTTGTGTTACAGACATAATTAATAATAATTGTAATAGTCCAGTTAAAAACACCATGAATCAAAGATGGGTTGCTGTATTTTAGTGGTAAAAAAAATGCATTCATCATCATAATTATTCTATACAATTCACACACAGTGCCTGTAAACCGAAGGAGAACGCTGGCCTTTATTCTCCTACTGGAAAGACTACAGCTAAATCACAGCTAAAGAGGTTTATCGAACAATTGCACAGCTAGCTGATAACAAAGCATGCTGCTCTGACCGAATCACCTCAAACTGGCAAGCCCGAAGGTTGCAGTTCTTGGCATTTGTTTTACCGGCCTCATGACTCATGGTATGTTGCCAGACTCCATGTTGACTGTTACCTTGGTGCCTGTCATTAAGGACAGAGCAGGGCAAGGTAGGGAGCTTGGATAACTATAGACCAATTGCTCTGGCCAGTGTGTAATCCAAAGTCCTGGAATGAATTTTGTGAGATAGATTATGTTCTTATTTATGTACCTCAGATAACCAGTTTGGCTTCAAGGCTAAGCATGGTACTGAGCTGTGCATCTATGCTTTGAAGGGAACGGTAGAAACATATAGAAGACAGAATTCCACTGTTCTAATTGGTTCATTGATGCCTCGAAGGCTTTTGACCGAGTTAACCGTCATAAACTGTTTTTAAAATTGAGCCAATGAGGTGTGCCTAACAGTATAATTAGGATCCTGGCTTATTGCTATGCCAACCAGAGCATGCGGATCAAATGGGGGAATGCAGTCTCGGCGCCATTTGGTGTTGGTAATGGAGTCCGCCAGGGGGGGCTCCTCTCACCGTGCCTTTTTAATATCTATATGAATGATCTATCAGATGATTTAAGTGTCTGTAAAACAGGGTGGGTGATTGGTCATGTGATTGTAAACCATCTGATGTATGCCGATGATCTGGCAATTGTTTCTCCTAGCAGTGCTGGTTTTCAACAGTTGCTAAATGTTTGTTCTGATTACGGAGTCAAATTTGACGTTAAATACAATGCTAAGAAGAGCACTGTCATGATCTGTAGAGCGAAAGGGGATAAGAATCTTTGTTTTCCAACACTATCAGGACAGGTGCCGTCTGTTTGCTGTAACACGAAGTATCTGGGACACATCATCACAGATGAAATGGCTGATGATGATGACATGTATAGACAGCGGTGTGTCTTATACATACAAGCTAGCATGTTGGCTAGAAAATTCTCTTGGTGTTCAGATGAGGTTAAGGTGAACCTCTTGAGAGCTTATTGCACTCCTCTCTATACTGCCCCCTTGTGGTCAAGTATAAGAAGGCGAGCCTCCGGAAGCTCCAGGTTGCTTATAATGACTGTTTGCGTATAGTGCTTAGAAAACCAAGGCGGTGCAGTGCAAGTGAAATGTTCTGCACGAGTCAATACGTTCCATGCTCTCTTGAGAAATCTGATGTACAAATTAATCTGTCGATTGAATATTTCTCATAACTCTGTCATTATGCTGCTTTCAAATCCGTGTCTCAGTGCTGATACCAGTCACCTCTGTGGAAACATTGGTATAACTGCCTTTTTTTAATTTATATTTGAGTGTTGGATGTTTTGTAATAATGGACCCAGAGTCTCTTTAAATAAAGATGATGATGATGATGATGATGATGATGATGATGATGATGATGATGATGATGATGATGATGATGATGATGATGATGATGATGATGATGATGATGATGATGATGATGATGATGATGATTACAGAGGAGGGATGGGGGGAGGAGAAGGAACCGGTTTTGGGTGCACCCCCTCAACCAGCAAAGGAGACTGGACAGCCAACGACATTGTGAAGCTGACAATTGAGCGGCCCAGACCAAGCAAGGAGGCAGAGGCAGCACGTCCCAAATATAACCCGGTGTGGGCATTTATTACAGCATGAACACAATACACACAGCCTCAATCCTGCTGCTGTTCACGTGGGCACGGCCTGCAGCCACCGGGATCTCACACACACGACCAGCCTCAAAACAGACGGGGCAACAGACCCTAAATACACACACTAATCAGCAATTCGACATAGGTGGGGGGGGAGGAGACAACACAGGGCACCAGGTGCACACACTCAACAGCCACAGAAATGGGGGAAGGGGAACACTTTTAACATGAAACCAGGAAACAGAGACAGACAAACTAGTTACATCTATTACATATATTCCCATGCAATGTTTTTAGTGCTATATTACCCGTAACGGAGGCCGAGATCGATGGGCCCAGAGATCACCTCCGTTACAGACATCATCGATATTTTCGGATGAGTGCAGAGCAGATGGATGAACTGCTGTCCCTCCTCGGCCCTGAACTGACCAGACAATCGACAAATTGCAGAGCTGCCATCGAACCCAAGCAGAGACTGGCTGTTGCACTGAGGTAAGATGCACATTTCACAGACAAAACAAAGGAATGGAGACCAAAACTCTTCATGTTCCAACCTCTCTACCTGATGCTGCTCACCTGGGTGAGATGCCATTCGTCATGGTGGGTGACGCAGCTTTCCCACTCAAGCCATACCTCATGAGACCATACCCCGGAAAGAACCTCACTCATCAAAAGAGCATTTTCAACTACAGACTGTCAAGAGCAAGGATGGTGGTGGAAAATGCTTTCGGCATTCTGGCCTCCAGGTGGAGAATCTTCCCTCGCCGTATCAACCTGCTACCGAAAAACATAGACACGCTAGTGGTGGCAGGATGCATCCTTCACAACTTCCTGCTTGCCCCTAGTGAAAACCAGAGGTTGCTGGATGAGGCAGAGCAGCAGGGTAGACACATGGCACCAGTGAGAAACATGGGAGGAAACAAGAGATGCCTGTAATGTGAGGGAGGCTTTCTGCACCTTCTGCAACTCTCCTGAGGGCAGTGTGACTTGGCAGGACAGCATGGTGTGATTACTGGAACACAATAGTTATTACACCGCCAAATCGATGTGTTATTTTTTCATTCCAGAAAATTATAAAAAGCAAAAACAGTTATTGTACTACCATTTGCATTTGTAAAAAAGTGTTCTTTATTTTTAATATGCTATGTTATTTCTTTTCAAATAAATTGTTTTGTCTGATAAATGATTCTTGTCTGTCCTCACAATGTATCTTCAGACTAGAAATGAAAGGACCACCACAGCATACTGTATTTAAACATTATTGACGGTACTTTGTGTAGTTGTTATAACACTATACTCACATAGCTAAGTGAACTTCTTTCAATGATGTAAAAACAAATCTCAATTAAAGTGTAGTAGCCCTATATTTGATTAATTACTGTACTATTGTACAATGGCACTTGTGCATAATTTAAACTGTTTTATTTCTACTACAATACACCTCCAGAGGGAAATATTATTTTCTTAATTTTAAAATGTTCGGACAGCTATCCTTTGCAGATTAAGATGAATAAAAAACAATTATAATAAAAAAATGTATTATAATGGGTTAACACAAAACTGTATTGATCCCTGGGTGAAATTAGCAAGCTAAAGTATAGTTAAAAAACAATATATATCAAAAAAGATAAAAAAATAATATATATAACATATATATATATATATATATATAGCATATGTATACAGTTCATAGATATATGAAAACATATATATTTATATTTATATATATATAAACATAGGCGTATGTTGATATAGGAAATAAGATCTTACTTTCTTGTGAAATGCAAGTTCACTGAAAAGCTATTAAATGACTTTCACAAGATTTGAAACTACTGAATGGCTCCGTACTGTACCTACAAGTATTCATTAACATTAATGTGTTGGCTAATTTGTAGTTTTCACCTTCCACTCCACAAATTCCAGCGATTAAAAACCAGGACTTGTCCTTTCTGGTGTTGTCCTTGTACAAAAGATTTGTTGTGTCATATAAGATCAAGTGTTTTTCCACTTCCAATACAAAAACTTCGTCGTCCATTGTGCGTGTCGTTGTGGAGACGATGTAGTGATGTGAAGGGGGGTCTGCAAATTAGTTTATTTGGGGGGTGGGCCGGATGCTGTCACCGTTCCACTTCCTGCCCGACATCACCTTACGGCTGCGTCGCGTCGAAAAATAGACTTCAATCCTATTTCGAGCGGAGCCCAGCGGCGAGACGCTTCTGGGACGCTTCTGAGCCGTAACGCGGCGCGTCTGGTGGAATAGCACCCATTGACTAGAATGGCCGCGATCCTTGCGGACGCCGCAACGCGCCCGTAACGCACCCGCAACGCGCCCGTAACGCGCCAGTAACGCGCCCGTAACGCACCCGCAACGCACCCGCAACGCGCCAGTAACGCGCCCGTAACGCACCCGTAACGCACCCGTAACGCGCCCGTAACGCGCCTGTAACGCGCCCGTAACGCGCCTGTAACGTGCCTGCAACGCGCCGCAGACGGACCCGGTGGAAACTACTCCTAGCCTGCAAAGCAAATTTATCGTCATTTTGTGATATTTTTTATTGCCTGCGATTCGTAAGTTAGATGAAGACACATTTGTATGGGCTAGTATTTGTATTTATTCATTTATTGAACAGGGACAGAGCATTTTAATAGAGATTTCTATAAATGCGCCAGAATTAGCCAACATGCTAGGTCACCCCTCAAAACTAATTATACTTAAAAAAAAGTATATCAGGTTTTCATAAATCCTTAAAAACATTCAACATAAAATCTCACATATAGGAAATAATATTTAATAAAATAAAATAAAAACATGACTTTTCATCCCAATTTGTGGGACAAAAACATGATATTTAAAATGTTTTAAGAAGCAGGGTGTAGCAACTATTTCATAAAGAAAAAAGCAATTCTTATATTGAATATTTAACATCTTTCATTTATATGTATGTATGTATGTATGTATGTATGTATGTATGTATGTATGTATGTATGTATGTAGTATGTATGTATGTATGTATGTATGTATGTAGATATATATGGATATATATGTATGTGGATACTGATGACATTGGTCCGCCCTGATAGGAAAAGAAGGGACTTTTTTCAGGAAGAAAGATTGGGTCGATGATTTCTTAAAGAGGAAAGCAGTGATGGAAATATGGCGACTGATGGATGTGATGGTCAGATATGAGAGAGTAGTTTAAGGTGGAGGTGGAGCAGAGGAAGTCGGTGTATTTTGCTGCCTGACAGCTTCAGTGAGTTAAATATCTGCAGGCGAAAAATGTGTCTCAGGACTCGTTTCCCTTCCAGTCAGCCCCCGGGGTTTCTCATAACCAAAAGAAAAGAAAATCACATTTAGAGCGCATGACTTCATGAAATTCACAAAATAGGTTGGCTTTGTGAGTGTCTGCATTTATTCTTTTTTTGTATTACATTTGTATTGCTGTTATTATCTTTTATTACTTCATTGCTCAGGCTGCAGCAGACACAGTGACTTGATGTGATTTTCTTAGGTCTCAGATAAAATGATGAAATTGTGAAATGATGCCGAGGGTTGCGGTTGGATAATCCAAAAATCAATCTAACGTCCAACACATCGTCTATTCCCTGACCTCTGAGTGAAACATCACGGGGTTAAGGGATAGTGGATAGGAGAATTCAAAAGGACTTAGGAGAAGAGACTGCGGTACTTTAGAGAATCCGAATGCACTTTCACTATCCGACGTGTTTATGATGCGCCAGCGGACGTCATGAATGTGCGTCTGCTGCTGTGGGGAAACCATGGAAACCACAGTTTTCTATACAGCGGACTTCAACATGGATGTTTAATAAGAACGAGGGACTACTGTGAACTCATCTAGAGACTCTGCACCGTGCTCTGATGCTGCTGCTTTGCTTTATGAACGTGGACAACAGAGAAACATATTCTTCATGACCAAAGTTGGAATTGAAATAAAAGAAAGGAAAGTGAAACTTATGCTCGTCACCCCTCTCCCTCCGGTCCACATTAATACGCATGATCCCAATACGTATGATTGTATGAACTAAAGATCTTAAAATCAATACAGATGTATTTATTATAAACGTTAGTCCTTAACATCTATCACTGTGTATATCACCATTCAAACATCTTTTAGAAGTTGAACAAACTCCACACAGCTCAGTAAAGACTGAAATGTTGACTTTATTTGATCATTTCAGTAAAAACTAACGTTCATATTTCACTTTTTGATTATAATACTGATGAACGTTCAGAACAAAGCACTTGGGCAACTTACCACCTATGTTTTAAAATGCTTAATAAGCACCGTAACTTTCATGATATCATTTCTCCGTCATAATCGGTTGTTTCTGTGAACGGCCGACTGTTGTGTGACGGCAAATGCTGCGGCCGCAATGCATTGTGGGGCAGCACTTTCTCCTCTCCTTTCGTAAAGGGACGTCCAGTGGTTCCTAAGCTAAAGGAGGTTATAAAGGAAGTTTGAAACCTCCTTTCCTTTCATCTAGACTAGAATTCGAACAGCACTTATCATGGCTGCCACAGAGGGACTTCCGGGTCATTTCACTCCGTTAGGAAGGTTCCTAAGCTAAATGGACTATTCGACTGCAGCCCAGGAATAATCTCTTTCACCATGTGTGACCTGTGAGTCATAGAAACATCCAGAGTAAATATTGTTTTGGCGTTGATATCGCACAAAATAGGGCAGGGCTATGTTGATATCGGGGTATGAGACTTGCCAATACATATCCCTACTATTGTATATATTTTTTATTTGAACATTTTTCAGTAACATTAGTCAATTGAGAACAAATACTTATTGACGATGTCCAAGTGATCTGTCAGCATTTAGATTAAATCACAAACCTTAACATCTTTCTATACCGTAGTCTCTGTCTCATTTTGACTAGATAAATGCATTTGAATGGTTTGATAGATTCAGCAACTGGTACAACATCCAGTTTCTTCACAACATAATTTACTAACTTAGATTTTCCTAGCAGAAGTCAAACCATGGACTGTATTTCAGAGTGGACGTCACTTCTTGGTTTATGGACTACCGTTTTGATGCTTAGCATTTTGTCCGTCATGTTTCTTTTGTAACCAAAAGTGATACAAGAGGTAGGAGTACAACCAAACACTAAACATTTCACGGTGCGTAGTGGAGCATGCTGGATCCAAAAACAGAAAATACAATAAATGACGAACTGACGGGGGAATACAAGTAAAGACGAGACTGATCACAAAGACACAGCTGGGAGGGCATGCCAAAACACAAGGGGAAAACAGTCAGACAATTAAACAGGCGGGAAAACACAGAGACAGGAAGTAAAACAAGCCATGACACAAGGACAACATACATTTCAAAAATAAAACTGGTGTCAATCGTCAATCCCAACTCACCCTAAAGCAGCCTCTGCTTTATTGTCTAAATAGGTCTATTATTTACAAAATGAACATCATACTGAATTGAAGAGGACTTGAAACAAGCGACTGCGACTATGAACTTCGTTTACAATCTCTTCTAAATCAAGTGAGAAGTTTGGTAATTTTCTCGTAGACTTCTGTACAATCTGAGTGAAACAGTGAAGATGAACAGGTGACCGTATCAGGTGAGACTTTCTGCTCAGCAACTCAAAACTAAATCAGGCCTCATTGTATTTAGGGAAAGCTATTCTTGTACAAAAAAAAATCTAGAATCTTGAATAGTTTGAATATTGATGCAGGAGTAACAACCTTCTGGAGACAAAATGATAGACAGGCCAGGCCAGGCCAGGCCAGGCCAGGCCAGGCCAGGCCAGGCAAGGCAAGGCAGGTTTATTTATATAGCACCTTTCAGCACCACGTAATTCAAGGTGCTTTACAAAAATGACAAAGGCATTTAAAAACAGTAAAAGATAATAAAACAAACATTAAAAGAAAAACAAAAAATGAAAGACATTAAGAAAATGGCATTTATCAGTCATTCAAAAGAAAAGCTAATAAAATAAACATTAAAATATAAAAGTTACCGTGCAGTCTAAGATATGAATAGTTCAATTATTTCGGTTCTTGATTTTTAATTTATTCACAGAACCTCCCTTTCCGAACATTTCCGTCCCGATTGTTAATTTAGACCAGTGCTTCTCAAAGTGTGGTCCGCGGACCACTGGTGGTCCATGAGCGCCACCTAGTGGTCCGTGAGTATATTGGTAACATTTCACATTTGAAATAAATAAATACATTTAAGTTTTCCGCACTCTCGCAGGAATATCTCCGCAACGGAACAAGTTTAAATTTCACTTTCTATTGCATGATAAAGCCCAGGGCAACACCTTCGTCACACATGTTGCCACTTGTCTGTACCATTTTCAGGCGATGTATAATCCGTTCTAGAAAAACGATGTGTTTTGGGATATTTGTGGAGTTAGGTGGTCCGCGAGTGTTTTTTTATTGGTTAAGTGGTCCTTGGTATGAAAAAGTTTGAGAAACACTGATTTAGACTGATTGTTTTCACCATGTTATGCTCGCATGACATCCACAATAGGACCCTCAGGAGGGTGTACTAGCCCCCTACTCTGCTTTGCGTTCCATAACAAAGTCTTTAAGTGTTACCTGAACACCCCGTGTTACCAAAACACTATTTTTCACCCGTCGGTGCTGTGATACTTGTTCCTCAGTACAACTCACCTAAAAACTGATCGTAAGCCCTGGCTACGACGGATAGTAGGCAGCTCTGAAGGTGTAATTGCTGCATTGAGCGTCACAAGGGCTTCATTGGTGTACATATGTCTCTCTCTCTATATCTCTATTCTTTCCTCCTGGTTCACTTCAATCTGAGTTTCTCTGTGACGTCCTGGGACACGTGTTCTCTTCTGTAACATCCCGGCACTGAGATCCATACTTCAAACTGATGGGGAGTGAACAGTAAGAAAGTACATGTGTGTATGACCAAGGACAGCTTCTGAAAGAAACATCAATATATAATGTGTGGTCATTCATTTTGTGTCGCTGCACTCTTTTTTGTTTGAAAAGGTCAGCAGTCTTGAGTGTTCTCCACTCTCGCAGCTCTGCCTTCTCATTTGCATGTACAGTGAAAGCACAGGGCGCCTTCTCTCTTTATATCTGTCTCTCACACGCAAATACACACCGACCTAAGTAAGAGTCAACTTTATTGTCAATCTCAAAATATGTTTGTACACACAGAAAGATCGAAATACTGTTTCCCACAGTCCCGAGGTATATAGAACACACATTCAAATAAAAGCACGAGTGAGAGTAAGCGTGCGTGCAGAGACGAATGGCGGGCTGTGTTGTAACGGCAGAATATTTAATTGCCTAACTTTATCACCATTACCGCAGCTGCTGAGTGTCTGCTGGCCTGATTATGACGGTGGCATCTTTAGGAGCTGCTACCCAAGTGTAAAGAGAAACGACTCCACAGACACCTTTTTTCTCTCAGGGGCTAAAAATACCTGAAAGACAGACATGTTGTGAATTTAAGTGTGCATTTGCAAACATTTATCATTTCTGCAAATGCACATTACTGGTAAAGATACATTGGCATAATTGTAAAAAACACAACAACATTTAGATGTGTTGATGATACACACACGCACACGCCCACGCTCACGCACCTACACACGCACACACACACACACACATACCATGTATACATCACTTCAGGGGACATTACATTGACTTACATGCATTTCCTGGAGACTTATCCTAACCTTAACCATAACCAACACATGCCTAACCCTAACCCTTACCCTTAACCTTACCCTTATCCTTAACCTACCCCTACACAAAACCTAACCCTTAACTTTACCCTAATCCTTACCCTAACCCTTACCCTTACCCTAATCCTAAACCTAACCAAGTCTTCACCGTAAAATTAATGATTCCCCTCATGGGGACCTCCAATTTGTCCCCATAAGGGAGGCGAGTCCCCACACGTGACTATGTAAACAAGTATAGTAATGCTAGGCCACACACACACACACGCACGCACGCATGCACGCACACACACACACACACCCCTCAAAGACTGCAAGCACTACTATTTAGACATACTTATGGCTATTTTACTAATATATATATAATATATTTAGACTGTAAGTGTAAATATGCACATTGACACTGAATTTTATCTTTTTTTTGCAAAACACACCTTTAGACCAAACACACTTAGCTATGGCACTGTCGTATACATTGAATTATTCCATTTGATCATATGTAATCAACTTAGGCACCCCTCCCAAAAAAAAAGAACAAAAAAAAATACAATACAAGTACAATAAAAATATTCATATCTCATATTCTCATATTCTCTTATAATTTCGAATAATCGATTAATCGTTCCCATCCCGAACTTAAAGGCTCCAGTTTCTACATTAACAAGAACATAAACCTGTGTGTAGAAAATACAGATTTATTTTAAAGTGTAATGAGAACATATTTTGTCCCCTTGTGACGGAGCGGATCACATGAGTGACTGACGGCCACTGACAGCCGACACACACACTCTCTTCCTAAAAAGAAACCATGCAATGTATTATTTATTGTGTGTTTGTTAATTTGTTGAATGATTATGTTAAGAGGTGGGTAACCTGTTTATGTTTGGGTCGGATTGTTATATTGAAATGTGGTTTGGAGTGTAATTGTTGTCACCTGTTGACGGTAAGCCTGGTGGGAGGGGCTACGGGTTAATAAGGGACGGGGTTGGCCCTGGAAGGGGAACTCGGGGAGTGTTGCAGAGAAGGCAACAGCTGGGACGTGTTCGAGAGATCGTTGCAGAGAAGGCAACAGCTGAACACGTTTACTCTCCGGTAGTGATGGAAGTTTGATTTGGACATTTATTTATTCTGTTTAAGTTGTGCTGGTTCGTTATTTAATTTTTTTGCTGCTGTTATTAAAGTTTTGGAGCTTAACCCAACCGACTAGGCCAGTGTTTTGAACGGAGAAATAGAGCCCCGTCACACCCCTATATCAATGATAATAATCGTGATCAGTGACGGGTTTAAAATAACCGAGTTTTCCAGCAATATGAAGACTTGCAAGTCCTTTCCTTCAGAGATTTGCTTGTTAAAGCGAGATACATTATGTTCCTGCGGAGATATGTTGTTTGCAGCTCAAGGTCAGCTCGTCTCGTTAGCCTCAGACACTCCGCAGTCCTCAGCTCCCAGAGGTGACAAATGAGCAAAGACAAACACCTACGAAGGAATCACTGCAGCCAGAGAATAACACAGATCAATGAGGCCTAATGATGGATGGTATCAGCACTCTCACTGAGGAACCCACCGGCAGACAATGCAGGATGAGCAGTTTTTCTGTTCCTGCTTTTGAAGAGATTAAGGGGGATACCATCTTAAAGGTGGGGTAGGTAATCTTGGAGAAACCAGCTCGAGTGCGCTAGAATTTGAAAATACTCCAATTCTCCAACACACGAACACATGACCAATGAGGGCACGAGATAAGTTTGTGCCCCGATGGAAGGCTGACAGGCAGGTAGGCCATCCAGTTACTTTAGCCGGATCAGATGATTGGTCGTGCTTTTTACAGCGCCACGGCTTCCACTGATGACTTTTTTGTCAAAGCATTTAATGTATTCATTGCTATCGGGATGTTAAGAGCATTCCATGGAATATAACAACAAGTGTATCTCGAGCCGGCTTCTCAAACTTACCTACCCCGCCTTTAAGCATGTTGACATCGTGTATCTCTATTTTTCATACGTTTTATATACTTAGCAATTTACATATGTTCAGCATTTTTTCTCTTTGCTCACTGGGAAGCAGAAGTAAATATTTTTTCAAAAGTGCAGTAGAACTTCTGAGAAGAAACGTCTTAAAGAGGCCCTACCATGCTTCCTGTAGTGTAATAGGTTTTAGTGCATGTGAATGGTCTGTAAAGGCTAGCATCCCTGTGTTTCCTCCAGAGGGAAGTCACTCTGTAACACTCAAGCTCCTATTGGCTAGTGAGCGCTCCAAAATATTGTATGTGATAGGCTAAGGGGCGGGACATCTCTAAGCAGTCGACCAATCACAACAGAGCTGGCCAGCTAAGCAATCAGAGCAGACTGGGCTCTGGTTTCAGACAGAGGGTGAAAAGAGGTCATGCAGTACAGGCAGTGTGAGAATAATAAAGAGCTTTTTGAACATTAAAGCTTGGAGACACGTCACAGTAGAGACACCAAATGCAAATATGAACCTGAAGAAGCAGTTTTCAGGCTCTGAGATATGAGAATGTCCTGTTTTTTTCTATTTAATATCATATTAAACCAAATATTCTTGGGCTTTGGACTTACAGAGCAAAGTATTTGGACTTCAGGGAAATGGGAAGATAATCTTTCTCTATTTTCTGACCATTTTCAATAATGAAAGAAATCGCTAGTTGCAGCCTTTTTGCAAACATAGTGGGTGTTTCTCAATGTCGAGTATGCTTGCTTGGTAGCACATGTCTTCCGAGTCACTTGCTTCAGAAGCGAGGCAAGACTCCTTCCTGGCATTTGGAAAACAAAGAGTGGAACAGGCGAGCAAGTGGGCAGGTGTGCGTCATATGAGAGGCCCCGCCTTACATTTTCCGCCATTTGGGGAAATTGGTCCGTGCGCAAAGCATTGTGGGGATTTTAAGACCGCGGAGGCTACACATGCAGCCTCGAAATGTCTCCAAATGAAGTACGCCGGGCTCGGTAGATTTCCAAGTATGCTGGACATTGGAACAGTGTCGGCGGCACTCGATGATGTAGTATGCTTGAAATAGTGGCTCTGGAGCAGCTTTACTCGAGATTGAGAAACACCTCGTGTGTCCTTTTGGCCAGTGTATAGAGATGAGGAAGTAAACCCACCTGAGATTGAGGGTCTCATCCAGCCCCCACACTTTCTTCTTCAGGTCCACTTTATCTTTATAAGCAGTAAATTGGAAAGGGTTCATTCAATTCCCAGCAGGCTGCGGCTGCTAACATTTACCGTCTCTCCCCCTCTTCTTCTTTTGCTCTTGCCACTTGCTCTCTCTGCCTTCTCCCTTTCTCATTGTTTCTCACGTTTAATTACTTTTAGAGAGTGGCTTTACTCGGGCTATAAATAATGAAAAATCAGGCTGTCTCTGCTGAACCCTATGGAGCTCTGCTGGCTCACTGGGCGTGTGAGTGGTGAGGACACTGGGATGTCCACCATGAACAGATCATGCCTGTCTCCTTTTAATTTACACATTTGTTTGAGCCTTTTATCCCGTGGAGAGACGCAGACATCCAAACAACTAGCAAAACAATAAGTGGACATATCGTTTCTTTGTGGAAAATCCCCCTATCGGTGTATCCTTTTATCTACATCCTTGAAATCATGACTTTTTACACAGCCATTCCAACATAATTGATGACTGTATAATGCATTTCAGACCTCTATGCACTTCAAAACAGTACCTTTTAATTGGCCTCAAAATGCAAGTGTCTGAATATCACTTTAATTTGTGAGGCTTTTAACTTTATGGCAGTTCCTCAGCTCTTGGTACATTTTGTTTCCCCCCAATTCAACACAGCTGAATGTCACAGTCCCCTGAGTTGATTGGAGGTTATTAGGATCACCTGTTGGCTCCCTGATTAAGAACTGAGAGCAGCTTGGTGCACTTATCCTCTCAGCCAATCAGAGCGAGACAACCTCTTTTCTCAAGTGTTTAAGAGAAGGAGAGAATGCCACACTCAAGCTGCTCTGATTCTGCCTTCACATGTCACACACCTCATTTCAGGATTTCAGAAACCTTCTGGCCCTTTTTGAAAAATCTTAGCGCTCTTAACTTGTGATGGTGAGATGAAGCCTTATGAAGCT
The DNA here is from genome assembly GCA_036324585.1 of Champsocephalus esox. Classification (NCBI taxonomy): domain Eukaryota; kingdom Metazoa; phylum Chordata; class Actinopteri; order Perciformes; family Channichthyidae; genus Champsocephalus; species Champsocephalus esox. The sequence goes on from CM070484.1 coordinate 40,214,142, forward strand.
TTGAAGCTTTCCAGCTTTCCAGCATTGGTCGCTAAAGGGTTCATCTCATGAGGCTTCATCATGGGCTTCATTTGAACACAAAACCCCTGCTGGTCAAAGTGTGTAAAACAGGCAGATTGGACATCTCAACAGTGTGCTCTATCTCATACCGAGTTCCCAACGAGTAAAGCCTTAGAATAACTCAAACAACGAACATTAAATCATATTTTCATGTTAACAATATTGTATTTATTCCAGTTGAATGATTGTGATTGAAAAGCCTAAGGAAGCTGGTAAACATTGCAAAGAGGGATTTGTATTCCTTAATAATATTCGCGAACTTAACCATGTTGTAGTCGGAGAAAGGCTAAACCATATCAAAGAATACATTTATTAACTACATTATCTCATTTAGCTGTAGCTTTTATAAACAACAACAAAGACGTATTGACGAGTCGTTGAACCAGGGACCCTGCGGTCATGAGTCAACTGCTTTCAGGCTGAGCCGCAGCACACACACTGAAGCTCCCTGAAAACACTGCAAGATAATATGTATTCCTGTATTTATTGATGTTTTTATTCCTACATTTATTTATGCTTGTATCCATTTATACTTATGACATGTTCCGACCTCTATATGAGTGAGGGTCTGAGCTCTCTTGATTCCTTTGTGTCCCCGGGCCCGCCGGGTACAGGAGGGCTAATATGGTTCTTCTTCTTATACATCCATGGGTATTATGAGCGTCGTGGTTCAACGGCTCAACCGATCTAAAGCGCTTCCTGAAGCAGTCACGTGGTATTGAGGGGCAGCGAGGCTTCGTTTGTCATCGATGACGTCACTGGCCCAAAACGATACAAGCCTCGATACAGGCTTCACAAAAAGCTTCGGGGATTACTCGACACACGCTCCGAAGCCTCGGCGCAATACGTAACATCACTAGCATATAGAAAAGACTAGGGATGGTGAGATGAAGCTTTGAAGCTTTCCAGCCAATTGGTTCGCGAAAGGATTCATCTCATGAGGCTTCATCATGGGCTTCATGTGAACACAAACCCCCTGCTGGTCAAAGTGTGTAAAACAGGCAGATTTGACATCTCAACAGTGTGCTGTATCTCATACCGAGTTCCCAACGAGTAAAGCCTTAGATCAGGGGTGGGGAACCTTTTTCCTCTCAAGGGCCATTTCAATGTTTTCAACATCCTCCGAGGGCCGTACAAATGATTGACCGGCTTAAAAATACTAAAATCACAGCCCTTTCATTTCACCTTTCTTTCATGCTGTGCAAAGAAAAAGCAACCTCTTAATCCATATATCTTACCATGACTCGTGCATGCATGCAGGGTGTGGCATGACCACCAAAACAGAAAGATATGGACACAAGATGTGTGCAAATGTATTTAGTTTCCTATCCATGTGGACATGATTTAAGTGTGGGGGGGGGAACCTAACCTCCTCTAGGGGGGTCCGGGGGTATGCTCCCCCTGGAAGATTATTTTTTTAAATGTTGAAGTTAAAAGCATCACTCTGGTGCACTTTGAGAGCAACATTAGGAGATCTATGGAAACGTCTCTCAACACCCAGATGGAACAGAACTGTAAGCAGATTTCTTTTTCTTTATGGATATTTTACAAATCACTCCCCTTTCAAACTGTATTCTTGTTTATTAATAACAACTTTTTTTTACTGTCATATAGTATTTTATACCTGTTTACTGTATTCTCTTATTTTTTTATAACTATAATGATCATATAAAGATGTGCCTTTACCTCACTGGTTGTAGAAAAAGCTTCTTATAGTTGTTAGCATAGCTAGCTAACCAGATGCTAATAACAACACAGTTATTGACTGTCTGATCAGTGTGACAGATGAACAGATCGCCACTGGGCTTTCAACTAAAGACACAGCCACGCAAAAACTGTGGCATGTGTCCGGCTCCTTATGGGTACCGTAACGGCCCCTACACACGGCGGCGTGCGTTGAAGCTTGCCGGCGGGCGTGTCTGACGCTCGACCAACAACCAATCACATGAATCTCAAGCCCCAGACACACAAGCAGCGGTTTGATTGGCTAGAGCAGTGGTCTGCAACCTTTTTGACCAAAAGAGCGATTTTGCCCCCTTTTCCACACATTCTTTTTGTCTGGAGCCGCAAAACATATTTGACAGCTTATAAAGTTGTATTTATTGAATATATCATAGACAAAAACTACAGTTTTTTTGCATTTATTATTTATTACATTATAGAAAACTGTTTGTTTACCTCTCATAATAAGCAAAGAACTCTTATCAGGACAGTGGCGTTTCTATATGTACAAAAGTGGTGGGGCACAACAAACTCAGATGTCTAAATATAAGCTTCTGCAGAGAGGTTCATGGCTGGTGAGGCACTGGCACTGACTCTTCAGGTTTACAAATATTATATGTTGACCTAAATCAAAATATAATATTATTTTCAAAAGCTTTTTTTGTCTGATGCTTCAATTCATTTTAAACAGACAGCTCAACAGAAGGATACCCCAAAAAATGTAATTGTATCATTTAAATATTGAATCCCATTTTCAATAACATTGCAGTCTTACCTTGACATGAAGATTAAGTCCATGTGCCTATCCCTCTGGACAAACATCTCTATTACTTTTTCGTAAAAGTCCTCCTTATCTTCTTGTAGTTTCAAAAGTCTATCATAAATCTAATCTAATCAATAGATTTATGATTTGAAAATTATAAAAGTAGGGTAGACATGTGGATATTAACCGGCTGAACAAAACGTGCATTTATCTAACAGCTACGTTTCCCACAGATCTTATTTTGAGCTATTTTCTAAAATCCTATGGAGAAATCTCATTATTTTTAGGTCGAGGGAAGCCATGCGCAGCTTACTTCCTGGTTTTAGGACGCCTCACTGCAGCTCTCTCTCCTCCTCTTCACACACCACACTTTTCGCGGCACACGTACTTACAGCCAATCAGCTCTGAATTATGTGAGATGACGTATGGTGGGCAGTGTTGGGCAAGTTACTTCCAAAATGTAATATATTACATATTACTTATTACTCTCTTTTGAAAGTAATAAGTTACATTACAAAATTACTGTCTCTGAAATGTAATGAGTTACACTACTTTAGTTACTTTTCTAGTTACTTTCACCAAAATAACCGCAAAAGAATGGCTAGGTATTTGAAATGCTAAAATGTAGTTTAGTGCAGCTCATTATACATCCAATGAAGGGCGATGTGGTATAGCATAACAACTGTGTAGGCCCTTAAGGCTACTAACAACTTGTATTACACGGCTTAGTTGAATACTCGATTCTGATTGTAAATTGTTAACATGTGACACGTTGTTAATACAGTAGTACAGACCACTGTCAAGGACTATAATGAAGGTTGCTAAGGAGGATCCAGAAAGAGAAAGGAAAAGAGGTTAAAAGACGGAGCGCTGGACGTCAGATAAATCACCAGAAGAAGGCGGAGAGGAAGTAAACACTAACAGGACACGGAATGGGCTCTGTAGTGTGTTTATTTTATGGCCATACAGGCCCGGTTCCAGAACAAAATGACTCAGGGTGAATCTGAGATTACAGGGGGCGCAGCAGTAGTAGGTTTACATGAGCAATAGTGGCCGGCAACAGCAATGAAAAATAGCATTGATGGTCCCAATGAACAGATTATGGCATTTGTTATGTTTTGAAACCAAGCAAGTGAGAACATTTCAAGTGAGTTAAAAGTGCAATCCTGAAATATCTCATATAGTCCAAAGTGGACTGTGGCAAAGAAAAGCACAACAGCTTCAAAACTGTGCTGATAAAACAAATGAGAACATATTGTAAATCAAGGCAAATATTATTTGAACCAGCTCATGGTTTGAAATGGCAAACATTGAAAAGCAAAAGTATTATTAAAACCCTGTAGCCTACTAAATCATCACCTTGGTCCCATCATATACTCTGGGAAGAGAACATTTACTGTCCTTGAAAACTGGATCACATCATCATGTGAGGTTGAATTTGTGACCTGGAGATCATTTCAGCTGCAACATTAGCTTGTTGATAAGCTTGGGATATGAGATCTTTTGTGTAGCCATTCGTGGTGAAGGCATCTGTGCTATTGTATGCATTATTTTTGACCCAACATTTCTACAGGCATGGCAGAATATGGCATTATTTTCACATATTCTAGGCCTTGTCTATTTGTATACCACGAGCTGCAAAATGACCACCTAACCCCACTGTACAGGCGGGTACTTGTTTAGATATACCTGGGCAGGCTCTGTTTTGCCGTGGTATCCTGGCTGGCACCTGCGGGCCGCAGAGGGGCGGCGTAGTTTCGGGCAACGAAGAGTGCTGCTCCGGGGTTGAGGGCGGCGAGTCAGGCGGGAGTAAGCTATTGTCCACAACGCAGGGTAGCGTGATGTCCCCATCTGACCTGTTGCTACGGTCTGCAGTAGATGCAGTGTTGCTGGCGTTTAGTGATGGTTGCTTTAACCATTTTCGTATAAATGATTATCCCCAGATGTATGTCACTGCTGTGGAAGCACTTTGGAAATGATGCACGCGCAGTGGAGCAGGTCACGCGCACCTGACACAATTTGTTGTTAGTATTTTTCGCTCCGTTCTCTTTTTTGCATAACATTCAACTGCCCCGAAGATCCCGGCGCGAAGCCTGAAGAGTAAACACCAGGTTTACTAATATACCCGCACAATTTGTCTGGTGTCGGAATGTCTCGCTATGTTAGTACATTGTTAAAAAACAAAACACCATTTAATTTCGGGTTAAAATGTGTTGTAACTGCGTTACTGAGCATTGTAACGGGTAATATATTACCCACATTTCATTAGTAATGCGTTACATTACTTCGTTACAGCAAAAAGTAATATATTACTGTAACTCCGTTACTTTTGTAACGTTACACCCAACACTGATGGTGGGGATGGCAGCTCTTTGCCCCTCTGGTCATTATTTTTTTGCCACACACATTAAATAGGAAAATACTCTGAGCATGCGCAGTGTAGTTTTTACAGTCACCATTGACTTAAACAGGGAGAGGGAGGGGCAGGATCGGGTTTTGTCCCCACATGGCTCTAAACAGCTCAATAGGCACACACTGACAGTGTGTGCCTATTGAGCAGTGTGACACTGTAGACACTAATTAGAAGAACACATACTAAAACAGCAATGTACAGACGAATCAGATGATGAAACATGATCTTAAAATATATATTTTATATATGCATGTTTTTTTAATCATTATTTGTAATACTTTCTGCTGACACTAGGTGGGGCTGTGCCCCACCTGCCCCTAATGACCAGTCGCCACTGTATAAGGAGAATACAAAAAGATACACAGGCCAACTTTAAAATAAATCAACACAGCACTTGGGGAGTCCTCTGCACATTTGAAGAAAATGAATATAATTCAAATGGCCCACTTTGAAATGAATAAAACATATACAGTAGCTGCGCCCTAAAAAGAGTTAAATGATTGAATTATGACTGAAGATCGTCAGCTGTCTTCCTCTTCGTGTTTTTCCTCCAATAGTAAAGGCTGCAGCACCTTTGACAACTTCTCTCCACATATCAAACATACCATCGTTTGCTGTGAAAGCAGATAACTCTAACCACGAAGAATGAAACCCTCTGTGTTCCTCCGATTTTCTTTTCTTTGATGTATCCATAGTTTGTTCATCGCCCGCCGGCAAGCGTCAACGCAGGCCGCTGTGTGGACGGGCCGTTAGACGAGACATACACCACGTGATGACATGTTAGGCTTGTGTGGTGTTCAAGGACCCTGACCTTGGCCAGGAAAAACAGGCACTCGCTTATTTAATTATTTTGCGGTCTAGATTTCCGCATTTTTCTTTTTTTTGCGTGTGTTTATAAATTACCTCGAGGGCCGTACCAAATGGCCCGGAGGCCGGAGATTCCCCACCCCTGCCTTAGAATAACTCTAAACAACGAGCATAAAATCATATTTTCATGTTAACAATATTGTATTTATTCCAGTTTAATGATTGTGATTGAAAAGCCTAAGGAGGCTGGTAAACATTGCAAAGAGGGATTTGTGTTCCTTAATAATATTCATAAACTTAACCATGTTGTAGTCGGAGAAAGGCTAAACCATATCAAAGGATACATTTATTAACTACATTATCTCATTTAGCTGTAGCTTTTATAAACAACAACAACACGTATTGTCCAGTCGTTGAATCAGGGACCCTGCGCTTGAGAGTCAACTTCTTTCCAGCTGAGCCGCAGCACACACGCTGAATCTACCTGAAAACACTGGATACTACTTATTCCTGTATTTATTAATTTATTCATGTTTTTATTCCTACATTTATTTATGATTTTATTTATTTACACTTATGACATGTTCCGACCTCTATATGAGTGAGCGTCTGAGCTCTCTTAATTACATCGTGTCACCGGGCTCGGGTACAGGAGGGGTAATATGGTTCTTATTATACATCCATGGGTATTATGAGCGTTGTGCTTCAACCGATCTAAAGCGCTTCCTGAAGCAGTCACGTGGTATCGACAGGCAGCGAGGCTTCGTTTGTCATCGGTGACGTCACCGGCCCAAAACGATACAAGCCTCGATACAAGCTTCACAAAAAGCTTCGGGGATTATTCGACACACGCTCCGAAGCTTCGGCGCAATACGTAACACCACTAGAAAATACTTGGAGTGAATATTAAGAATTGTAGGGATGTTGTGATATATTTAGTTTTTGTTATATTTGATCCCACTTCTGTCCCAAGGAAACAAATACCTCTTCAATAGGCGCGTTCACACCGGAGTACTTCTCCCCGCACTTTTACCCCATACTTTTCCCGTTTAGTTCCGTTAGTACCCCTTATGTCGCGTTCACACCAAAAAGAGTACTTAGTGCCGGGAACTTTTACCCCCATGTTTAGTGCCTGCTGGAGAGGTGGTACCAAAAAAGTACCAATTTCTATTGGCTGGGCGAATTGCAAACCACGCCCCGTAAAACTCTGAAAAGTTTTGTGAAGCCGCCATTGTATTTGTGGCATTAGCATTATTAGCATTAGCATAAGCCCCTTGCACCAACGGGAGAGAATAACTTATGGCAACACAAAACTAAAACATAATAAATAATTTGCTTCAAAGGCTTTTTTATCCTGCTTTACAAGTACTTATACTAGTAGAATACATGCATTGTAGCAGGTCTTTCTGGAAAATGTATTTCTGTGATTATTCTTCCAAATATCCAGATGAGTTGCTTTACATCATGATAAAGTGAATATCTTCGCTGTTCGTATTGACAAAACAAGACTTTTACGAACTTGGAGGAACAGCTTTCACTGGTTTCTGAGCTTTTTTGGATCAAGCGAATCGTCCATAAAACAACAGGCAGATTAATTGACAACTAAAATAATAGTCAGCTGAGCCCTAAAGCATTCTGTGAGAAAAACACTGTAATATACCCCGCGCCTTAATTGTAGAAACGTGTGTGTGTCTCTGTGTGTCTCTGTGTGTGTGTGTGTGTGTGTGTGTGTGTGTGTGTGTGTGTGTGTGCATGCGTATGTGTGTGTGTGTAGTGTCCATTTAAGGGCCTTCTAATGAAGACTGACGAGTGTCCACTTCGCTTGCCTTCATCTCAGGGGTCTCGTTGGTGCTTTCAGGGAAATGTCCTGCAGGAGAAATGGAGTGGGCGAGAACTAATGCGAGTGGAGCGAGCCTGAGGCTGATGGTGGTCAGTGTGTGTGTGTGTGTGTGTGTGTGTGTGTGTGTGTGAGAAAGAGGCTGATGGAGTGTGATGGTGGGAGCGAGACTTAACGAGGAGGAAAATAAGCAATGTCTGTCTGTCCTCCATCCACCTCCCAATAACTTATTCACACACACACACACACGCACGCACGCACGTGCGCACGCACGCACATACCATGTATACATCACTTCAGGGGACATTACATTGACTTACATGCATTTCCTGGAGACTTATCCTAACCTTAACCATAACCAACACATGCCTAACCCTAACCCTTACCAAGTCTTCACCTAAAATGAATGTCCCCATAAGGGAGGCGAGTCCCCACACGTGACTGTGTAAACAGATTTAGGTCCCCACAAGGATAGTAATGCTAGGCCACATGCACGCTCACACACACACACACTGGTCTGACCACTCTAAGGCTTGTTGCCCTTTTAACTTCCTTTTTATGAAATCGACCGTTCGGTATGTTTTACATTTACTGCTGTTTGTGATTGCTTACATAAATCAATATGTGGAGGTAATTATGGACCTGTTATTATACAAAATGATAAATGTCACTATTTCAAAGGCAACCACTGCTTTCTCTCTCCTCTTTAAGTCCGTCCCCCCTCTCTGTCGGTCTATTCATCACCTTCTCTGTCTCTCACTGATGAGATAGTGATTGATAATGGATAATTGAATTTCAAGAGTGTGTGTGTGTGTGTGTGTGTGTGTGTGTGTGTGTTTATATGTTGCACTATAGTGTTCTTCCTGTGCATTAACCATCTGTTCTACCGGATTTTGTATTAACCCTGACTGAGTATTCTTGAGTACTTTTTACCAGTTAATATCAAAAACAGTGAAGTAAAATATCTATAATCAGATCGTTATTTCTGATCTGATCCAGATGATAACTTTGCTCATTATAAAAGCCCTGGGGCCTATACTGCGAAGCTGGTTCAACCTAACCTGGATATGTTTGAGTTAGCCGGTTGGCTTAATCCTAAACATACGCGCTCTCGCTAAACTGTACTACGACGCTGGTTATCAAGTGGATCGCTCAGCCAGCCGGGTCCTATCTAGTTAGGTGCGCGTTCACATGAAAGGGGTGGTATCTGGAGCATTCGACCAATCACAGACATGGAGAAGCACACTGACAGCGCAGCGTCATACTTCCTGAATGAAAAGTGAACTTTAATACTAGTCAAAAATGAAGAAGTTAAACTTTAAATATCCATGACTTAAACACTTGATCCAGGATCAAAGCCACAGAGCTGCACCTGCAAGGTGAATACAGCTGGGAACAGAACAAGTGTTTGAATGCGTACATTAACAGGTTTATGATATCACTGCCCCGTCTAAAACACGATCTGACTTTAATTACATTTGTCTCGAGTGTTTCGTCAACTTATGTGTTGCTTAAAATAATACTTCTGCATACAGCATGTGACGCTGTGAGTGTTGCACGGCCAGACATGGCTCAGCTGACTCAGATCAGGAGATATGATACATTATGAAGTGATATGCCGCGGACTGTACTTAATGTACTCTGATCCGGTTACTTATGTTGTGGCCGATATGTAAGTAAGCTTTCTTAACGCTAATGTTATAATAGTCAGATTGCTCTGAAGATGGAGGTGATATTCTATTAATGTTCACGTTCACACAGTCGCTGATTTTTCCGGCCGTCTTTCCTGCAACGGCAGCTTTTCTGTATTTCCTTTCTCCTGTAATATGACTTGATCGCTTTAAACTCCGCACACTGAGCTCTGATTGGTCAGCAGGCGGTGCTTTCACTGAGTTGAGCTCTTAGCCTGCAACCTAACCTGGTCGGGACCAGGTTAGCTGCTTAGCATAAGTTACCATGGAGATCTAGCCTGCTAAAAAGAGAACCAGTTTCGGATGACCGGAAAGCCGGAGTTTTCCCTGAATTTAGCCGGCTACGCGAAAATCCTGCTTCGTAGTATACCCCCCAGGACGGCCATGGTTCACCCACACCACACACACTTTGTTGAACCATTTCTTTTGACACAATCTTCGGTGTCTCTCAGAAACGAGTATATGATTTTGTATTTCAAACCGTAGAAAAACTCCACTCAATTAGGAACATTTAACAATGATGCACTGAGAAGTTACAGGAAGCTAAAGCAAAAAACTCAAATTAATAGTGGGGATGAGCTGCTAAACATCAACAACAACAACAACAACAACAACAACAACAACATTTGCCTGTGAAGCCTTACACTGTGCAATACGAACATCGTTGTGGGTTTGAAGCTGTCAGTGTCTCTCAGCAGCTGGAGGGATTTCTGATCTGAGCTGCCGATGCGTCACCGTGTCCGTCGTCCTGATGTCCGTCGTCCTGATGTCCTTCCCCGCAGTCACAAGGTTTCTGACCTATTTTTGGGCAACGCACATCAGTCAGAGGAAGCGACACACACACACGCACACACACACGTACACACACACGCACACACACACACACACACACACACACACGTGCACACACACACACACACACACACGGTATGAGAGTCTCCAGGGTTTTCGGTGCACACACTCAGGCTGGCAGCAGGACGACACAGCAGAAAGAAAGAAAGAAAGGCAGAGTGGAGGAAGAGGAAGAGAGATAGAGGAAGAGATGAAAAGTTGTTTGTGGTCACGCTGAGCAGACTGTGTATTTAGTGCCAGATAACCTCTGCTCTCTCCTCTCTCCTCTCTCCTCTGTACTGCTGCCCTCTCACCACAGTAACCTCTCCTCTCTCCTCTCTCCTCTGCCCGCTCACCACAGTAACCTCTCCTCTCTCCTCTCTCCTCTGCCCGCTCACCACAGTAACCTCTCCTCTCTCCTCTCTCCTCTGCCCGCTCACCACAGTAACCTCTCCTCTCTCCTCTCTCCTCTCTCCTCTGTACTGCTGCCCGCTCACCACAGTAACCTCTCCTCTCTCCTCTCTCCTCTCTCCTCTGCCCGCTCACCACAGTAACCTCTCCTCTCTCCTCTGTACTGCTGCCCGCTCAACACAGTAACCTCTCCTCTCTCCTCTGTACTGCTGCCCGCTCACCACAGTAACCTCTCCTCTCTCCTCTGTACTGCTGCCCGCTCACCACAGTAACCTCTCCTCTCTCCTCTCTCCTCTCTCCTCTCTCCTCTGCCCGCTCACCACAGTAACCTCTCCTCTCTCCTCTCTCCTCTGCCCGCTCACCACAGTAACCTCTCCTCTCTCCTCTCTCCTCTGCCCGCTCACCACAGTAACCTCTCCTCTCTCCTCTCTCCTCTGCCCGCTCACCACAGTAACCTCTCCTCTCTCCTCTGCCCACTGCCCGCTCACCACAGTAACCTCTCCTCTCTCCTCTCTCCTCTGCCCGCTCACCACAGTAACCTCTCCTCTCTCCTCTGTACTGCTGCCCGCTCACCACAGTAACCTCTCCTCTCTCCTCTTTCCTCTCTCCTCTGTACTGCTGCCCGCTCACCACAGTAACCTCTCCTCTCTCCTCTCTCCTCTCTCCTCTGCCCGCTCACCACAGTAACCTCTCCTCTCTCCTCTCTCCTCTGCCCGCTCACCACAGTAACCTCTCCTCTCTCCTCTCTCCTCTGCCCGCTCACCACAGTAACCTCTCCTCTCTCCTCTCTCCTCTGCCCGCTTACCACAGTAACCTCTCCTCTCTCCTCTGCCCGCTGCCTGCTCACCACAGTAACCTCTCCTCTCTCCTCTCTCCTCTGCCCGCTTACCACAGTAACCTCTCCTCTCTCCTCTGCCCGCTGCCTGCTCACCACAGTAACCTCTCCTCTCTCCTCTCTCCTCTGCCCGCTGCCCGCTCACCACAGTAACCTCTCCTCTCTCCTCTCTCCTCTCTCCTCTGCCCGCTCACCACAGTAACCTCTCCTCTCTCCTCTCTCCCTCTGCCCGCTCACCGCAGTAACCTCTCCTCTCTCCTCTCTCCTCTGCCCGCTCACCGCAGTAACCTCTCCTCTCTCCTCTCTCCTCTGCCCGCTCACCGCAGTAACCTCTCCTCTCTCCTCTGCCCGCTCACCGCAGTAACCTCTGCTCTTCTCATCCATCTCCCCCGCCATTCGATCTCCATACGCTGCTTCTCACTTCCCCTTTTCTCATATTTTTTATCACAATCAGAGATGCATAATATATACAGAATATGATCTATACAGATTAGGCTGATTAAGTTGTATCAAAACTAAACTATACTATCGTGACGGTTATAGTTGATAAATTTTTGGAGAAGAAGAACAAGAAGGAGGAAAAGAAGGAAGAGTAGATGGAGAAGTAAAAGAAGAAAAAGTAAAAGTATGAGTAGGTGGAAAAGAAGAGGGAGTAGTGTGGGGATGAAGAGGAAGAATAGGATACAAAGAAGAACAACGGTTACTAAGACATGTTGCTAACAATGTGGACATTTTTCTCAGTTTCAGAGGAAGACAACACAACTGCTAGTTTTCAGATTGACTTGTCTAATAAAAAGGGAAGTGACATCTGTAGAGCCAGAAATGTTAAAGGGGACCTATCATGTAAAATGCACTTTTTGATGTCTTTTATCCATCATGTGTGTCGGAGAACTCATGCAGCGTCAGAAAATAAAACCCTCTCTCTTTTCCCCCGTACCCAAATCCCTAAAAACGGAGCTGATCCAGATTTGCGTCCGATATGACGTAATATCTGAAATGTGGACCCACGGCCCGATCAGAAACGTTGCTATCAGAAACAATGCCCGACTGTTTTGGACGTAATATGGTCGGTGTTTACATTAGCATCGCTAACACTCAGAGCTAACCTGTGCTGGAGAGCATGTGTGTGAAGAAGCAGGAAGTAGAAAGGAACTCACCTTGTGGTATAACCGGCAAGAGAGAAAGCCTTTGAGCTCCAGACTGTTTCAGAGAGAATCCTTGATAATCCATGATATGGCGTTTCAAAGCTTTATACATAACATCAGCACTTTTGAAACAGGAAGTGAAACAGAGGGATATGAGGCATGGCTAGAATGGGTGATCTGTTTGGTATTTTCAGCAAAACACTTTGTAGACATGTTTTTAATATATTTGTATATATCTGCGACCTATGCTGTTGCCTAAAAATAGCATGATAGGTGACCTTTAAGTGGTATTGTTGAAAACATTATGATATGATAGATGTCATGTACATTTGGTAAGGTCAGACCTATGGCAAACTAAATCCATCAATTATTTTGCCTTTCAATTCTACATAAACTAAAATGTGAAGTTATCTGATTTCTTATGGGTCATGAGGGGTAGTATCGGTATTAGAGAAGAAAATCTATATTGATCATCCCTCATTGAGATATATTGAGTTCCTCGTCTTGTCCAATAATCCTCTCTCCAGACAATAACCAGCTAATCTAATCCAACCTATCTGTACCTCTGACCATTTCCCCTTCATACACATTTAATTCACTTTCAATTAACATCCCTTCCTGTTTCCAACCAACTTTGTTCTTTTGCCTTTGTCTCTCTTTAACACACACACACACACACACACGCATGCACGCACACACACACACACACACACACACCCACATACCATGTATCCATCACTTCAGGGGACATTACATTGACTTACATGCATTTCCTGGAGACTTATCCTAACCTTAACCATAACCAACACATGCCTAACCCTAATCAAGTCTTCACCCTAAAATTAATGATTCCCCTCATGAGGACCTCCCTTTTGTCCCCATAAGGGAGGCGAGTCCCCACACGTGACTATGTAAACAGATTTAGGTCCCCACAAGTATAGTAATGCTACACACACACCCACACACACACACACACACACACACACACACACACACACACACACACACACACACACACACACACACACACACACACACACACACACACACACGCACACCCCCCTCTCTGGTGTCACAAAGCGAAGTGAAAATGGTTTGCGTATTTCCTTTCCTCCGGGATTTGAAACCCAGTCCGCCAGGGGAGACATGATTTTGGATGATTCATGACTTAACTTTGTCTTCCCCTCCATCGTGTGAATGACGGGGGGTCAACACATGAACAAATGGCCCTTTGTAACAGGACTCTGACGTAATGTGGTATCAGTGTTTATAATCGTGCATTCATTACTGCTAATGCGGCCGTAATGGCACGATAATCAGCTGACTAATTGAGTCATTACAGGGGAAGCTCGCCCCCCCCCCACAGATGGCTTATGTCACTGTTAGTGCTAATCATCACATCCTATGATGACACGAGGAAGGAATGACTTCATCCTCTCCTGCTGGTCCCCATTAGGAACAATCAAGGAAAGCTTGTGTCATGCATGTGTTACACACCTGGGGTTACGGCCCCACTAAGGGCTAGGGGACCTGGAGACATAACGTACAAACAATAATTATGAGAGAGTCAGAGTAAAGGTTGACAAAAGGTTTATTCCTTGTAACCTATCATAACATACAATTAAACAGAAACACTCTGTTGGTGAGGAGGAGGAGGAGGAGGAGGAGGAGGAGGAGGAGGAGGAGGAGGAGGAGGAGGAGGAGGAGGAGGAGGAGGAGGAGGAGGAGGATCTCTATAACTATGCTTTGAATACAAAAGGGACTTCCAGGTGTACCTACGTTTAAAGGGGCCCTTCTTAAACTAAAGGCCCTTAAACTTCCCTTTCCTGTGGTGTTTTCTATATGTTTTAGTGCATGTAAATGGTCTGCAAAGGCTAAAATCCCACCCTTCCTCCCCCCGCCTGAAACGCCTCCATCGGACTCCTTTGTTTACTTCCTGAACATAGTGATATCACTATGTAATATTCGCACTTCTATTGGCATCGCATCAACACATTGCACGTGATTGGTTAAGGGGCGGGACTTCTCTAAGCGGTTGACCAATCACAACAAAGCCGGCCAGCTAACCAATCAGAGCAGACTGGCACAACATACACATATTTTGACTGACTAAAGGCACCTTTAAAATAAAAACATTTGACTTTGTTTCTGAAATACACAAACTCTAATAAATAATGCTTTTACTTCTTCTGCCGTTCACCTAAAGGACCCCAGAGATGCCCTCTGTGCCTGTATTAAATGTGCCATTGCACATGAACAGATATCAGAACATATGAAACTACAGTATACATACCAAACAAAACCATACAACAACAACAACAACAACAACAACAACATATAAAGATGCCATTTGCACACCTGTAGTTTAATTTGAAGGGATTTTCCGGATTGAAGTGTCCTCATTAGTGACATTTGTGGACAATTATCTTGAAGCTTTTCTAACCAGATGTCTTGTATTCTTTCAGGTGCTTCTCGTAGGAGCTGCAACCGGGAACATCTGATGACAGAACGTCTGTGACAAGTCATGCCTGCTGAAGAGCCTCGTGAACCGAATCAGAATTCAAGATGAAGATCAAGCTGGATTAAGAAGCTTTTAAATTCACAACTGACACTTTGAGGAGCTCACCTTCTCATTTCATTTTTCTACCTCTTTTTGCTCTTCCTGTGAAAAGAAGCAGTTTTTTTCGAGTTCTTCGAGTGCCTTCTGAAAGCTTTGACCCACATTTGAAGCACTTATCATGAGAAAACGTTGCATGTAGCACGCCACTTTCACAAAAGTGGTGCAACTTTTTTATATTCAGGGTCGCTGACCTCTGGCTCTCGTTAGAAAGAAACACATGCACGTACACCGATACACACCTGGTGTTTCTGGCCTCTTGTCTAAACAGCTTTTCTCTCCACATAAATCACAGAGGACACTGGCCTTGAATGCGATCTGACAAGTGTTCTTTGCATTGTCTGAAAGAAGAGTCACGTCTCTGACTGAGAAGGAAAGCTATTGTGACACCTTCGCCCTGATAAACGCATTAAAAACCTCACGCCGCCTCAGGGACGGTTACTCCGCTAAGTAAAGCCATAATTACACTGGTTAGTCACTTCCTAAAAAACATGTGGTGCTGAAAAGTAGTTAATTTAAAAAGTGTGCATGTGTCCCATTGACAGCCCTTTCTGGGTCGCGTCACTTTGACTGACCTAGATTTGAAAATACATTTGGAGGAAGATGTGTGTGCAAGAGGACAGGACACACACACTTTTAGATATAAACACAACACTATCTAACCTTGGAGATATCGTTTGCATTCTTACTTCTTATGTCCTACCGAGCAAACCTTTTGTCTAGGCCCTTCACCCAAGACAAAACACAATACAAACTTCTTATAAGACATCTTTAAAAGTCTCCAGTTGATTTTCCTTCCTCGCCACCCTCGATGAACACCTTCCCTTCCTTCTCCACTCCTCCTCCCAACACGCCCATCCTCAAGTCAGTGTGTAAGCCGTGCCTTCGGGCCCCGTGGAGGATGAACGATGTTCCCACACTTGACTACGAGTTCCTTCTGTCCCCGGCCAGCTCCTCCCTCCCTGGCAGTGCTGGGGGGGGTAGCAGCAGCCCCCCCCTCTCACTGGGTGGCGTGGACAATGAGCAGCGCACCGCCCTGGCCTTCGTCGGCCTCCTCGTCCTCTTCCTGGTCTTCCTGCTGGTCCGGTGCTTCAGGATCCTGCTGGACCCCTACAGCCGCATGCCTTCATCGTCCTGGACCGACCACAAGGAGGGGATGGAGAGGGGCCAGTTCGGTTATGCACTGGTTTAATGATGTGTGAACAGGAACATATTTCTTAGAGAGCGATTTAGATCTGGGAATGGATAATGCATAATGTTGTGAATGCACTCTAACAGGAGGGGTGTGTCCTGGTGTACAGTTTTAAAAGTATGAATTATGAATCTGCAGCATAGGGTGACCAGACATCCGGGAAGATTCGGGACTGTACCAAATGATGAAAAGCTCTCATGTATCCTGCCCTATTCGCCCCAAAACTTAGATTTAATCGAGGTGTGTTTTGCTATAGCCGAATACAACATTGAATACTTTGAAACAACTGATGTAAGAAGTACTCAGAACCTTTACTCAAGGGAAAAGTACTAATACGACAGTAAATATATACTCTGTTAAGTAAAACTGAAGTCAATCAATTTATACTTAAAGTACCAAAACTAGAAGGTAAAAAGTACAATATACGCTTCCAAATTGTAGTGTAGTATGAACTAGCATAAAGTGGAAATACTTATAGACCTCCAAATTGTACTTAAGTACTTGAGTACATTTACTAAGTTACTTCTTACCCTTTGGGGATTTGTTTTGGTGTTTCCCCTCACACATGAATTATGGCTTTCGTAGTTTTGTAGCCTCGCACGGTAGATCTGACGTTTAATTGAAAATCTTCGGTGGAAATTAAACTTCCTTCGCTGACATGGTGCCAGCGAAATAGTTTGATACCGTTTTAGGAGGAAAATACCCAGAGATCATTGATGCCTTACATGATCCAAACAAAGTCATTGCAACGTCTGCAGGAAATGAATATACTATGATTAATACTAGTGTTCCTTGACACTACATGTCATGTTCTGGAGGGCATTCCCAACTCCCCTGTTCCCCGAATTACACCCATTATCATCTGGTCACCCTACGGCAGGAAGAATAACAGGTTTGGTTACACAGCAACATGCACACAGCCCACTGGACTCCCTGCGAGACAAACCCCCAGATGTTGCTCCATGAAGGACAGGAATAATGAGCTGCACAGCTGAGCCATAACCTGAACCTACTGTTCCTATCCAGCATGCCACAGCACCTCCTTAGGGCTAGGGTCTCCAAACTCCACAGCTTGCCAGTATTTAAAAGGAGTAGAACTTAAAGGGGACATATCAAGGGTAAACTCAGCTGTTCAGTGCTTGTGCAGATACATTTGAGTATCTGGAGTGCCTACACCTCTACAAACAGTGAAATAAGACAACCAGAATGTTTTTTTGTGGGTAGCTGCGCTTATAAAACATAACATTCAGATGTTGCTATACTTCCTATATCACATGGAGATTCATTAAAATATACCTCCCCAATTTCAGGACAACCTTTGCAATTGTTGCCCTAGCCAATCAGAACAAACTAGGCGTTTCCTGGAGTTGGTCTTAAAGAGACAGGCGCTAAAACGGCACATTTGAGACAGAGGGTAAAACATGTTTTTTAAAGAAGCCGGTATGTGGAAAATAATGTGTTTTTTAACATTGAAGCATGTGAACATGTTCTAGTAGAAACCCCTTATACATGTATGAACCTGAAAATGGGCATGATAGGTCCCCTTTAAATTAAGGAGTTTATTTTTCTTTGGGACTCACTGCAGTTTCATGAACCTTTTAGGCAGGTAGTTTGTGTCTCCATGTTGTCAGTGTATATTTGGTGTGTTATTGTGTATGTAACTGAGAAGCCATATTACATCCATAATCTCTTATTACTGCAAGTAAAGTTTATGCTCACTGGTTGTGTGCTTTGCTTTGGTCAGCCTGCCACGTTTGGCGATGAAGCAAACAGCAACCTTTAGGCAAGAGAAAGCTTTATTTTTCTATTCCTGACTCGAGTTTGGGGAGTCTCCTTTTTGCTATCTTTCTGTCCTCTTACTGTGGATTTCCGACGGAGTCATGCAGCCATGTCTTAGAAGGAGGATAATCTGGGTCTTTCTTGTGTTTTTACATATTTTTCTGACTTGATCTGCTTTGTTTTTAAAAACACTGTCATGAATCAGTGGAAATAAAACGTTATTCTACCTTATTTCCACTGGAAATTAAATAAATAATTGCTACTTATTTGTCACGTTGCCTCAGTTTTGTTACCAACACACACACACACACACACACACACACACACACACACACACACACACACACACAGACAATTATAACAGATTCAGAAGAAGTCGTTCAGACATGAACGATGCAAAATAACTTTATTACGTCAAAGTCCAAGCAGACCCAGTGATCGTACTGTTTGACTAAGGTTGCCATAGTGACGCAATGCAATTTCTACATAGGAGGAAGGAGATGTCATTTCTAATCTGGAAGTGAATTACATGTACATTTTTTTTTCAACAATATGTTTATTAATTTTTCATTATTTTAAACAACAAGACATACCTTACAAATACTTACGACAACGAAACATTAAAATAAAACAAATGATGTGAAAAACTATTTATATATAATACAAATAAGAGACATTAATGAAATGAAATTTAAAAATAAAATAAAATTGGGCAGTAGCAACATTATCCTAAAAAGTGTACATAGTCACAGCAGTTTAAGAAGTACTTACATTTCCATTCAACCAGATCGCTCTCATGGATTCCCATTGTTACTTCTTGGCATGTTTGACACATTAACATCACCTAACAGTTGAGTAAACGGGCCCCAAACCCTATCATAGGTTTCATTTTTCCTTTTCAGAATATGCGTTATCTTTTCCATAGAACAGCAATTACTCATTTCCCTACAAGTAACTTTTAACGTGCTGACTTCACAAAATGTATTTGGTACCATTCGTCTGCTGGTTATGTTTTTTTTTATATATGAATGTTATTACAGTAAACCCACAGGAAGCGGCATGCGCTCATCTTGACTGAGTCACTGCAGGCAGGTGGATGACCGAGAAATGTATAAGAAAGAATAAGAGGCAGCAACTTTGAGGAAGTGACACTAAATAGTGTCCACACAGTGACCAGTCTCGAGACTTACACGAATACAAGAGACACGATGGACGAGTTAAAACGGATTAAAATGTCCTCACTTCTTATTCTGCTGCTTCAGTTTACAGGTAAGGATTCCTACAACATATATATATTTAGAAACATTTAAAAAGGTCATTTATTCATCATTAATGTTACTTTATTACCTAATCTAATTTGAACCAAGACAGAGGTCTGTTTGCCTTCCAACGAGGGGAAGTTTAAAACACATAGGGAAACTTTTGTTGTATCTTAAATTAACATTTGTATTTCTCTGTATTCTTTATATTTCTCTCTTATTTATTCAGGGACTGCAATTGGACAGCGTGTCCTCGTCCTCTCTGTCAGAGTTGGAGAAGAAGCCACTTTGCCGTGTAACTATGTGATTCATGATCAGCGTGAATGTGAGAGTACGACCTGGCTCTTCAGTCATTCAGGAAACTCAGTAGCGCTGGTTAGACGTGGGCAGATTGGTAACCATGCTAAATCAGACAGACTGAGAGTCACAGAGAAATGCTCTCTGCTTGTGAAGAAGGTCACAGAGGAGGATGCTGGTCTTTACACCGGCAGACAGTTCAGCTCAGGAGAAGAACAAGAAGGTCCAGACATTCAAGTGTACCTGTCTGTTGTTACCAGTGAGTATTTACATGATGTTTCCAAACTTTCTCTGTTGAGCAAAATACTAAAGTTAATGTTACTCTTGTTGTCTTTCTCTCACAATATCTCCATCTTCAGTGACTGGACATCAGGACAATGACGAGGTGACGTTACGCTGCTCTGTGAAGACATATGGAGACTGCAGACACACAGTGAAGTGGCTGTTTCAGGGTCGAGATGTGGATAAAGATCGCAACGATATAAGGACATCACAGTCCCGCTGCTCTGCTTCCGTGACATTTCCGACTTCTCATTTTAGTTACACACCAAGGTCTAAGTTGTTTACTTGCTCAGTAAAGGATGGTTCCAACGTGCAGGCCTTCAGCCTTCAGTCCTCAGGTGAGAACCAGCAGTTTAAACATAATTAACTCATATATTTGTATTTATTTTACAGATTTGGAGTTTAAGTATAACATCACAATATAAATAACCCATAAGACAGTTTGCAAGTGAAACATTTGTTGATCTCTTTTCATCTGTTCAGGCGAGGACACAGCAGCGACAGCAGAGAGCGACACCCGATCAGGTTTCACCACGACAGCTTCTGTAGTCACTGAATATGCAACAGGTTATTCTTTGTTTTTTTAAATGGAAATTAGTTTAATTAACTCACTTTTATAACAACACTCGTCGTAAATTAAAGAAAATTATTATTGATTTATATATTTATGAATATTGATTGATTACAAATCTTAAATCAAGGACTTTAAACTGGTTTGTCTTAAGGCCCGGTCACACCAGTCAAAGAACTGACACAGACGGACCCGGACTGTTGTGTCGCCTCTGTCACTACCCGATCTGCCGCCCTGCCCTATCTGCAGTGCGCATGTGCGAGATGGTCCGCCATATTGGACAACTATATGCCATACATTCACAATAAATAGTTATTCAGCTGTCTAACAGAAGTTAAATTCATTTCTCACTTATTCTGACAATGTACTTAACCCCAAATAAAAGAACCTCATAAAAAGAGTTGTTAAATAATAGTGAAGTCACGTTGTAATAACAATACCTCTTCCCTCTCTCTCTCTCTCTCTCTCTCTCTCTCTCTCTCTCTCTCTCTCTCTCTCTCTCTCTCTCTCTCTCTCTCGTTTTCTTTCTGTGAGCCACTGTGTCAAGTGTCCTACTTGGGTTGCCGTACGGAGTTGACCATCTCGCACATGCGCACTGCCGACGGCCAAGTTGCACGTACGCACTGCGCATGCGTGAGTGGCAATAACTCTCCTTACCAGCAGTCGGCGGTAGTGTGTATTCGTCATTCAAAAGAGGCAACAACCGGAAGACACCGAAAGATAACTGAGAGAAGAAGAACAGACTGCGTGATAAAAACAAACAACAAATAGCGTGTGCGTTCCATTTTCACTCGAGACACAGCGAGAAGCTCACAGGCTTTCCCGAACCTGAGTCGAGAGCTGGAGTTAAATGAAATTTCTTTGGGTCCCTCACTTCCGTTTCACTTCTCATGCACTGATTCGCTAAGCTGAACAGCCAATCAGAGTGATTCATTTTGCCTTTGGCCAAAAACCCGCCGATTCAACATGTTGATTTTCGGCCGAAAAGGCATCGGCCCGGCTGAAAAGACCCGACGGTGCGGGACACACCAATCTGAGTAGGGCGTGTCGATGCTCATCGTCGGCCTGACGCCCACCGACGCCGATAATCGGCCGGGTGTGTCCGTGCCTTAAAGCTGCTTTTTTTAAATGAGGAAATACATTTTCACAAGAAATAACATCACATCTAAATGTTATGATTGTAATTCCTTTTCCAGGTTGGTGGTGGTGGATCATCGTTTTGATAGTGGGTATTGCAGCACTCGTAATAATCAATACGCCTGTCATCTGACGGACGAGGACTCAAGGTGAGGACATTCACACATTATACTTTACAAACAAGCTTTTGAGAAACTTGGATTTTAACTATGGAAGATTACATTGATGCTCTTTGGCCTCTTCAGGACAGAGACCTCAGACGGATGAAAACATTGTAAGTGTTATGGATAAGAAGACAAACGTTTTGACAGTAAACAGTTGAATCAGATCAAACAGTGTCGTAACAATCTAAACCAGATTAAATAGAAAGAGATGAGGGGAGAGAGGATGAAGGGATGTACAGAGGGAGGGATTAAGAGATGAAGGGATGTAAGGAGGAATGGATATAGGGAGGATAGGGAAGCAGCAGTGGTCCACTGAAGAGACCAGCTACCTACTGGGAATCTGGTCTTCCGAAGAGGTGCAGAGGAAGCTGGAGCACAATCGGCCATTGTTGTCGCTGTGACGGGTTTCCGCGCGGTTTGGCTTTATGAAGCAGGCACGCAAACGGTTACGTCATGACGCAAAGATGACGCAATGACCTGAAAAGCTCTAGCACGGAGCTTGAACCAGAGTTGCGTTGGTGTGAATGAGGTATTAGTGCCCCTGCACTTAGTACCCCAGGGCACTAAGTACCAGTCGCGTTCACACCGGAATAAGTCCCTGGGGGAAGATTATGCAAATAAAGCCACTGACGTCGCTTCTTCTTCTTCTGCTTTGGGTTTACTGGCAGGCCGCAAACAACTTCACAGCGTATACTGCCACCCGAAGTCCCCGGAATTGGGGACTGGCTTCAGTAGAAGCTGCTGGGACTCCCAGCAGCTTCTACTGAAGCCTTCCGAGTAAATCGCCAGAACGCCGACACCTCCTTATCTCCACCGCTCCCATATTTTCTTTTGTGTTGCCATAAGTTATGCTCTCTCCGTTGGTGCGCGGGGCTAATGCTAATAATGCCACAAATACAATGGCGGCTTCACAAAACTTTTCAGAGTTTTACGGGGCGTGGTTTGCAATTCGCCCAGCCAATAGAAATTGGTACTTTTTTGGTACCACCTCTCAGCAGGCACTACAATGGGGGTAAAAGTTCCTGGCACTAAGTTCTCTTTTTGGTGGGGAAAACTCTGGTGTGAACGCGCCTAATGAGGGATAAAAGGATGAAGGGACAAAGGGAATTAGGGATGAAAGGTTTGAAGGGATGAGGGGGTGGGATGAAGGGATTTAGGGAAAGATGGATATAGGGAGGGAGGGATGAAGAGTCGAATGGTTGAAGGGATGAATGGATTACAGAGAGAAGGGATGAATGGAAGCAAACACAGATGGATGAAATCAATGTGAGTTTTTACAAAATACTGAACTGTTTTTACTCTCTCTTCATTATAAACTGATAAACACAGACACAAACTACAGCCTCCAAAGAGACCATAGATCTGAATCAACACCTCTTTGAACCAGTAACAACTGAACATGATGAATTCAGATTAAAGGACTGATTCCCCTGAATTACATCACATAGAGGATTTCCCCACCTTAACACTAGTGGCTTTTAGCAATTCTAATAGTTTTGTTGTATTAGAAAACAATGTGTATGTTACTGTGAATAATGTGCAGGACACAATCTAGTTTCTAAGCAAACTGTCCAGAAGTCAGTAGATTAAATCGGATCAGACGGTAACTGATGGTGCGTTCAGGGTCTGCTGACTCAACTGCGAACGGCGTTTTACTTTGTTTTTGTTTGTTTTTTACCTCTACTACGGCATACCATCCAGCCTCCTCAATAAACTCCAACATATCCAGAACTCTGCTGCCCGCCTCCTCACCCACACCCGCTCCCGAGACCACATCACTCCCGTCCTCCAGAACCTCCACTGGCTCCCCGTCCGTCAAAGAATCGACTTCAAAGTCCTCCTGATTACTCACAAAGCCCTCAACAACCAGCCCCCCCCCTACCTCACAGACCTTCCTGCTGCCTCCACTCATCAGAAGCCAACCTCCTATCCATCTCCACCCGCATCAATCACCGGACCTGGGGGGACAGAGCCTTCTCCGTCGATGCCCCCTCCCTCTGGAACTCACTCCCCCAACCCATCAGAGACTGCACTGACCTCACCTACCTTCAAAGAACTCACACTTGTATTATTTGACTTTAACTTTAACTATATATTTATTTGTTGTTCCTTTATTTTATTTTCTCTTCACTAAAGCATCTTTGATCACCTGTAAAAGTGCTAACAAATTAAATCTATAAAACATCAGACCTCTTGATGGAGTTTGAGCAACACTTCTGCCTCCATCAGACTCCACTGATCAACAACGTCTATCTGTCATCATGTTTCACATCATGAGTGGAAGATTTTACAATCATTCTAAATTTCATTTTAGTTTTGATCTAATAAACCACTGGATGTCACTGTAAATAGCTTTTAACGCTAGTTTCCTTTCTTATATTGTCTTCATGCTGAAGGTCTCAGAGCTGATTTTAAGATGTACTGATTCTGTGGTTGAAACACATTTAAGAGACGGATCACGTTTTGATCGAATCATAAATCTATCGATCATAAATCTATAGATGTACAATTAGAAAATTATAAAAGTAGGGTAGACATGTGGATATTGTCAAAGAATATTTCTGTCTTTACTCCTAGATATTTAGCCTATTCTGTGTGTTGACATTTACGACCAACCCTGCTTCTAATCTCCCGTAAGGAATGTGATAATGCAGTCGTATGTCGATACTACCAGGTTTTATGGCCTGACCTAGCGGGCACAGGGGGGTTTTTACGACTGTGAGAACGCTGGCTTCGAAGCACCACAGATGTGAGAGACATCTCCTGTGTCTCCAGATGTCTACGCCCATCCCCAATATGTGGATTTGACTCTCTGTAAACTTGTTAAAGGGTCTACCAAGATGCGAGGCTGATCAGATTTGACATGGCAACCCACCCTTGCAGTCAGAACCTTTGACTGTGTGACTTGTGATGTGAATTTGTCAATACTTGTATTAAATCTCAGTGTTTGACATCAGAACTCCTGCTCGTCCCGTGTCTCCTTCATGAGTCGGTGACTCCCACTGCATTGCTACACAGAAGTTTCCTCCACAGATATTAACCGACTGAACAAAACGTGATCCGTCTCTTAAATGTGTGTCAACCACAGACCTTAGCTATTTTCCAAAATCCTATGGAGAAATTACATTGCTTTTTTGTCGAAGGAACCGGAAGGAACCCATGCGCAGCTTACTTCCGGGTTTTAGGACGCGTCACTGTGGTGCTCTATTAGCCTTTAAATAGCAGAAGTATCCTTGTTTCTCAATGGTCAACCTAGGTAAAGGATGTTCTATATCTGCGCCCTCTAAGGCTATCGCTATTGGGTCCTTATTACTTATTCCACACCTATGACGTGGGCCCCACCTCCAGGCTCACTTCCGTATAAATAGGAAGTAGGCCCTACAATCCACTCCTACTTTTCTTCAGCACTCCGTTGCAGAAGCATTGACAGGAAAAACCAGTTATTTTAAGAGCTACTTACTGAAAAACAAACATTCCTCCTAAAAAGCTTTGTTTTTCTGGTGAGATGGAAACTGGGCAGGAAAGTCAAGGTTGCGTTAGGGATTGCCTCGTATGCGGGTCGGGCTACATTATGAGCTTTAACAGGCACTCACAGTGTGAGTCCTGCCTGGGAATAGAGCATGCGAACACTGCTCTCACTCCCGGGGTATCATGCTCGCATTGTGCCCGTCTGCCGCTGGCCCTCAGACAGCAGAGAGCGGACGCTCTCGCTGCTGCAGCTGCCGAGGACGATTGGCCCGTCCAGGAGGAGTACTCCGGGGACAAAGCCCTTGATTTCCTGGATCCGAATGGCGGGCACGAGTCGGACGACTACGTCCCCTCCATTCAGGGATCACCGCGTGAGGAGTCCCCCATTATCTCTCCTCTCTGGACGGAGGAAACAGGTAGGGGACCCGGTGTAGGTCCGGTGTATGATCCCGTGATCCCTATCTCCGCCACCACGGCGTTGCCGTTGATTGGCGGGATTCTCCTGGAACTTCCGGAGAATATATCCAAGGCGGCCGCCTGGAGAAATCTCCCCGTTCCCCTAGCTCAGGAGAGCTCGCCTCCGGATGACATGTCCGGGGTGTTCTGCCGGGTACACAGGGTAAGGAGTGACCCGGTCTGGCCACGCTTCCCGGCCATAAGGAAGTACCAGGAGGGGGCGGCGGAGGACCCTGGAGCAATGAGGGCTCCGATAGGGACATACGTGCCCCTCACGAGAGTGGTGGGATTCACGGATGTAGGTTTCCCGACCATGCGTCCTCTAGAGCCGAACCTCACAGCGTTCTTTGGGGCTAGGCAGGCCAGCGCAGTTACCGGACGGCAACCCATGCTTGCTGCCACCAAAGATCGGTTTGTCGCCCGACAGACGGACAGAATGCACCAGTGTGCGTTTCAGGCGTCAGCGGCGGCGAACAATATAGCGTTGCTGTCAAACTTCATAGTGGAAATGTCCGAGCGGTGGATTGTAGGGCCTACTTCCTATTTATACGGAAGTGAGCCCGGAGGTGGGGCCCACGTCATAGGTGGGCGGGGAATACGTCTGTCAGTGCTGCACACGTGCAGTGGGGATTACCCAATAGCGATAGCCTTAGAGGGCTGCGCCTATACTCATAGAAGCTGGGTTACATTACGTAACCCCAGATCATCCACCTCCGATTATTTCCCTGTAACCCTTCTTTGCATACGTCTCCTTACAGGTGTCCATGTTGATATTACCACTATATTGTTGTTATCACTATGACCACTCTATACCTTGACCAAAACTTGACCTCGTTAGTCATTTCTAACGGATGAGACGGGAATTTTACCATTGTCCTCTTTCCTAATATAACTTCTTACCCCATAAACTTCAGAGAATGAGAAGGACAGTTCTACCTGATCCCACTAAAAGTGGCCCTTTGAAACCATTTTGAATGATGATCTCGGGTATGGCATCGAATCTCAGTTTCCAAATAGGAAGTCCGACCTCGGGGGGCGTTCCAGTTGAAATTTCCCACTAGTAACTCAGATACCCCCACTTCCTGTACAACTGGAATGCACCAAATATCTCCACGCTATTATTTGAATCGCCCAGTCAGAGATAGTGGGTGATGCCAGGGAAAAGGAAGTTTGGGAACCTTGGCTGGGTCTGCTTTCCCCCGCAACCTGACTCCGGGTCAGCAGTTTGACGATGGATGGAAACATCTTAGGAAAAGAAAGAAGAATAACTCTGGACACAACACTTAAAAATATAACCCACAATACTTTATTGCCGTTAATGTCACTGGACAAAAGTTTACAATATGTGAATCACTCTAATTTTACAGACTGCCATTTGGTGGTATACATCTTTGGTTTTTGCACATTCAGGATATTAAAAAATGTTCCGTGATTGATTCATTGATTGATTGTCAGTTGGTACAGTGGGCGTGAAGTGACTGCATGATTGTCATTTCAGCTTTTCGGTGAACATTCGAGCAGAAACAGTCTTCTTAATTTTCTATAAAACACAGATTTTTAAATGCAAACAGATGGAGATGACAGTATTGTTTCAAGTCACACTGAAGCTGAGAAGCACACGCAACACAATGCCTTTTTTAAAACATAGTGGCAAATAAAGGAAGAATTACAAACTGACATTAACGATTCAAAGTATACAAAGGGTTCCCAGGTTAGAAACATGGTTATGTATTACAAACATTAAAGGCTGTGGGCAGTGCAGCAACATTGACTGTAGAGATTTAGCACCATAGATCCTAAATGGAGATATTATGGCATTGTACAGACAGTGTAAGCTTGTATGAGATAATAAAGGATGGGAATGTTTATTGCTATTAAGTCCGGTTTACATGTAACCTTGGTGGTGGCTGATTGACAGTGGTTTCAAACAATACAGACAACACACTTAAAAGGCCTTCATCTTACTGTGAGTATTCGGTTTGGCAGCCTCGACATTGGAAAACAAAAACATCTACATTTTACTTAAAAATATACAATTTAATTTTCAAGAAGCAAGTTTGATAATATTGTTTTTTCAGCATTGAGACAATACAAAAGACAGACATACACAACAATAAATCCTAAAAAAAGAATAAGTCATTTTTGCAATCCAGATTCAAGACTGCACTTTGTACAAGAGTACGAGATGGTATTATCTAGCACCTTTTTCCTCCTCGAGAGAAAAACAAATCGTGAGAAATGAAAGATGACCTGCTTGATATTTGGTTTCTTTATGAGGTTTGGTGTTCACCTGTGTGCGTGCCCTTACGCTGTAAAACACTACCTTTAGTTACAGCTTAGGTTAACATGTCATGGGTCTTTGAGGCTGCAGTCAGCTGTGTTGTAAACAAGGTTAAGAAAGCTCACCGTAAAGTAAAATAAGTCCACTTATAATCGAGTTCCGCTCTATAGAGTGGTGCAGTTAAGACTTATCTTGTCGGCTAACAATTTTGGAATATCCCAGCAAATAAGAACAGTGGACACTACACGTTTCTCCATAACACGTGTTTTATTCATTTCAAAAGGTACTACGCTAATGTTAGGCTAAAACAAGCTACAGCAGGGTAACATCACTTCCCGTAACCACCGCTAAGCTAACTGCGGCTAATGTTTGGCGTGATGACACCCTCCATATTTAAACGCCTATTGTATTTAATTAAAAAGGTCAAAAGCCAGAAGTAAAAAGCTAATGTTAGGCTAAAACAAGCTACAGAACGTCACCACCGCTAAGCTAACGGCGGCTAATGTTCGGCGTGTTGACGTTTAGTTCCCATTTAAGCTACATAACGCTTCAGATATTCACCAATTGGGTATTTACTGACCTATTTTATGTTGTACAACAACATGTGAAAATCTCTATAGATTTTGTTCACCACATTTCTTATTTCAGGCATCCGACCAAAATCACGAGGGAAGCAAACGTTGTAAAATGCGGACTAATTTCCTGGTTTGAAGGGCTCATCCCTGCACCACTCTATTCTCCTGTAGCTTTTATGTTTAGGAGTTTTTTTTAAATGCAGAACCGGGAGAAGCTATCGACAAGGGGAAAAGACTCTGGCCTTAAAGAAAAAGCTGTCTCTCAGGTCCAAAACCAGTGCTCCTGAAGTCTTAATCCCGACGAGATAAACTCACACACTATCTTTTTCTCTGTGAGCTACTAACTGGTGTTTATTCCCTGCTCACGATGGATCCCGAGCGCCACTAGCACCCTCTTGTTTCAAATTCTGCATCACAGCACGGTGTCCGCACTGGCTGAGAAGCGCTGAGGTAACCAAACATGACCGCGCACACACACGCAAACACGCTAATCCCTGCTTGACAAAAGTCGGCTACGTCAAGAGCAGCTCGCTGAAAGTGGGTTTTCATACGGCTATGAGACAGACCTGCTATGGACTGAAGAACCTGAAATGCTGTGTAAATGTTGCAGTCCTTCGTGTTAACATTTTTCAAACAGCACAAATACATTAAATGACACACTACAATACTGAAAGGGGCGGACGTGACGAACATTGTTCCCCAGTGTTGTGAATTATTCTTACCAAGATCACAGAGAGGTGAGAAAGTCCTTGGACCGCCCGACCCCTTATACTTAGAATGTTGGCATCTGCTCTCTGCACTCTTTTCTTGTACCGCTTGTGTACAAAAGTGCTTCATGGACTTTTTAACCATTATTTTGTCTCCATCAGGGTGCTACGGTCCAAACACTGATCACCTCTCTGCTTTCTCCTCCACCGGTTCTCAGTGGAGTGCTGGGTCAACTACAAGTGGAGGGGCGCATGAGGAAGTGTAGTCATAAAACATGAACATATAATAACAAAAACAGTAACAAAGTGGTGGTAGAGTTGGGCTGATTGACTCAGTCTTTCGTAGCCCTTGATGCAGGTGGGGGTGCTCCTGCAGGGGGGAGGAGTTATCGGAGAAAAAGGGGTGGAAGGGAAGGTTAGAGGCTTTTAGGAATCAGTCCAGGACAGGATGGTGAGCGCACTCTGGGCTCAGTGCAGGTGGATGAGGAGCTTGATGCGCAGGGCGTCTCCTATCTCCCCTCGTAGGTAGTCAGTGTCGTGCTGCTCCTCCAGCTGGTGGAGTCTGCGGGGCCCGAAGAGCCTCAGGCTGGCGATCTCCAGCCGGTAGGATCCCGCGGGGGGCGCCCTCTTGGCGAGCCGGAGCACGCTCTTGCCGTCGCGTCGCTCCAGCAGGCGGAAGTGTTCGTTGGTGTTCCCGTGAGTGATGACGTAGCGGACGTGGTGCTCCAGAGGCTCCAGGGCCGGCAGGAGCTCCAGCAGAGGCTCCTTGTTGAGCAGCGAGGACAGAGTGAGGTTCATGGGGATCGGGCCCTGCGTGTCGATGCTGGCCATGCTCACTTCTGGCTCCTGGAGGATGAGGACAGAGGAACATTAATTATTAATATTAATGTATATTTTTTTTACGTTTATGTTTATTTATGAGCTACTTTTAACAACAAGGCAATTCACAGTGTCTTACAAAACAAAAGTACCGTTATATTTCTCTAATTATACTTTGGGTTTTTCATTTTTTACAAACACAAACAATGACATCCACAAATAAAGATATTAACAATAAGACATGTACAAATGAGTTGGCAATACTGTATAATATACAACATGTTACTAATACGTAACCAACCAAGTTACTCTCCCTTAATATGATTATTTTTTATATTAAAGAATGGTGTTTTCATTTTGTTTAGTATTATGAGTATTTCATTTTTTCTTTAAATTGTATTTGTGATTTTTCATTGATTTTTTATTATTATTTTCTTTTTAATTTACTAATTTTTTCACATAAGTGTACAGTATACAATATGGTGTATTTAAATTCGTAATAAAATCAAAGGCAGTTTGTCAACACGTACCTCGCTGAGTTCGTTTCCGTCAGTGTGGCGTCTGTGGCGCCCGTTCTTGGCTCCTCCTCCTGCTCCCGCTCCGTTGATCTTACACTCGTAGCACGACTCGGGAGACAGACTGTCCTCGTCATCGCCCTCCGTGACATGTCCCGGGAAACCTGAGCCGCTCATACAGTGACTGGAAGAAGCAATGAGATGATGTTTAGTCACAGGGAAGGAAATGCATTTTAAATTAATTCATCACTACTCTCAGCATACCATAACCTATTGCAACGTACTGTTTGGCATTGTATCTTATTGTATCACATCTCATTGTAGTATCATATCATATCATATTGCATCACATAGTATCTTAAAGTATCGTAAAGTTTTGTTTAATACCGCCTTGTATTGTATCAATTTGTATAGCATTGCCTCGTATTGTATTGTATCGTTTTGTTGTATCATATTGCATACTATCATATCATATCGCATAGTATCACCTACTGTAGTATTGCATAGTATCGTATAGTTTTGTATCATACCGCCTCGTATTGTATTGTTTCCTATTGTATCGTATCACTTTGTATAGCATCGCCTCATCTTGTTTTGGTTTGGTAACGCTCGTATCCTATAGTTTCTATGGTATGGTCTCGCTTTGTGTCGTATAGTCTCATATCGTATCTTAAACTTATTGAAAATGAATTGGCAATAACTCAGCACTGCATTGTACCATAACGTATAGCAGTGTTTCTCAAACTGTTTCATACCAAGGACCACTTAAAGGTGGGGTACGGTAAGTTTCAGAAACCGGCTCGAGATACACTTTTTGTTATATTCCATGGAATGCTCTTAACATCCCGATAGCAATAAATATCTGAAGTGCTTTGACAAAAAATACATAACAAAATGTCATCTGTGGAAGCCGTAGTTCTGTAAAATGTATAACCAATCCGTTTAGCCGCCCTGTCTGTCAGACTTCCATCTCGTGCACGCACAAATGTATCTCGTGCCGTCATTGGGCGTGCATTGCGCGTTCATGTGTGTTGGAGGTGCTCTGTAAGGAAGTCTGAAGGAAGGGGCGGATTCTTTTCGGCTGTGTACTTTCAAATTGTAGTGCACTCGAGCCGGTTTCTGAAACTTATACCCCACCTTTAACCAATAAAAAAACACTCGTGGACCACCTAACTCCACAAATATAAAAAGACACATCGTTTTTCTAGAACAGATTACAAATCGGCTGAAAATACAAACGTGCACTGTGACGAAGGTGTTGCGCTGGGCTATATCATGCAATTGAAAGTGAAACTTAACCTCCCTCCATTGCGGAGATATTCCCGCGAGAGTGCGGAAGACTTAAATTTATTTATTTATTTCAAATGTGACATTTTACCAATATACTCACGGACCACTAGGGGGCGCTCACGGACCACCAGTGGTCACCACACTTTGAGAGGCACTGACGTATAGTATTGTACTGTATCGCATCTCATTGTATCGTATGGTTTGGTATCATCTCTTATTGTATTGTCCCATACAGTATACTATTGTATTGAATTGCATAGTTTGGTATTGTATCATATTGTATCGCATCGCCTTGTATCGTATGGCATGGTATCATATCGTAACGTATGCTATAGCATGTTATCGTTTTGTATCGTATAATCTCAGATCGTATCTTATGATACCATGGTATATCGTATTGTACCACATCGTCTCCTATCTTATTATTATTATGTATCATATGTGTCCCCTTACCCCTGTCCGGCTCTGTAGAAGCCCCCGGGGCAGCCGCACTGATACCCTCCGTCGGTGTTGGAGCAGCCGTAGATGCAGGGGTTGGCGCTGCCGCCGCTGCACTCGTTCACGTCCTGGCAGCCGCTGCCGCCCTGCTCGAAGTCAAAGCCGGAGGGACACACACACTTAAAGCTGCCCAGTGTGTTGTAGCAGGAGGCGGAGCCACACACCGACGCTCCCTGACACTCGTTCTCATCTGAAGGGCGAAAAGTGCAGAGACAGGAGATGAGAATGTGTACGAGAACAATATGGTGCTATTCTTCCATTCAAGATAAGTGAGTTCAAGTATTTAACTCTGCATACAGCATACATCAAATCGATAGGCCTTTTTAATATTTGTCATGACTTGCCATTTAAAAAAAGTAATCAGAGAAATACTGGTATCACAACATGTTTCCGATAACTTTACTTTTTCTGTGGGATAACTGTCGATCGAATATATATCGCAAATCCTTTGTATCAAGAATCAAGTTGTGAATTGATTCAAATGTCGATTTTTAAACTAATTAAGTGTTAGATAAAACCAGATCAATCAAGATATATATTTTGAGAAATGGTTATTACATTATTCCTCAAAGATAAGAATGTTCCTTCATCACTTTACACTAATAACTTAAGGAGACATCATACCTGAACATACATTATGGAACACTTTATAACTTAACATATTGCTGCAGTCTTTTCATAAGCCTTGAGCCCCAGGTCCTTCACCCACAGGACAAACTCCCAGAATGCATCAGTGTGACTCACCCACGCACTGGTTCCACTGGTAGTGCTGCACGTAGCCCTGAGGACAGCCGCAGCGGAAACCTCCCATCATGTTCTGGCAGCCGTGCTGGCAGCGGTGGTTGCTGCCACACTCGTCCACATCTGAGCAAAAGGAAAATACACTTTTACTCTCGTGTTCATTTCAGTGCAAACACTCATTTCTGCCAAATCAAAAACACCAGAAACTTGTCAACGTGCCCATGACTTTGGAATTAAAAATGACATTGCTACTATGTGTACTTTTTCTAGGATAAAGGATGCTCACTAGCCCCTTGATCTGTATCTTCAGCGTCCCTGAAGGATTTACCTGTTTCACCGCAAATGAGATCAAAAAGATTGCCTCTCTTTTTGCCTGCAGGCATCATTTGCTTCTTGCTGCTTGTTTAAAATACTTAAGAGCAGGGGTTCCCAACCTTTTTTTCCCAAGAGCCCCCCCAAATGACTCCGGTTGGAAGTTGCGCAACAGTGCTCATTAAAGTTTAAAACTCTCAAAATGCTACAACTACTGTCACAAACTGGATGAATGTGAAGTATGTTGTGAAAGGAGATGAAAGCGTAATCAAGGAGCACTGTTGGAGAGACTTTGATGGTTATTGGACTCAGGAGTAACTCATCTGGATTCCCGCTGTATGAAGAAATGAAAGGACGGCACGGAAGTGGAAACAATTCACAAAGGGATTAAACTGTTTAAAACACATGCTCAAAGTAAGCCGGATTTTGCCGATGTGTTTACGTGGATTTAAAAGTCGTAAATAATCTACAAAATGGAGGAGACTGATCTGATCGGAGCAACTGACGAATAATCCAACTGAAACCGGCATGGACGATGGCTACGTTTTTAAAAATGCACTTATCCAGACAAGCCTGGCACCCCCCAGGTTGGGAACCACTGCTTAAGAGAACATGAATTACAATATAAGAGGTTGCTCCAATACATTTTATAACACTTATCCTATTCTCTCTTTTACTAATTGTATTCCTTCTTAGGAAAATTGACAGGACTTTTTTTGCCATGTGCAGACGAGACCGGTTGAATTTAATGTTGTGATAAAATGTGATTGTCTTCATTGATTGTCTGTGTGATAGCCCGATAAACATTCTCTTATATTTCAGTTATTTAATTCCTTTCACATATATTTTAGTTTGTTTAGTTTTTGTCAATGGGATCTATTTTCCCAAGCTTGTATACCGTGGTCTCGTGTTAGCAAACGTCTACTTTCAGACAGTTATAAGTCGTCTCTCGACAACCCAAGAAAGGACCGCGTGTGGCAGATCTTCCTTCCTACTCACCCTCACACTCCACGCCGGTGCCGTCCAGGGAGAAGCCTTTAGAGCATTCACAGTTGAAGCTGCCGGGCGTGTTGACGCAGGCAGCTCTGGTTCCACACGCCGTGTTCTGAGCAGAGCACTCATTGTTGTCTGCAAACAGGAGGACAACAACACATTAAAGATGCTGCACGTGTCCCTCCGTAGACATCAGTGCAGGCCATCACTGAGGCACTCACCGATGCAGGCCGTCTGGTGCTGCGTGAAGCCGGGGGGGCACTTGCAGGTGAAGCCTCCGATGGTGTTCACACACAGGAACTGGCAGTTATGTTGCTTAGACGAACATTCATCAATATCTGAGGGAAACGAGGAAACACTTAATATCGGTCAGAACCACAAAACGAGGCTAAAAAGCGATAAAGCTTGTTTTTAGAAATGATGAGAGCAATATCACACATTATTATGAATATACAGCTCCCAGTAGAGCAGAGTGTTAAGGGCAACAATACTGAGTACTAAGTATGAAAGATTGTGTATATTGGAATATATATGGTGTTGTATTCAATAATGAATATAATGTTAAACGCCTGAACTTTTGAAAGAACATCCACAACATTCATCTGTTTGCAATCTGTTATATCATATTCCAATTACTTATATAGACTCTCCTTGCACTATTTCTATTCTACTTGATTTGTATTTACTTGCACTATTTGATCAGGTGTATTGTGTTGCACCGTTGTATCTACCCTGTAGCTACTGTACGCACACATGACAATACAAGAGTAGAAGTTGCTGATGGCAAAGTAAGTCTGTTAAAAAGCCTGATGTTGAACGCATCGTTCACTGAAGCTTCCTCCGTGCCCGGCCCGCACGTCCTGGAGTGTGTGAAGCCTCTGAAGCAGGGGTGTCCAAACTACGGCCCGGGGGCCAAATGCGGCCCGCGGACCATTTTGAATCGGCCCTCAGCAAATTCAAAAAGTATAATGAAATACGGCCCACAAATGAAACTTGTGCTCGTCTTATATTGTACTTCTTAAATATATATATACAAATATATTACACAGTAGTATTCATGTATTAATAAGCCCACTTTTCAAATGAATTCAGTCCATTAAACAAATCTTAGTTGATAAGAAAAAAGGCCAATGACTTATTTACAACCTTGAAAGACACCCTATTTCCTCTTATTATAATCAATCTGAAGCTTCTGCTTTAAGGGATGCCAACAAAATAAATGAAACCTTAAAGCATTTTCAAGTATCAACAATAATTTACAGGTTATTTTAATATCATCTTTTCCAATTGTGCAAATAATCTTTTCTTCTAACCCTAACCCTGTATTTGATTGACTTATAACTGAACGTATGAGGCGGTACACCTCGCCTCTAGTGAGTGGCCAGCCTTCGTATATTTGTCTGTATGCGCCCTCTGTGGAAACAGTGTGGACACCCCTGCTCTAAACAGTCAACACACACACACCCAGAGTCCTCCTACCTTTGCAGGTCTTCCCGTCCGGCTGCATGCTGTATCCTCGGGGGCAGGAGCACAGGTAGCTGCCCTCTGTGTTCTTACACAGGAAGTTGCAGGGCTTCGGAGACAGAGCACACTCGTCCATATCTGGAACACACGAACGGGGGAGATATATTCAGTATGTGTCAAACCAAACCGGATGCATTTGAAACCAAAGGGACTGAGAGTCAGACGTGGCTCGTACCGATGCAGGAGGTGGACGTGTAGTCGGTTTTGTATCCCACGTTGCAGTGACAGCGGAAGGACCCGATGGCGTTGATGCACTGACCGTTACGACACAGATCTGGCATCACCGTGCACTCGTTGATGTCTGAGGTACAGGGACGTTAGAGAAAGGGATAAGAGAGGTACTCGTTGTAATAAGGCCACACCTCAGGCCATTATGATTATCATTCTTATTCATTTTCTCTTTTTTTATTTATTTAATTGGTGTGTAAGCTGAGATATACAAAGACATCTTGCTACATGATTTAAGTGAGATTATTGTCCCCCATGGAGGGATGTATGATATATGCGCAGTAACTATCCTGCACACATTTGAGTGCGTATGCGGGTGTATGTATGTCTGACTGTTTACAAAAATGACAATAGAAAGATTATAAATAAACTAAAAGAAAGGTACTCACCGACACTTTAATCAACAAAGAGCTACCATCTTGTTTCTTTAACATAGTGTCAACCATTTTCCATGTAGCTGCATTCAACTTAATGTACCCTAATTGATGTTCCCTTCCACAGGTACATGTATTTTAATGCATCGTATTTAGTTATCGTAATATTGCGGTCGTGCAGAATTACTTGCCATTTTGATTTACCACTGTTTAACATTATCGGAGCAATGATGGAGCTGCTGAATGCAAAGGAGAACAGCTTACCGGCTGCATATTATTTTATCTGTGGCACAAATGAACCCATAAGTTAAGGCTCCGATTTATTTCCGTTTGCCAAACAGCTATTTTTTCCTTTTATCTTTCCTCTCTATTTTGAACTACGTTGTTCGGGAAACTGTACTTGACTAGAAAAAGAAAAAACTGAAAAAGCAGCTTTTAGCAATACAAAAAGAAACGATTGTTGTGATGAATATATAAACCGCAATAAACCGTATTTAATTTTGTTTTCATTACATTATGAAATTATTATTATTATTAATCCCATATTCTATTGACATGTATAGACTTTTTGCACTACTTTTTATTTTGTATTTTTGTATTTTATTATATATGTTGCATTGTTGGAGGAGCTCAGGTCAGAAGAATGTAATTACCTTTTCCAAACTGGAGCTTTGTGCATATGACAATAAAACCGTTGCATCTTGAAATGGGTAAATAAAGAAGCAGAAATAAAATGGAGATTTGGTTTTGTTCAGATCAGTGTGTACCACGGCGGTGCCCCTCACCTCTGCCGTCGGTGGTGTATCCGGGTCCGAGCGGGCACATCCTCTTGTACTGCATGGTGCCGGGCAGCGGGCACAGCTCGCACTGAGACCCCCAGCCCCTCCCTGTGTTGCAGCAGCACTCAGACTTAGTGACACTGTTCCGGTTGGTGGCCGACTGCTGGCACATGATCTGCAGAACCTCCGTGAAGCAGAAGCCCTTCCTGTTGTCTGCAGGCCAGGAGGACAGGACATGGAAGGGAAGACAGTGTGTTATTAATACAAAAGTTAATTCTTTATAGCATGGACAATGTAATAAATACCACTTACCCCTCCACCCCCCCTCTCCCCCCTGGACTATAACTCCCCCACACACTCAGACACTCAAATCCAGCGTCAGACACTTTTTACGCTGCTATGGACAATATTGCAATAATATTTCTTTTTGCACATTCGACAATCTGCACTAATGTACATTCTCAAAATATTTAAGTGACTGTTATTTTGTATATATTGATTGTTGTGTTTTTCGTTAGGTCTTAATGTGTGCACATGTAAAAATGTGTGTTTGACTGAGTATATATATTTACACGCATATTTTTATATTTTATAAAGTATTTCGATCTCTCCGCCTGTACACACAAACTGGACGATTGACAATAAAGTTGACTTTGACTTTTGACTTATAATGTGTAACAACCAGAGATGGCAAAAGTACGCACATTCTTTACTCAAGTAGAAGTAAAGAGGCTTTGAAGTGTCCTTCAGTAAAAAGTACCCATAACTCCCAGCTGCTTTAAAGAGTACCTGACCTCCCTTTATATTAATAGAACAATAATGTCATTATTAGCTAATGAATGTTTCCATGCTGAACAACGGCAACATGACAACGTTTCCATTGGTCCCTCTTCTTTAGAGAAGACCAGGAAGTGATGGATACACGGATCGTGTTCAAACCAATAGGCACGCAATGACTCTAAAGAATAATGATCACGCACCAAACACACATTCAGACTAAAGGAACCAGCTGTTTGGGAAATGAGAGAAGTAGAAAGTACAGGTATTTGAGTTCAACATGTAAGAAGTAGAAAGTACAGGTATTTGAGTTCAACATGTAAGAAGTAGAAAATACAGGTTTTTGAGTTCAACATGTAAGAAGTAGAAAGTACAGGTATTTGAGTTCAACATGTAAGAAGTAGAAAGTACAGGTATTTGGATCTTACCAATGCATTCAGTTCCAGTGACGCTGGACTCGAAGCCGTCGTTGCACTCGCAGCGGTAACTCCC
Organism: Champsocephalus esox; assembly: GCA_036324585.1. NCBI lineage: Eukaryota > Metazoa > Chordata > Actinopteri > Perciformes > Channichthyidae > Champsocephalus > Champsocephalus esox. The sequence continues at coordinate 40,252,784 of CM070484.1, forward strand.
CACCGTGTTCACACAGCGGCCGTTCTTACAGATGCCCGGTTTGGAGCGGCACTCGTTCAGATCTGCATGAGGTCGGGGAAAGAGAATGAGGACATTGGAAGAGGGGCGGCAATTCCAGTAGCAGATATTATTGAGTGAAAGTTATGGAGATCTTAAAGGTCCCCCATTGTACTGTCCAAACACCAAACAGATCATTGCAGCATTACCCATAATCCCCTCTGTTTCAGCCCTGGTTCCAAAGTGCTGATTCTCTGTCTGTTACTTTAGATGACTCACCCATACAGCCCTCTCCATCGGGTCTGCGCTGCATGCCGGGGGGGCAAATACACATGAAGGTCCCGATCAGGTTCTTACAGGTCATGCCCTTGGAGTCGCAGTCATCCATCCCCTCAGAGCACTCGTCCTGGTCTGGGGAGGGATACAGAGAGAGGGTCAGTAGGTAAAACAGCAGTTAAAGATCTCCTATCATGCTATTGTTAGACATATATCACGGGTCTCAGATATATAAAGACATGTCTATGATGTGTTTTGCTCAAGATACCAAACAGATCATGCATTTTAGAAACCCCTCATATCCCTCTGTTTCAGCCCGGTTAGAGGAATGCTGATTCTGGGTCCTTAGCTTGATTCAGCTAAATGCTGCCGTGATTAAACGCCATCATGTTCCAAACCGCATCAAGGATTATTTCTGAAACAGTCTGGAGCTCGAATGCTTTCTCTCTCTCGGGTTTACCACAAAGTGAGTTTCTTTTTTTATTTCCTGCTTTTTTTTTACACACACTCTCTCCGGTACAGGTTAGCTCTGAGTGTTAGCGATGCTAATGTAAACAAAGACCATTTTACGTCCAAAACACGTTGTGCATTGTTTCTGATAGCAACGTTTCTGATAGTGCCGTGGGTCCACATTTCCGATATCACGTCATATCGGACGCAAATCTGGATCAGCTCCGTTGCACCCCCGTTTTTAGAGATTTGGGTACGGAGGAAAAGAGAGAGGGTTTCGTTTGTGAGTTCCCTGACGCACCGGGGACACATGTTTTTGTATAACAGACATTAAAAAGTGCATTCTGCATGATAGGAGACCTTTAAACACACAGGAAGTTGTCCGTGCTCTCACCTCTGCACATGCGCTGGTCCTCTCGCAGCACGTAGCCGCCGGGGCACATGCACTCATAGGCACCAAAAGTGTTCACGCACCGGAAGGCACACAGCAAGGGATTCTGGGAGCACTCGTTGATGTCTGGCGTCAAGAAGAGAGAAAGGATCCTTTAATCAACCCATTACAAAATAGTAAAATACTTGTAATCTGAGTGACTGTTTGAATGGCTGACCCTCGCAGGTCATCATGGCTCCGGGTTCGAATCCGTCCTGGCACGTGCACTCGAATCCTCCGACCACGTTGGTGCAGGTTCCATTCCCACAAGGGTTTCCAATCGAGCACTCGTCAGTGTCTGGAGAACGGCGCAGAGCAGAAAGAAGAAGCAGTTAGATTATTTATTCTGTACCCGACGTTATAAAAGCACTCATTAGCAGATTAAATGTTAGAGGAAGCTTCTACTGGCGGAAGCTCAATGTGTTTGCGTTTAAGTAGCAAATGATAAACATTGAGATTTAGACCCCGAGTAATGGTGCGCACTTTAACAAATGCAATGCAATGAATTAAGTGTCGACTTGCTGGGAATTCATGTTGTTACAGTTGGTCCAAATAAAGGGAGATTCATCGATCTGTGGCACTCTTTTTACTTTCAAATTGGTATCAAGTATTCTCATCAAGAGGCCGAAGTCAAATCAGTCGTTAGGTAAGTACGACTCAAGGCAACACCTCGAGTTACTGGTGTTAAAAAATAACATCCTACCTTTTGGTCATATATTCTGTGACGCGGCAATAAAGCCCCTTAACAAAAGACAGCCGTTCTCCTGCTCTTTTTGAGACAATAACTCAAAGTACTCTACTTCTAGCATCTCAGTGTTATTTCTAGAAACCACCTTCAAAAAACTAACTTGTATTATTTGACTTTAACTACCGTACTTTTCGGACTATAAGCCGCGACTTTTCCCTCCATTTTTTTTGTACAGCTAACGGCCACTAGGGAACCTCCTAAATCTATGGATTTTACAGGTACAATTAACCACCTTTAACTCTATGGGCTCTAGGACCGGTCCGCGCCCGCCACCTTTAAGCTGGAGGCCGGAAAAGAGTGAGACAGGTAGCGCCAAAGTAAAAGTGGAACCGAGAGACAGAACGAGAGCAAGACAGACGGACAATTTAGCTGCTGCGGCGGCTTATATGCAGGTGCGCTTTATATGTCCGAAAAGTACGGTATATATTTATGTGTTGTTCCTTTATTTTATTTTCTCTTCACTATATACGTAAAGCGTCTTTGAGCACCTGTAAAAGCGCTCACAAATTAAATCTATTATTATTGTTATCTTACCAATACAGTTGACCCCGGTGTAATCCAGGTTGAAGCCGAAGGGACACTCGCAGCGGAACGAGCCGTCCGTGTTGATGCAGATCCCGTTCTGACAGATGCCCGGGTTGTCCAGACACTCGTTCATGTCTAAAGAGAGCAAGAGGAAATAAGCACGTTTTAACAAAACCTCCACGATTGTCTACTGGAGTAGATTTGCGTTACGGCACTCACCTTCACGAGTGTCGCCGAGTCCAGGCAGGGCTCCGTGCCCGAAAGGACAGAGTGTGTCAAAAGCTGCTACAGACACATAGACAAAAAGGTACACATTATTATTTAGCTAATGTTTCTGTGTGCACGTGAGAAAACTAAAGTTTGAACGGTTAATTGTCATACAGGGGAGATGTGGTCGTGAAAATCTTAATCCCAGGCTCCTCTAACGATGCAAAAGGCCATATATTTAAGACATAAAACAGATGAAGAAATAAAGACATAATAATGAAAGTAAGATCAAGAAATAATAAAATTGTGAAATTAAAAACTGTCGAGTAGAAATATGTGGATTTGTGGACATTTGTAAAGAGGAACAAGTTATTCAAAACAAAAGTAGGTGGTAAAAGTTCTGTATGTGTGTGAGTGTGTGTGTGTGTGTGTGTGTGTGTGTGTCTGTGTCTCACACACCCTCACTCTCTCGGGGGCACAGCTCGCAGGGCAGCCCCCAGCCCTCTCCGGGCATCTTGCTGCAGCAGCACTTAGCCTTGGTGGTGTTCAGAGCTTTGGGGACGGAGCATTTCCCCGCCTCAAACGTAGTGAAGCAGAAGCTCTCTCTGGTGTCTGCCACGAGGAAAGAGACGGACCGTGATCGGTCGGTTATTCATGGCACACTCAAAGACAACATCGCCACAGTGTCAGGGATCATTCCAGATGTTCTCTCACCGTAGCAGCGCCGCTTGTTCTCCGAGAGGACGAAGCCCGACTGGCAGGTGCAGTGGAAGCTGCCGGGGGTGTTGGTGCAGGTGCCAAACTGGCAGATGTTGGGCTCCACCTCGCACTCGTTGATATCTGAGCAGAGAGCGAGAAGAGGGGAGGTAAGGAGGTGGGGGAGGGTTAAGAGAGGTGGGGGGAGGGTGGAGGTGCTTTTAGAGCAGATGGCTGGGTTGTACTGGGATGTTGATGGGAGCATTTAGTCTGAGCTGAAGTGAGTATATCCCTCTGTGTGTGTGTGTGTGTCTGTGTGTGTGTGTGGTCTAGCATTACTATACTTGTGGGGACCTAAATCTGTTTACATAGTCACGTGTGGGGACTGGCTTCCCTTATGGGGACACATTGGAGGTACCCAAGGGAATCATTCATTTTAGGGTGAAGACTTGGTTAAGTTTAGGGTTAGGTTAAGGGTTAGGGTTAGGCATGTGTTGGTTATGGTTAAGGTTAGGATAAGTCTCCAGGAAATGCATGTAAGTCAATGTAATGTCCACTGAAGTGATGTATACATGGTGTGTGTGTGTGTGTGTGTGTGTGTGCGTGTGTGTGTGTGTCACTTACCTATACACTGGTCGTTCTGCACCTCGTAGCCAGGAGGACAGATACATCTGAAAGATCCGTCCAGGTTCTGACAAGTTCCTGGAGAGCAGGTGCCGGGGAGGCTCACACACTCATTGATATCTGTGGACGGATTCGAAAAGAATGTGTGTGTTTAAGTCTCGGTACCGAAGACAAACGGTACCGAAGGAAATCTTGGGATGCAACTAACGATAACATTCCTTCATTGCTTGAATCGATTGGTCTACAAACTGTTGTTAATTACTGCATGGAAACAAAGTCCAAAGGCAAGTCTTGTTCGCTCGAAAATGGAAAGATTCTCGCTTCAAAATGACTTCAAATGGACGACGGGAATCCCCACAGTCGAGGGGCTGAAACCAACATCTACTATTTCTGCATGAACAATTATTTAAACGATTGAGCAATTTTCAAAACAGTTGGCAAAATCTTCTTTCGATGAACAAATAATTGATCGTAATAAGTGTTGAAGCTGTAATGAAAAACGTATAAATTCTCCACCCCGCTCTCATTGATCTCGTCTCTTTAATGCCTGACTTACCGACACAGTTCTTCCCGTCCGGAGTGTTCTCGTAGCCCTCGTGGCAGAGACACTGGAAGGACCCCAGCCCGTTGATGCACTGCCCGTTCCGGCACACCTGACCCTGCAGAGCGCTGCACTCGTCGATGTCTGGAGGATAAACATGTCAAAGGTTAGGCATCTGAATTTTGACCTCCTTAGAAACAGTAGTCGAGGTTAACAGGTGCAATACATCCTGAAGATATTGGCTAGTGTATACGTTTCTTTCTAAAACTGAAGAGTCAAAACAAAGTCTGCTTTAGGTCTGAATGTTTCCTAATGTAATACGACTACAGAGAAGGTTTATGTTAAATGACTTGCACAGCCATTGTATTTCAAATCCAATTACGGCCGAAGTTTTAGATGCATTTTAGGATTTTTTAAGTATCCTGGTGAATGATCCGTACCCATGCAGTCGTTGTTGTGCGTGAGCTCGAAGCCGGGGAAGCAGAGGCAGTTGTAGGAGCCCACCGTGTTCTTACAGGTGCCGTTACCACACGGCTGTCTGTCACACTCATCGATGTCTGGGAAACAGAGAGAAACACATTTAGACAGAAACACAGGCGGATATAGGACGTGTGGAAGTACTGAGCAGAGATGGCAAAAGTACACACAGGTATTTGTGTTCAACATGTAAGAAGTAGAAAGTACAGGTATTTCAGTTCAAAATGTAAGAAGTAGAAAGTTCAGGTATTTGGGTTCAACATGTGAGAAGTAGAAAGTACAGGTATTTGAGTTCAACATGTGAGAAGTAGAAAGTACAGGTATTTGTGTTCAACATGTAAGAAGTAGAAAGTACAGGTATTTGAGTTCAACATGTAAGAAGTAGAAAGTACAGGTATTTGTGTTCAACATGTGAGAAGTAGAAAGTACAGGTATTTGAGTTCAACATGTAAGAAGTAGAAAGTACAGGTATTTGTGTTCAACATGTAAGAAGTAGAAAGTACAGGTATTTGTGTTCAACATGTGAGAAGTAGAAAGTACAGGTATTTGAGTTCAACATGTAAGAAGTAGAAAGTACAGGTATTTGTGTTCAACATGTAAGAAGTAGAAAGTACAGGTATTTGTGTTCAACATGTAAGAAGTAGAAAGTACAGGTATTTGAGTTCAACATGTAAGAAGTAGAAAGTACAGGTATTTGTGTTCAACATGTAAGAAGTAGAAAGTACAGGTATTTGAGTTCAACATGTAAGAAGTAGAAAGTACAGGTATTTGTGTTCAACATGTAAGAAGTAGAAAGTACAGGTATTTGTGTTTAACATGTAAGAAGTAGAAAGTACAGGTATTTGAGTTCAACATGTAAGAAGTAGAAAGTACAGGTATTTGGGTTCAACATGTGAGAAGTAGAAAGTACAGGTATTTGAGTTCAACATGTGAGAAGTAGAAAGTACAGGTATTTGTGTTCAACATGTGAGAAGTAGAAAGTACAGGTATTTGAGTTCAACATGTAAGAAGTAGAAAGTACAGGTATTTGAGTTCAACATGTAAGAAGTAGAAAGTACAGGTATTTGTGTTCAACATGTGAGAAGTAGAAAGTACAGGTATTTGTGTTCAACATGTAAGAAGTAGAAAGTACAGGTATTTGAGTTCAACATGTAAGAAGTAGAAAGTACAGGTATTTGTGTTCAACATGTGAGAAGTAGAAAGTACAGGTATTTGAGTTCAACATGTAAGAAGTAGAAAGTACAGGTATTTGTGTTCAACATGTAAGAAGTAGAAAGTACAGGTATTTGAGTTCAACATGTAAGAAGTAGAAAGTACAGGTATTTGAGTTCAACATGTAAGAAGTAGAAAGTACAGGTATTTGTGTTTAACATGTAAGAAGTAGAAAGTACAGGTATTTGTGTTCAACATGTAAGAAGTAAAAGTAAAAAGTCGTCAAAAAAATAAGTAGTGGAGTACTTGTACCAGAAAAATATACTTAAGTACAGTAACGAAGTATTTGTACTTCACTACTTCCCTCCTCTATAGGATGACATGCAACACAGTGTGGTGTATCTCAGTAACGCTCAACGTTGTTTCTCGTGTCGTGTTTCTCACCCATGCACATGGTCTGGTCGGCAGTGGCCTTGAACCCGTTCTGGCAGATGCAGCGGTAGCTCCCCTGCGTGTCGATGCACTCTCCATGGCTGCACACGTTAGGGATCTCCTGGCACTCATTACGGTCTGAAAATCAAAGTTATTAATGTATCGGTAAAAGGGATGCAACACTTAAGTCTTGTAGTTATTGAGTTAGCCTTAAAATGTCATAATGATGCCTTCACACACACACACACACACGCACGCACACACTTGTTTTAAACATTTTTTATTTGAATGTAATTGTTGTTGTTTTAATACATGTTGTTCTATTCGATTTTGCACAACATCCGTTATGTTTGTGTACATTTATAATGTGTTTTATCTTAAATCATAGAAACAAAATTAACAACCATATGAAAATCACAAAAGCAACAAATTCTAACATTTCCTAAACTGTTTTATGTTCTCTGACTAATCCCTTCAGAACTACTGATAGACGTTTTGTTAATCAACTAAGTTACTATTTCTTCTGCAGGATTTTCCCTTTGTGTTTTTATGCTTTTTATAATCTTATAGATTATTATATGATATTTTCTATTTGTTTCAGCGGGTGTTTCTCAATGTCGAGGAAGGCTGCTCCAGAGCCACTATTTCAAGCATCGAGTCTCGCCGAAGGACTGTTCCAATGTCCAGCATACTTGGAAATCTACCGAGCCCGGCGTACTTCGTACAGTGGCAAGAAATTTGGAGGCTGAACATGTGTAGACTCCGCGGTCTTAAAATCCCCACAATGCTTTGCGCACGGACCAATTCCCCCAAATCTGTGGCGGAAAACGTAAGGCGGGGCCTCTCGTATGACGCACACCTGCACACTTGCTCGCCTGTTCCACTCTTCGTTTCCGAATGCCAGGAAGGATTCTTGCCTCGCTTCTGAAGCAAGTAACTCGGAAGACATGTGCTACTAAGCAAGCATACTCGAGATTGAGAAACACCCAGCATGTCCAGGTCCTTGGTAAATTAATGTTGTACCTCTTGTTTTGGTGTCTTTCTTTTTGAACATTCAGACATGAACATTTCACGACAGTAACATAATAAACAGCGTGGGTTAGAAGTGAAACGGCTCACCTCAGCAGATTATCCTCTCCAGTGAATGCAAATGAAAACCCATCAACAAGAGACGCTTAGTTTGACATGTTCCCCACTTCACCAACACACAGCACCTCCATGGCATGTTGACATAAGATGCCCCAGTAAGACCTCCACTCACCCACACAGGCCCCGCTGGGCGACAGCTTGAATCCCGGCGAACACTCGCAGCGGTAACTTCCCGGGATGTTGATGCAGTTGGCGTTGCGTTGGCACAGGTTGTCCCCGCTGTTACACTCATCAATATCTAAACGAAGGGGGGAGAAAACATCAATCACTGAATCCATAACAGTCTGCTCCGGAGAGAACCACAACCCTCCTTCATTCAGAGGAGTCCATACTGACCTTACTGGTGCATGTGTGTGCCAGGAGTTAGTACATGACATAGTCTATGGCTAGGAGATGTAAAGTCTGAACCTGCTGGCCCTTCCTTCCTTCCATCACCTTTGTTCACTTGTTTAGTGTTAGGTCAATAGTTGTGTTGGAGAAAATACACGGTGTCTTCTTTAGTATGGGTTTTCTGACGGGCATGCCACTGTGTGCGACCTCGCAGCTGCCTCTTCGTAGAGAGGAGAAGGCAGGGCATAATTCATGTTGTTGATTCCAACGAGAGCTCACGCACTTTGTCTCCTCTCCTCTGTGAGGGGCAAAGAGCAACACTGCCTTTCCAGAGAGGTCCCGGCGCCTGATGACGCCCAAACCGATGTACGACACTGTTCGGTAGCTCCTGACTTTAGACTGTATAAGCTTGATGTCACTTCCTGCTGAGCAGCATACCTCGTGTGTGTGAGTTGAACCATATCCTTTTATGTGACTGCTCCTTCTTGCAAGAATAAATTAGTCACTGACTATTGACTCTCATCGGTGTCGAGTGATATTTTCCTAACATCTTGGATGCCTGTAGATACTTGGTTATAAAGCAAGTTGAGCAAAGCTAGCCTAAGATTGCTCTTTGACATAACTTTGGATTAGACAAATACATAAAAAAGGTCCGTCCTGAAGCAGCTATCAGTCTCCAATGAGTCAAAGACAGAAATACTACTGCTGCTGCTATTCTATGCCTTCTTTGGATCACTCATGTTTGCCCCTCTTGGAAAGCTTGCCTCCCACTTTAAAAACGTTTGCTTCATTATATGCAATAGCCTAAAATAATGAAGCAACAGGGTCAAAAGAGGATACAAAGTGCAGAGGTAAAAGTGTGAGACAAAGAGGGAAAGACAAATAGTAAGAGAGAGTACGCCTTTGTATCATAATAACTATAACCTATAAGGCGCATTCACACCGCAGTACTTTTCCCACAAAGGTTCATGAGAACTTTAGTTCGCATGAACTAAGACAGATCGCGTTCACACCGGAAAAAGTCCCTGAGGAAGGATTAGGCAAATGAAGCCGCTGACTTCTTCTTCTGCTTTGGGTTTACTGGCAGGCCGCAAACCACTTCACGGCGTATACTGCCGCCCAAAGTCCCCGGCCGGAAGTCCCCGGAGTTGGGGAAGGCTTCAGTAGAAGCTGCTGGGAGTCCCAGCAGCTTCTACTGAAGCCTTCCGAGTAAATCGCCAGAACGCCGACACCTCCTCATCTCCACCGCTCCCATGTTTTATTTTGTGTTGCCATAAGTTAGTCTCTCTGTGTTTCTGCGCTGGGCTAATGCTAATGCTAATGATGCAAATGCGAGGATAACAAAATGGCGGCTTCACAAAAGTTTTTGGGAGTTTTACGGGGACGTGGTTTGCAATCCGCCCAGCCAATCAGAAATAGGAACCTTTTTCTCCCACGAAAGTCCCTGCTCTCTAGCAGGGACGAAAAGGGGGTGAAAAGGTTCTCATGGACTAATTTGAGTTCCGGCTCTTTTTGGTGTGAACGTAACATTTCGGAACTATATCGGAACTAAAGTGGGAAAAGTACTGCGGTGTGAACGCGCCTATCGTCTTATAATAGGGAAACGGGTTTTTGAATCCCAGGTAATGACCGTTATCGTTTATAGCATTCGACAGAAACGTAACGTGTGTCGTACCTTCACAGATGAGCAGGATGTTGTTGTAGCTGAAGCCCATCGGACACTCGCAGCGGAAGCTCCCGATCTGATTGATACACACCCCGTTGGCACAGATGCCGGGGATCTCCCTGCACTCATCAATATCTGCACAAAACACACACAGCAGATATTATGCACGATGAAACAGCAGCACTTTTTCACAGTTTTTAACAACAAGGCAATTGAAAGTGCTTCACGACAAACATTGAACGCATTTAGCATTCTGTCACAACACAAACACCTGGTGAATAATATAGAAATACATTTCAAATAATGATCTTACCGACGGGCTTTCCAGTGTGGATGTCGATGATGAAGCCAGGAGCCTGGTTCCCACACAGCAACTGGTACTCAGCTGAAACACACAGGAAACACTCAGTGATATTTCAACACTTGTTTGAACGTCATTTTATCAGTTTCTTTATTTTATTTAGTCTTAGTCCTGTGTCAAATGTCTTTGCTGGTTTTGATAATGTTCAGTGATCAGTTGCAGACCATTTACATGCTTTAATGTTCCCCTATTATTCGGTTTTTCATCAATATGTTACAGCTCTCAGATATATACAGAACCTGTCTCTGATTGGCTCCAAACACCAAACTGATCATTGCAGCATTACCCATAATCCCATCTGTTTCAGCCCTGTTTCCAAAGTGCTGATTCTCTGTCTGTTACGTTAGATGAAAACAAGGAGCCCCTCCCCACGCCCCTCTGAGAGACATTTGGTTACAAAGAACTCAATGGTGCTCTAGAGGAGATTCAGGTGATAAGTTACCTTGGTTGCTGATTGGCTAATGGTTACTCAAGCCAAAACATTGTTATGACATCACAAAGTAGCCAAAATCTGATCAGCTCATTTTCAGACAGGTTTTTATAGAAATGGATCAAAAAGAGAGAGAATCTTTGTTCCTGAAGCTTTCAGAGTCTCTTTCCACAGAGGGGACACATGTGGATGTAGAAGAGACATGAAGAAGAGGGGACACATGTTGATGTAGAAGAGACATGAAGAAGAGGGGACACATGTTGATGTAGAAGAGACATGAAGAAGAGGGGACACATGTTGATGTAGAAGAGACATGGAGAAGAGGGACACATGTTGATGTAGAAGAGACATGGAGAAGAGGGGACACATGTTGATGTAGAAGAGACATGGAGAAGAGGGGACACATGTTGATGTAGAAGAGACATGAAGAAGAGGGGACACATGTTGATGTAGAAGAGACATGGAGAAGAGGGGACACATGTTGATGTAGAAGAGACATGGAGAAGAGGGGACACATGTTGATGTAGAAGAGACATGGAGAAGAGGGGACACATGTTGATGTAGAAGAGACATGAAGAAGAGGGGACACTTGTTGATGTAGAAGAGACATGGAGAAGAGGGGACACATGTTGATGTAGAAGAGACATGGAGAAGAGGGGACACATGTTGATGTAGAAGAGACATGGAGAAGAGGGGACACATGTTGATGTAGAAGAGACATGGAGAAGAGGGGACACATGTTGATGTAGAAGAGACATGAAGAAGAGGGGACACTGTTGATGTAGAAGAGACATGGAGAAGAGGGGACACATGTTGATGTATAAGAGACATGGAGAAGAGGGGACACATGTTGATGTAGAAGAGACATGGAGAAGAGGGGACACATGTTGATGTAGAAGAGACATGAAGAAGAGGGGACACTTGTTGATGTAGAAGAGACATGGAGAAGAGGGGACACATGTTGATGTAGAAGAGACATGGAGAAGAGGGGACACATGTTGATGTAGAAGAGACATGAACAAGTGGAATTTGCATAATAGGTGACCTTTAACAGTAGTTCAAAAAAGACATCTTCGTTGAGACTCACTGGTGGCCGGAGTGGGACAGGACTCGCAGGGCTTGTTCCAGGCTTTCCCCACGTTGTAGGCGCAGCAGCACATCTTCTTGGTCATGTTGAAGGACAGCTCGTTCTCACAGGTGTCGTTGTAGTTACGGTAACACACACTCTTCCTCATGTCTGCATACAAAGAGGACACAGCGCTTTAATATCCAACACCTGAACGCCAGCACTTTAAATGTGTATTTCTAGTAGATAGATAGATGGATAGATAGAGAGATAGATAGATGGATAGATAGATAGATGGATAGTTAGATAGAGAGATAGATGGATAGATGGATAGATAGATAGATGGATGGATGGATAGATAGAGAGATAGATGGATAGTTAGAAAGATAGATAGATGGATAGTTAGATAGAGAGATAGATGGATAGATGGATAGATAGATAGATGGATGGATGGATAGATAGAGAGATAGATGGATAGATGGATAGATAGATAGATGGATAGATGGATAGATAGATAGATAGATAGAAAGATAGATAGATGGATAGTTAGATAGAGAGATAGATGGATAGATGGATAGATAGATAGATGGATGGATGGATAGATAGAGAGATAGATGGATAGTTAGATAGAGAGATAGATGGATAGATAGAGAGATAGATAGATAGATGGATAGATGGATAGATAGATAGATGGATAGATAGATAGAGAGATAGATGGATAGATGGATAGATAGATAGATGGATGGATGGATAGATAGAGAGATAGATGGATAGATGGATAGTTAGATAGAGATAGATGGATAATGGATAGAGAGATGGATGATAGATGAGATAGATAGATGATGGATGGATAGATAGAGAGATAGAGTAGATAGAGAGATAGATAGATAGATAGATAGATAGATAGATAGATAGATGGATAGATAGATAGATAGATTATTTTGTTACAGAAGCAGTGTGTTCAACATTAAAATACAAATACTTAAAAAGTGAAATAGAGAATTAACAATTACAAATTAAATAAAAAGGAAAAATAGTATATACAAAATAAACAGTAAAATATTCTAGATAATAAAAATGTTCTTAAAAAATTCCAAAATACTCCACGATGAGAGTAATACTGTCTGCTATGTGAGATTGCACCTTTGGGAACGCCTGGAATCTCGCTGTACTCCGTGTAGTGACAGTAAAGGAATCTAGTCTCATATGTGTGTGGAAGATTCTCCCTCTCACCCATGCAGTTGTTTCCTCCGTTGACCTGCATGTACTCGGGGGGGCACACACAGGTGTAGTTGCCCAGCGTGTTGTAGCAGGTACCCGGTCCACAGATCCCGATGTGGGTGGTGCACTCATCGATATCTGCAGGTAACGATAAGATAGAGACGATATGAGGTGAGGGCGGAGGGTTAGTAGTCCTGTAAAGTGATCCTGATGAAGTGACCTCTCAGTTCTCACCCTCACAGATGCGGGTCTCCTCGTTCAGGTAGTATCCGGCGGGACATTCACACTGGAAACTCCCGAAGGTGTTCAGACAGTTTCCACCCTGACACAGACCTGGTAGCTCCTGGCACTCATCGATATCTGGAGAGGAATTACAATCCATACACGTTTATTTCCCGCACTTTAACGACACAACCCAAAGTAAACAATAAGTCGTTCCTTTGAAAACAGGGAAAAACCAAAAGCCAACTTTGAAGCCTGATTACATCAAATCTTTTCACGTCATCATTTAGGACAATTCTCACTAAATGTATACAAGGATAACGGAAGAAAGAACCCGAATAACATCTACAGCAGGGGTGTCAAACTCAATTTCATCGCGGGCCACATTCGCATAAAGGTTGCACTCAAAGGGCCGGTTGTAACTATATAAATATATAATATATATATATATATATAAAATAATGTATAATTTATATTACATTATTGCCTCTGAATTGGATTATTATCGGATAGGATAATAACTTAGTAATTAACTACGTCTGAAAGCAGAAGTCCAGGTCCAGTCTCTTCAGTGCGCCTGTCACACAACGAGATGCATTGTGGGACATGTAGTTTACGGGCAACCTGCTTCTGTAAAGTGGCATGTAACCGTATAATAAACGTATTATATTCTTTGCTAGCTCTTGCGGGGCCACATTAAATGAAGTTGCGGGCCGGATTTGGCCCCCGGGCCTTGAGTTTGACACCCCTGATCTACAGTATATGAATCAAATATTCCCGAAAAGACTATTGTTCAGACCTCAGCTGTATGACAACGTTTATTTCTGGCATTTTAAACGTCACAAAGCCAACTTTGAAGCCTTCAAGTTTATTACATCAACTTTTTTCACCGTCATAATTTAGGACAATTCTCAATAAATGTATACAATGATAATGGAGAAAGAACCAGAATAATATATATATGCATTAAATATTCCCAAACAACGAGTGTTCAGACCACAAATTAGCATTTCCTTGTCAAAAGTACTCCATAAACAAACCCTTAGGCTCTTCTGTAGCACAAACATGTACTGTTACTCATGTATTTTGTATGTACCGTACTTTTCGGACTATAAAGCGCACCTGCATATAAACCGCAGCAGCTAAACTGGTCCGTCTGTCTTGCTCTCGTTCTGTCTCTCGGTTCCACTTTTACTTTGGCGCTACCTGTCTCACTCTTTTCCGGCCTCCAGCTTTTCCTGCTGGAGCCCGCCGCTTAAAGGTGGCGGGCGCGGACCGGTCCGAGAGCACGTAGAGTTAAAGGTGGTTAATTTTACCTGTTAAATCCATAGATTTAGGAGGTTTCCTAGTGGCCGTTAGTGTACAAATAAAATGGGGGGGAAAGTCGCGGCTTATAGTCCGAAAAGTACGGTACATGTTTGAAATTCTGTAATAGGAGTTTAATTTGAGTGTTTCGCTGTACATGTTGTAATAGTATAACGGACTGTTAAACAGAAAAAGAAGGATTGTTTACCTTCCAGGATGACAGTGATGGGGTTGGGTCTGAATCCCTCTCCTCCTGGACAAAGGGTCTTATACTCCGCTACAGAGAGGACACCACAGATTAGTGTGTTATTCATTTCAGAGTGGGGAAAAGACAGGAAGTTGAAACCCAAGTTAGCCATCAGATCTGAGACTAGGCCTTAAACTCAGCAGTGAATCTTATAATAGGGTAATGGCTCAGTCTGTGGTACGTACTGGAGTTGGGGGCGGGGCAGAGTTCACAGGGGTTTCCCCAGGCTCCTCCCAGGGAGCAGCAGCAGGAGGCGCGGGTCACCCCCACTCCGATCTCCGCGCTGCAGGAGATTCCTCCGTCACCGCGGGCCAGGATGTCCAGGAAGCAGTTCCCAACACGAGTGTCTGAGAACGTCACATATTCAGAATCAGAAACAGGTTTATTACCAGGTAGGGTGACACGTACGAGGAATTTCACTTGGTGTCGTGGTGCTTACATAAAAAATAAACATACAACACATGTTTATTTCTTGTGTCTTAATTTCTCTGATGTGCATTGCCTTGTTTTTATGCTGCTGCAACGCAAACATTTCCCAAATTGGGATCAATAAAGTACCGGTCTGTCTGTCTGTCTGTCTGTCTGTCTGTCTGTCTGTCTGTCTGTCTGTCTGTCTGTCTGTCTGTCTGTCCGTCCGTCTATCTGTCCGTCTGTCCGTCTATCTGTCCGTCCGTCTATCTGTCCGTCTGCCCGTCCGTCTATCTGTCCGTCTGCCCGTCCGTCCGTCCGTCCGTCCGTCTGCCCGTCCGTCCGTCTGTCTGCCCGTCCGTCTATCTGTCCGTCTGCCCGTCCGTCCGTCCGTCCGTCCGTCCGTCTGCCCGTCCGTCCGTCTGTCTGTCCGTCTGCCCGTCCGTCTGTCTGTCCGTCCGTCCGTCTCTCTGTCTCACTATCTGTCCGACTGTCTGTCCGTCCGTCTATCTGTCCGTCAGTCTGTCCGTCTGTCTATCTATCTGTCTGTCTGTCTCTCTGTCTCACTATCTGTCTATCTGTCCGTCTGTCTGTCTATCTATCTAAAAGTAAAACAAAAATTAAAAACACAGATAGAGAACTAGAAAAATATTACAAATAATAAAAAATATAACAGTATTTACATAGACATGGAATGGAATAAAATATGGAATAAAGATCGGCAGTAATATAAAGAAGAAAACAGATATTGTTGTGCATTGTGTGCATTGATGTAATTCAAGATCAACACGCAGGACCCTAACCTGCCGTCAACTGCTTTACTTCACATACACGAGATATAGTCCGTCACAGAGTGCTGCTGAATGGAGGAGACCCACACGGTGTCCCTCAGTATGACCAGCTTATTACAGGAGGTTTCTGACTCACCCACGCAGCCCACTCCGGTGGGGTTGAGCTCGAAGTCGGCGGGGCAGTTACACAGGTAGCTGCCCGGCGTGTTCACACACAGGCCGTTGATGCAGTTCACAGGGTCCGCACACTCGTTAATGTCTGCAACACACAGAGACAAGCTTACCGACACCTTCCTGACATGCATGTTGAGCAACTCCAGAAAATGAAGGGACTCAAAATGTAGAACTCTTACATCTTGAATATATTCTGTGTTGTGTAGCTGTACGACTTAATGATTTATAATCTTCTTTGATGTCACACACTAACTTTTTAGTTTGAAGGTAGACTGATAATGAATATGTGTTTGCTTTATGTATATTTCTAACTTTGTATTTCACTTTTTCTTTTTGACTTTTGTTGACAACATGACATTAGTTTTTGCTGAAAACACTTATGGATAAATATGACATCTACATATGTTTCTGTTATTGTTGTTATGTTTTTGTTGTGCATATTTTGCATTCAAGAAAAAAATTCAATGCAACAAAAACAGAGAAATGGAGGGACTAAGCAGATGATTGCAGACTATGACTATCATAGATATCTTTCGTCAAATAATTTAATCTGGTGATGCAAGAAATGAAGATGTTGTGGTCGGGGGACCTCAGCTGTTTGTTTAGTTTATTTATTTTTTCCGAGCTTGTAAAACCAAAGAAAATACAAATGAAACAAAAGATGATACAGACATGATACAGTACGATACAAATGAATGCAATAACTAAACGAAATATTTAAATAATAATTGAATAATCTGTAGTATCATTGTCTGATAACAATAAACAACAAAACGTTAGCTAATTACACGTCCGAAAAGGGGTCGGAAGAAGTTTACACTTATTTAATCCGACCCCTTCTCCCTTTTGTTAAACTGAGTGTGTTCTGTGTCTGATCTAAGTGATGTTAGAGTTTCAGAGCAGCACTAACCCGTGCAGTTCCCTCCGCTGCGGTCCAGCTCGTATCCGTCGTCACACACACAGCGGAACATCCCGGGCAGGTTCTGACACGTTCCGAACACACAGATGTTCTGGAAGTTACACTCATCGATGTCTGGGGCAAACACGAGACGCAATGTTAGTGAGAGCATGAAGAAAGCACAGTCAGAGGGACAGCATGTGACAGAGTGAGTGCGGCACCTTGGCAGGCCTTGCTGTCCTCGGTGGGGGTGAAGCCCATCTCACACTCGCAGCGGTACCCGCCCGGAGCGTTCAGACACTGGCCGTTCTCACACAGGTTCACGTTGTCCGCACACTCGTCCATATCTGAAACAGAGGGGCCAGCGTGTTATGAATAAAGCTCTGTGCACATGTTGTTATGAGCGGTCAGAATAGACATATGACTGTTATGTTTATTGCTTACGCGGGCCGTAGCTGATCTGAACTAAACATTGAATACTGCTTTGAACCGGTATTCCTCCATCTTGTGACTGTGACTCCCTCTCTTGTATTTAAGGCTTGTGAAGGACACTATTTGTCCCGTGTAACCTCTGTATGTGATGACTACTTCCATTCTTGCAAGGATAATAATCCTGATATCGAAGCTCAAGCCGGTGACGAGTGATATTTTTCCGAACACGCATCCACATTAATGATCAGATATCACCGTTTATCTAAAGAAAAACTGACAAAATACTAAACAAAACTCTGAACTCTTAAACAAAAGATTCAAAGCCATATATCTTGGGTACATTTTCTCCTCCAGAATTCATCATGCGGTCTCTTTCGTGCGGTTAATAAATTGTTCGCCTTCCACTCATCGTGAGCACCTGTCACCTGTCGTCTAAGGGTCAAAACCACGCCTGTGTGACGCCACCATGATAATACATTGATAGTCGGCATCAATCCAAACAATAATAAAACATCATATACGAAACATTCATAATATTTCATTATACGATACGATATACTTTATTGTCCCCGTAAGGAAATTGGTTCTTACGGGGACAATAAAGTATATCGTATCGTATCGTATAAATAGAAATAAGATAGAAATGGCGTCAACACATGTATAGCAGCTAGTGTCGAATTAGGATTGATCTGAACGTCAGGGATGTTACCGGAGCAGAAGAAGCCGTCCCCGTTGAAGCCCTCCTTGCAGGTGCACCTGTAGGACCCCGGCGTGTTCACACAGTCTGCGTTGGGGTTGCAGTTGTGATCCTCTGCAGAGCACTCGTCCTGATCTGCAGGGAGAGAGAGAGAGAGAGAGAGAGAGAGAGAGAGAGCGAGAGAGAGAGAGAGAGGAAGGAACACTTAATAGCCGATGTGTTTAACCTGATTTCTCTCTTTTGTCCCCTTCCAATAACCCTGAACCAGATGTGCGTGTTGTAATCAGACTGCACCTCACTGCATTCACATTTTAACTCAAATAACTGCAACATTGCACATTGAATAATATATGTATATAGAATCCTTTGTTTAGATTTCTTTAGCAGAAGGTGGGCCTAATATAGTACTTTCCAACTAATTCTCTTTATCTTATGTTGTGTATTCTATAGATATATCTTTATACTGTTTATTTTTGTTGTTATTGTTTTATATGTATAACTCATGTGCAATGCATTTTAACAATTTCCCCAAAACGTAATTGTTTTACTTCAAACTTTAATTGATTACGCCATCTTGACAAGATGAAAAAAAAAGATATATATATAAACTCCCGCAATACCAGCGCTCTTGCTGTTCCACAAATATGATAGATTATGCTTTAAACCACAATGTTGTGTCTTTATTGTGTACTGTGGACCTGTACTCACCCACACACTTGAGGCCGTCTCCCAACCAGCCGTCTCTGCAGCGACACTTGAAGCTGCCCGGCACGTTGATGCAGGCGGCGTGCGCGTCGCAGTTATGAGCTCCGATCTCACACTCATCAACATCTGGAGAGACATACGAAACACTTAGCGTCCACACACATTCTGGTACCGGCTATTTCCCTTTGAACATCATACGAAACAATGTCAATGAAAATAAGGAACTTTGGCCTTTTTTGTTGTTGTTGATAGTTCTTTATTCATGGCGTGCTTAGAGGTTAAACATTTGGCTTTTTGCTTAGCAGGTAGTTTTAATTCTAAAAGTAGTATGCCGTTAATAATTTATCGTTTTAAAGAAAGCTGTAGACCTGGAAATACTTTATGCATGAGTGAACTGTCTCAACACTCGTCTCAGATAAGGACAAAGACCCAGTGTGTGTGTGTGTGTGTACCTGTGCAGCCCGTGGATCCCTTCTTCACAAAGTATCCCAGCTGACAGTGGCAGATGAAGGAGCCTTTGGTGTTCTCGCAGTCGCCGTGGAGACAGATGTTTGGGTTCAAGTCACACTCGTTCACGTCTAGACGCACAAGTGGGGACACACAGCGTGACTATGTGAATGTTGTTGTCTTTAGAGATCACACTGACGGACAGTGAGACCGACACAGGGAGTCCCGTGTGGACAGAAAGGAACCTCAGTTCACAAAAGAAAATGATTTGCAAAGTTAGATTTAATTTCTGAGTTGTGCTCGTCCTCTCACCGATACACGTCCTCATGTCCATGGAGGCCATGAAGCCGTCGTAACACAGGCAGCGGTATTCTCCGGGGATGTTGGTGCACTGTCCTCCGTCACAGATGTCGGGAGACTCCTCACACTCATCGATATCTGTCAGGAAGAGAGGAGGAGACATTTGAATAGGCTATCGCTGAAACACCATGGAAACCCCTTCAACTTAAGGAACCCCTTTCTTCCATTCAGTCATCTTCTAACCCCTGACCACAGACTCGACTATGGGTATTTCTTATTATGTTCAAGGCGTAACAATTACAGTACAGAACAACTGGGAAACTGGTCAGATAAACCAAATCGTGAATGTAATTAGTACTGCGGGAAATGCGTGCAAAATGATACAGATAATTTCCTGTGAATATCACGTTAGAGATTAATTTAATTAACTTTTTTCAACGAACTTTCAAAACAGTTATCTGTGTAATAATGTAATGTAAAGTTGCCATACACTCTTTAAAACCAAGAAGGCCTTGTGCTCCCAGTGAAGCTTTAACGTGCCCCAGTTTGGGAAGCATGTACGTTGGAAAAGTCCATATGGGAATAACTATCAGACATGGCATTATAGCATTGTTTCTAAATAGTTTAAAAGGGGAAATTGAACTCCAGCTGTCTGTGTCTACCTGAGCAGGTGCGCAGGTCGGGCATCAGAGCGTATCCCTCGCTGCAGCTGCACTCGTAGCCGCCCTCCGAGTTCGTGCAGTGCGTCTCACAGCCCCCGTTCATGATGGTGCATTCATCGATATCTGCGGGGAACGGGCAACAACACTGCAGTTTACATCCAGGCCTCTAGGAGTTACAACTGCACACACACAGTAAGTCATTGCCATACAAGAGAGAGGTTGGTTTCACTCACCCACGCAGCCCTGTTTGTCGGGGGTCCCCTGGTAACCGGTGTCACAGGTGCACTGGTACGTCCCCGGCCCGTTCACACACTGACCGTGTTTACACAGGTTGTCACTCAGCTGGCACTCATTCACATCTGACAAGGAAACAAGTCAATAATTAGGCATTGGATAGAGCAGTGCTTCTCAAACTTGTTTCAGTAGTGTACCCCCTTTGAAACATTTTCTCAGCCCCCCCTGACCGACCCCGAACATTTTTGATCGAAAAACCCTATACAAATATAATGATGTTCCCTCAGTGTGTGATTTATTAGCTACTTCGCTCCTATTTTATGAACTTTTGTGTGTGTGTGTGTGTGTGTGTGTGTGTGGTCTAGCATTACAATACTTGTGGGGACCTAAATCTGTTTAGATAGTCACGTGTGGGGACTGGCTTCCCTTATGGGGACAACTTGGAGGTCCCCATAAGGGGGATCATTCATTTTAGGGTGAAGACTTGGTAAGGGTTAGGGTTAGGGTTAGGCATGTGTTGGTTAAGGTTAAGGTTAGGATAAGTCTCCAGGAAATGCATGTAAGTCAATGCAATGTCCCCTGAAGTGATGTATACATGGTGTGTGTGTGTGTGTGTGTGTGTGTGTGTGTGTGTGTGTGTGTGTGTGTGTGTGTGACCTACCTTCGCACACAGATCCGTCGTTACTGAGCGCGTGTCCGGGGGGGCATTCACACTCGTAGCTTCCTTCATTGTTCAGGCAGGTTCCTCCACGACACAGCAGGGGGTTCCTCTCACACTCATCGATGTCTGTCAGCACACGTGGAGAGAGACAGGAGGGAGGGAGGGAGGGAGGGAGGGAGGAGGGAGGGCAATATTAATAAAAAGGAGGGAAGAAGCAAGTCATAGAAAAGTGAGGTTATCTTCCAAACTGTGATTTCTCTGGGTGTCAAACAGTGTATTTGTGTGTGTGTGAACTTCCAGCTCACCCATGCAGTTCTTCATCATCATGAATCCGCTCTCGTAGCCTTCGAAGCATTCGCACTCGAAGCTGCCGGGCGTGTTGACGCAGGCTCCGTGCCCACAGAGGTCGGGGGAGATGCGGCACTCATCAATATCTGAAACACAAAGACGTTGCAGAGGGACGCTCAGTAACTGCACTCTAAGACACGCGGGTGAGATCAACGTGACTTCCCGCTGCCCGCGTACCGGTGCAGTTCCTCTCCTCGGCGGTCAGAGCGAAGCCGTTGCTGCAGCGACACTTGAAGCTGCCGATGGTGTTCCTGCAGCTCCCATGGGTGCACAGACCCTGGAACACCTTGCACTCATTCACATCTGGAGGGGAGAGACACAGTTAGCGTGGTGTCGTCGACAGAAGATAGTACAATTTACTGGATACATATTTGAACCTGGGAAGTTAAAGGTGGGGTCGGTCATTTTGGAGAAACCAGCTCGAGTGCGCTAGAATTTGAAAATACACAGCCGGAAGAAATAATAATAATAATAATAATAATACATTTTATTTTTAGGCGCCTTTCATGACACCGTACAATTTAAAAAATATATATATAATATATATATAAAAAAAAACCTGCCACTTCCTCACAGAGCCCCTCCTCCAACACACACGAACGCGCACATGACCAATGAGGGCACGAGATAAGTTTGTGCACAGACGGAAGGCTGACAGGCAGGTAGGCCATCCAGTTACTTTAGCCGGGCCGGCTCAGATGATTGGTCGTGCTTTTTACAGCGCCACGGCTTCCACAGATGACATTTTTAATGGATTTTTTGTCAAAGCTCTTCAGATATTCGTTGCTATCGGGATGTTAAGAGCACTCCATGGAATATAACAACAAGCGTATCTCGAGCCGGTTTCTCAAACGTACCTACCCCGCCTTTAACAACATGTAACTAGTGGTTTTATCACATCGAAATATAAAAGAGGGATTCGATTAGTTAAATGGCTTTTTGTTATAATTCAGTACCACATCTGTCAAGGCCTGGCTGTTTTTCAGTTTTGAAATGTGTGCCTCCTTGTGTCTCGTCCATATGGTCTCAACCGGCCTTCCTTCCTGTGTCTGATTGTGTCATTGTGTTCACTTGCTGTGTGTCTGCCTCCCCTGCCCAGCTGTGTCTTGTCCTGTGATTACCCTTCTGTGTATTTAATCTCGTCTTCCCTTTCATGTTCGGTCGTCTTCTTTCTCGTCGTTGTCACCAGCATTTTCCTGTTCCGGTTTCCCCGGGCCTCAGTACTTTGTGTTCCTAGTTGTGTTCCTGTTCCCTGGTTTGTGCATGTTTTCTTTGTTTGTCCTCGCCATCAGCTTTCGGTGGATTAAAGCTCACGAGAAAGTCTTTACTGCATCAGGGTCCTTGCCATCTCCTGATGCGGTCGCAGGTTACCACTTGTGTATGTAAAGTGTTGAGTCGAACGCTCTCGGTACCTTTGTAGAAGGGTCTTCCCGTGAGGATCTCCCCTCTGTTGGCGAAGCCGGGCCCCCGGGGGCAGATGCTCCTGTACTCCGGGGAGCTGGGTTGGGGACACTCCTCACAGTCCACCCCCCAGGCCGAGCCCACGGAGCAGCAGCACATGTCCATCCGGTATCTGCCCGGCAACGGCTCGCCACACTCATCCTCGTGCCACTTCAGGTAGCACTGCTCGCTGCGCGTATCTGGAGGAGATGGGTGACATGGGGAAGTCTTTACAACCTCTCAAAGCACTTTTACATACACGGCATCATTCATCCATATCCACATTCATACAGAGACAGACGCTACCATACATGGTGCCATTCACACACATCTGCTCACTGTTAGACATTATGTTACCTTTGATTGACTTATTGTAGCAGCTCAATTTTTTATTGTAGTTGAATATCTGATTTCCATAGTTTTTAAGACCTCTCACTTCAGAAAATAGTAAAAAATGGCGCTTCTCGTTTCTCAAAACCAAAGTAACGGCTTTAAATGTCTCAAAAGTCAAGAACTCCACACATTTCTCTCATGATATAATATGATATAAAGCAGGACAACAGTCTTGAATCAGCATTATCTGCCATTCGTATGAACATTAGGATTACAATCATTTATCAAAAAATATTTGGCGACTATTTATCCGTGGAAAGTTTATGTGTGTCCCGTTAGTGCAGTGACATGACAGGCCGTAGAAATAACCGTTTCACGGGGAGTGTGATGTCTGGGTGTTGTCGTCCTCTTACCCACACACGTGCGTCCCGTGCTGTCCAAGCTGAGGCCCTCGACGCAGTCGCAGCGGAACGAGCCCTGAGTGTTGACGCAGCGGCCGTTTGTACACACTCCGGGGAACACCTCACACTCGTTGATGTCTGCAGGGAGCCGGGCAGTTAGAGGATCACAAGGTGAAACACACACAGACATGAGCACTTTCCACAGACACCTACAGGGAGGACTTTGGAGCGCATCAGAAGGACAGAGGGATGATTTGAGGGGCGTGGATTCAAGCTACAGGCTCTCCACCGATCATTAAGCTCCTAAATGGTCTTACCTTCGCACACCAGGCCCTTCATACGAGCGAAGCCTCGGGAGCAGGCGGTGTCTGAGGGGAGAGATGTAGTAAAGACAATGTATCTATGAGCGCTGTTCGTAGTGCATACATTGGTTTGCCAACATGTCATGAAGGCCAGAATGGGAGCAATGTTATACAATAAAAATGATAAAAACACGACATATGCAACAAACAAGCAATCCTTGTGGTGTAGGAATAATCTGAAAATGTATCTCCAGAATAGGAAATGTAACTAACAGCCCCTTAAGGCTGAACGATAACTATTACACAGATATCCACATGTTGTTTCAAACATTTCCAAATAAAGACTTAAAGCTCCGGAACTTTCCCCGAAATCAGAAGAACGACGTCCGAACGGGAAAACATTTGTCTCGTCAAGCTATGATGTCCACAATGGTACTTTTTCCTTGACCGAAGCAGCCATACAAAAAATTCAAAATCTACGTTATCAATTGACTTGTTCCGAATTTTGTTTGGTTTTATAATAATATATTATTAGTAATAACTGTAAAGCAGTTCTAAATATGAAACAACTTTTAAGATGTTAATCTTGTGGATAGTAAGTCATTCGTACTGCATGACTAATAATAACTGATAGCCTAACTAATAGCAGAATGTGTGCGTGTGTGTGTGTCTGAGTGTGTGTGTGTGTGTGTGTCTGAGTGTGTGTGTGTGTGTGTGTGTGCGTCTGAGTGTGTGTGTTTGTATGTGTGTGTGTGTCTGAGTGTGTGTGTGTGTGTGTGCGTGTGCGTGTGTGTCTGAGTGTGTGTGTGTGTGTGTGTGTGTCTGAATGTGTGTGTGTGTGTCTGAGTGTGTGTGTGTGTGTGTGTGTCTGAGTGTGTGTGTGTGTGTGTCTGAGTGTGTGTGTGTGTGTGTGTGTATGTGTGTGTGTGTATGTGTGTGTCTTAGTGTGTGTGTGTGTGTGTGTGTGTGTGTGTGCGTGTGTGTGTGCGTGTGTGTCTGAGAGTGTCTGTGTGTGTGTGCCTGTGTCTGAGTGTGTGTGTGTGTGTGTGTCTGAGTGTGTGTGTGTGTGTGTGTCTGAGTGTGTGTGTGTCTGAGTGTGTGTGTGTGTGTGTGTGTGTGTGTGCGTCTGAGTGTGTGTGTGCGTGTGTGTGTCTGAGTGTGTGTGTGTGTGTGTGTCTGAATGTGTGTGTGTGTGTGTCTGAGTGTGTGTGTGTGTCTGAGTGTGTGTGTGTGTCTGAGTGTGTGTGTGTGTGTGTATGTGTGTGTGTGTATGTGTGTGTGTGGGTCTTAGTGTGTGTGTGTGTGTGTGCGTGTGTGTGTGCGTGTGTGTCTGAGTGTGTGTGTGTGTGTGTGTGTGTGTGTCTGAGTGTGTGTGTGTGTGTGTCTGAGTGTGTGTGTGTGTGCGTGTGTGTCTGAGAGTGTCTGTGTGTGTGTGTGTGTGTGTGTGTGTGTGTGTCTGTGTCTGAGTGTGTGTGTGTGTGTGTGTCTGTGTGTGTGAGTGTCTGTGTGTGTGTGTATGTGTGTGTGTGTATGTGTGTATGTGTGTGTGTGTATGTGTGTATGTGTGTGTGTGTGTGTGTGTGTGTGTGTGTGTGTGTGTGTGTGTGTGTGGACTCACCGATCTCACAGGGGTCACAGGGGCTGCCCCAGGCGGCTCCCAGCGTGGAGCAGCACTCAGACTTCAGCGTGGCTCCGTTGATGTTGACCTCGCAGCGGTTGTCCTGGATCGTCAGCCAACACGTACTCTTCATGCTGTCTGCGGAGCGGGCGGAACGACAGAGAGGTTCACACACCTTGTTGAGTTAACACACTCTCGATGCTAGCTGTGTGTTTCCTTCAGACCTCACATACTGTATGAGTTGAGTGCGGGTTTTTTTAAGGGGAAACACAACAGTGGATATCGCCATGACACTTCCCCAGCGCTTTACTGACATTAAGACAAGCGCTTTCTGTATAACAAGTTTTTCTAAAATGTTATGTTTGACTATGACAACTAGCTATATTTGATTACATATCTGCTCATTTGAATACACTTTCAGGGCAGAAATATTGATATTGGTTTAACCAACGTTTCAGATTATCGTTTGTATTATGTACAAATAAGAGTCAAAGGCTTTTACTTTTGGATATCTCTGTTATCACTCTGAAAGTACCGTCAATAAACAGCCATGTTTTTAGGAATAAAATGCTCGATAAATGATATTTAAATGCTCTCTGTAAAAAGGTTCGAAATATAAATAAGAGATACAATTATTTTTGAGAAAACGGCCTTTGAAGGGCTGAGAATAGGGTAAAGTAATAAACAAGCAGATATCACCATGATATCTTAAGGTTCAATACTTACTTAATTACTTTTTGTATTACAAGTTTTCTGAAACGTCATTCCTTAAAGTGAAATGTAATGCTAACTTTTGGCGGCTTAAGCCGAAAAATCCAGACACAAATAGATAAAGTTATTAAATGTGTATTTTAGATGTTTTTCTTTCGACTAGTCTGAAAGAAAACACGTAGAAGCAACATACTGTAGCCCAAACGTTCACAATTGGGTAAGCTCGTGTTGCCTGTAGTGTCTCGCCTTCAATATCTTTCGTGTGCATACAAAGCAAACAGTTAACCGCCAATGAAAGCGTAACAGCACCACCGGTGGTCAAAATGTCAAAATATCAACAGGGTTCCCATAACTATGGCAACAAAACACACCACAAAAACAATCAAAACGTCACCTTCAACTTTCCACGCTGCCATAAACCGTGTGTGTGTGTGCCTACACGCTGAGCGAAGTAAGCCCCATGCATCGTTACATTTAAACCGATGCTATTTCATTCCTAATGGCCTGAAAGAGTGTACATTCTTCGAGTATTTATTTAGTGACTCGTTCTCCCGTCCACTAACAGCACAACCTGTATTCTGTGAGCATGTGGCTTCCTCAGGATGTTTTCCACAAAGTAGGCAACCCCCAAACAAGTGGAACATTTAACCAGATTTTACGTTTTAAATCTGGGGCGTACTTTATGAAGTCATCTCCGTGTGAACCGAGGCCATGCATGCGAGTATTTATCAAACACATCATCAGTGGTTTCGCAGGCGAGTGTGAAGCGGCTGGGACGAGGATCGGCACCTCCAGATCTGAGGCCCTGGTTCTCAGCAGGGAACCGATGGACTGTCCACTCCAAGTAGGGAATGAGTCCTTACCCCAAGTGAAGGAGGTCAAGTATCTCTGGGTCTTGTTCTCGAGTGAGGGAACAATGGAGAGTGAGATGGGCCGGAGAACCGGAGCAGCGGGAGCGGTACTGCAGTCACTTTGCCGCACCGCTGTGACGAAAAGGGAGCTGAGCCAGAAGGCAAAGCTCTCCGTCTACCGGGCCGTGTTCGTTGCTACCCTCACCTACGGTCATGAAGGATGGGTCATGACCGAAAGAACGAGATTGCGGATACAAGCGGCTGAGATGGGTTTTCTCCGCCGGGTGGCTGGTGTCTCCCTTAGGGATACGGTGAGAAGTTCGGTCATCAGGGAGGGACTCGGAGTTGAGCCGCTCCTCCTTCGCGTCGAAAGGAGCCAGTTGAGGTGGTTCGGGCACCTAGTTTGTCCGAAGCTTTTATAAAGTCATCCCGCTGAATATTAGCCGCCTTTAGCTTTAGCCCGTGAACGTGATGTAGTTCCTTTATAGCTCAATGTTAGCTTTTCGCTTCTGGCAATTGCATGGATGCTTAAACTATTATAAAAGTGGTGTTGAACTTGTAGCTTTCCTCACATTGCTGGCTAGGCGCGTTATTTTGATGCATTGGAAGGGTCCTCGTCCCCCCTCTCATACACATCGGATAGAGGATGCCCTATACTTTGTGAAATTGGACAGAATGAAACGCTGTATTAGGGGCTCAGACTTAAAGTTCACAAACATATGGCTACCGTTCTTAGAACATGTTAAGTCCCTCCAGTTGGAGTCTGTCCCCATTGGCTGAGTCGCCCCCCTGTACCGCAACAGCTCACAGGAATGCTCACAAAATGTCTCGCAGGTTTTCATTTATTTATTTGTATTTATATTTATATATATATATATATATATATATATATATGTATTGTATTGTATTTTTTATTTTTTTTATTTCATTATTGTCTAATTGTAACTGGTGTATTGTGTCTTGGGGTTGTTTTGTTCGCAGGGGTAATGTATTGTATTGCTGCTGTCTTTGTGTATTGTGTCTTCTAAATAAGACTTCGCTGGCCCGCCTGCAGCTGGTACAAAACGCTGCGGCGCGGCTGCTCACAGGAACCCGCACGTTTGACCACATCACACCAGTTCTGCCTTCCTGTCCATTTTAGAGTCCATTTTAAGATGTTTGTTTTTAAATCTCTCAATGGGCTGGCCCCAGAGTACATCTCCGACCTCTTACAGGTGTACACCCCCTCACGGGCTTTGAGGTCGGCTGATCAGCTGCTGCTTGTAGTCCCAAAAACAAAGAAAAAGACCAGGGGAGACCGAGCGTTCTCATCGGTAGCCCCCAGGCTCTGGAACGACCTGCCCCCCCTCATGTTAAATTGTCGCCCACTCTTGAAGCTTTGAAGTCCCGCCTAAAGACCCACCTCTTTTCCCTCGCTTACCAGTCAGTCTGAGCTGAGCTATGTCTTACCTATTTGTATGCTTTCACTGTCTGTCCATGGCCTTTATGTGCCTTTATTCTTATGTGTGCTTTTTATCTATTCGTGTAATATTATATTTTATTACAATGTTATGTTCATTGTGAAGCACTTTGGCAAACCCTCTGTTTTTAAAATGTGCTATATAAATAAAGTGGATTGGATTGGATTGAAAATCGCAAAAAGAAATCATATATTAGTGGTGGTTATATGTCGAAATTATCCCGCTAAAGAAAACATGTAAGTATCACAAATGTGTGTTTGCCACGGAGCCTTTTTTCAACGCAATATTACAAAATGCAATGGAGAAATCCCATTGGCTTACAAAGATACAGTAAGTCACTGCACCCCTCTTTAATAGCAAGGGTTACATGGAAAGACAAAATGTCACTTTCTGTGCAATGCTGTGAACATGTGAGTAATGAGGATTTCATACAACAAGACGTTTTGAACCGTCGTCATGTCTTTTAGTAATGATATATTTATCTGAAGTAGATCTAAGGATCCTGGAGGACGGAGGCCTTCAGAACCAGAATACCTTTATTGGTCCCACAGACGGGAAATGTTCAACTTACCCACGCAGATGGTGTTGGTGGAGTCCAGCTTGCTCCCGTGGGTGCACTCGCAGTTGAAGGACCCGGCCACGTTGCGACACGCTCCATTGATGCAGGGGCTGGAGTCGCACTCGTTGATATCTGGAACGTGCAAACACACACACCTTAGGTCCAGACTGACTCAAATAGATCATCATCATCATCATCATCATCATCATCATCATCATCATCATCATCATCATCATCATTAGTCAAATTTCAGACTTGATCTGACCATTAAAGTATTATCGTATCACAATTTGGCAATGTGTGTGTGTGTGTGTGTGTGAGTGTGTGTGCCGCATCTCCATGAGCCACATGTTGACTAGAAACAGTCATGACAACACATCCAGTAATAATGTAACTTCCTAATGACAAACATGTGAGTGTGTGTGAGAGGGAATGTGTGTGTGTGTGTGTGTGTGTTTACCCTCGCAGGTCTCTGACTCAGGTTTAAAGATGAATCCTTTCGGACAGGAGCAGGTGTAGGAGCCGGGGGTGTTTCTGCACAGTCCGTTGTCACAAAGCAGGCGGTTCACGTTGCACTCGTTGATGTCTGCGGGGAGGCGAGAGAAGGCGAGGGTCAGAAAGTAGGGAGAAAGTCATGTGAGGTTTGAGAGATGTAGAGGGTTTATTGCGTAAACCAGCCCTTTAAAGCCAGACTGTGTAGCTTTTGCTGTAACAAAAATAAATTACAAGTTCTCTTACATTAACATAAGTTGAAATAATATGAAATATTAACACACTTTTGTCATTTTAATCACTAATTGCTGCCACCTGGAGCCAAGAAAAGCGATTTAAAAAGTATGCAATGTCATCATAATGTAGTCTTCAGCTCGTGATGAAAAGGGCGGGAAAATCACTACTGCGCATATTTAGTGGGCCACATGACCAGCATATACACTACTACTTTGTTGGCGTTACGACTCAAAAGGCGCCCTCGGGACCAGTATCTTGTTATCATAATAAATACATGATTTGCTAGTATGTTAAATGTGGGTTAAAGCTCCTTGGTGCTTGCTAGTAGCTTAGCACGGCTAATGTTAGCTAATGTTACCAAACCTTTCAAAGTCACTGCTGTAAAATAAGATGGCAATTCTCTGCCTTTTACACTGTTGTAGCAATTACCTGTATAAGTTGTGGGGATATTCAAACAGAGGTACATTTACTTTAACTCAGAGACATGGCTAACTTTGCTAGCCAGTGACTCCACTTGACTCACCAACACAGTTCTTGCCGCTGGTGTCAGACTCGTATCCGATGTTACAGATGCAGCGGTAGCTTCCTCTCAGGTTCTCACAGATGCCGTTCTGACAAATGTCCGGGTCCAAGGCACACTCATTGATGTCTAGGAGAAGACAAACATTATATAGACACATAGGCTACTGATTTGAACTAGCACTGTGGAAACATTCTAACCCTTTCACATGAGCAACACACTCACCTCTGCCATCAGCTGTTATGCCGATACCACTGCTGCAAACAGCCTGGAATTCAGCTGAAAGTAGAAATGGTGGCTTTAGAACAATGTACCAAGACTCCAGGGTTAAACAGACTAAATCAGATTAAAGATTGTACCAGAGTTTCCTGGAGGGGCAGGGATTGCAGGGCTCTCCAAAGCCATGTTCAGCGTTAGCGCAGCAGCACTCAGACTTGGTGACCGCACCGGGGAACGGTCGAGAACATGTGCCCATCTTAATGGCGCCATAACAGGTGGTCCTCATGTGTGTGTCCACACACACTCTCCCATCCACATCGATGGCCAGGCCTGGAGGACACTCGCAGCGGAAAGAGCCCTCGGAGTTGAGGCAGCGGCCGTTCATACAAATTCCAGGAGTTAGACACTCGTCGATATCTGATGGAGAGGAAACACAATTTATACATCACGTCTCGGATTGACTGACAGAGAATTCCTCAAGACAGAAAACATGCGAAGGATTTTATAAACAATTAATCTTTTATAGAGTATGTTTTTTATTATTCCAACCTATACAGTAGGTACAAAAAACGTCTCCAACTACATCTCAAACATATTGAATTATGCAAGTCGCTGTTTTTTCATAGGAATACAAGCTTAACATTTTTACTGAATAAATACAATTAGATGCTAAGATGTAATCCATTTGAAAACACTTAAACATATGACCCACACATAAACAGGGAATCAAAGAAAGCTTGATAAGGACACTTGTAGGTACCTGAAATGTAGAATGATCTAAATTGCTATGAGCTGTATTTAAGATGTCCTACTTCCTACTCAGCAAAGCTGTCGATGTCTGGACTTTCTGGATTATGTCAGAGGATGTCGGACTTCTGAAACAGGCCCAGCACGTCAAGTCTGTGTCTGCTCTTTATGAACCTTCCTACCTGTGCAGTAGCGTCCGTTGGGTGCTAAAGCGAAGCCCGGTTTGCAGATACACTTGAAGCTGCCGTCCTCGTTGATACACATGCCATTGAGACACATGTTGGTGGTGGCGCACTCATCGTGATCTGGACAGAAATAAGAGGAGGAGAACTTGAGTCAAGGGAGGCTGTGGCTCAGTGTATAGTGCGCTGGACTCGGAATCAGGGGGCCAGTTCGAGTCCCAGCATGTCACTGTGTCCCTGGGCAAGACACTTCACCCCAAATTGCTCCTGTGGGGATTGTCCACAGTACTGACTGTATGTAAGTCGCTTTGGATAAAAGCGATTAACAAATAAGATTAAGATGGACTTGTATTAATCCCTCGTGGGGAAATTGACCCATCCTAGTGTTACGAGCAGTGTGCTGCCATTTTGAACGGCGCCCAGGGACACATCGGTAGCACTTGGTCTTGCCGGGACTAGAACTGGTGACCTTCCAGTTCCCAAACCAAGTCCCAATCTACTTCGCCACCACCGCCCTTAGACATGAATGACATGTAATGTTTGTTAAGGCATAAGTGTAGCTGAGTCTGTTTCAGTTTGCTGCTCACCCATGCAGTTCTTCCCGTCAGGAGTGAGCTCGAAGCCGGCGTTGCAGATGCACTGGAAGCTTCCCTCGGTGTTCACACAGCGGCCATTACGACACATCACTCCGTTCACAATACACTCATCAATATCTGCAGAGAGGAGGGGAGATGATCAGGGCTGAGTGTGTCTTTTTAACCATCTGTCATTCAAAACACAACACATGTGTAAACCAGAAAACAAAGTGCATGGGTTTAGTAATGTGTGGCAAAGGCAACATTCTGCATAAATACAAAACATGTGTTCTGATTTGTCGAAAGGCCTGACATTTTGAACGGAAATATATTGTGCAAGTGTCTTAAGATGCTACTTTGACATTTACAGAAAAGTGTTTCAATATTTAGGGTCAAGGCTTTTGAACGGAATGCCAAGCTTTATTGAAAGTCAAAATAAGCATATTTTTACAATGAAAATGTAAGCATATGTTTTATATCAAAATGAATATGATTCCCAGATACCAAATACTTAATTGTTTACTTTTTGGGGACAATGGGGCTGCTGTCCATGTGCCCAAAGACCACATTCAGAATGACTTTTTGCCTTTCAGCCAAACTGTTCCGATGTTTGCCACGAGAACACGATCACCAAAGGAAATCGGTTCCACAGAAACACCTTTATGTTACGGAAACACAGCGGAGGCAGACGTACCCATGCAGGCCTGCTTCGTGGGGGTTCCCTGGTAACCCTCGTGGCACTTGCACTGGTATCCTCCAGGTGTGTTGACACAGTCTCCGTTGACGCACGGATTACTCACACACTCATCCACATCTGGGGAGAAGAACAAAAAACAATGACTTATCTGGACGGAGAAACCATGACTCATCTGGAATGGCAATGTGACGAATTATAACCAGATAACAACAACCGTGGATACAAAAAAACAGCTGTACCATTTTCACATTTGGGAAAGTAACATTTTGCTTTATTAACTTTTCCAACCTGTGCATTAACCTACACTTATATGTAGTTCCTTAAATGAGCAGAAGATGGCAGTGCAGCGCATTACCTGTCGAGACTGTCTGCCTCAATATGGTTATTGAGAACTGACTGAAAAACATTGCATATATAAGAATTCAGATGATTTACTTGATACCAATACCACACTGTACAGTAAATACTCAATACAAGTTAAAGCACTGCATCGAGAATGGTACTTAAGTAAAAGTATTTAGGTACAATGAGGATAGTGTACTCGTTGCATAAGAAACTGAAAACATCTTTAACATTTAAGAAGCTGGAACGGTGGAAATTCTTTGCAAAATTGCTGCCAATACATTTTCTGTTAACCCAATGATGGTTGTTGGTGCTTAAAAATATAATGTTGGATGGTTTAATCCATACCAAATAATAATATTTTATTATATAAGTATTGTGTGTAAAGTTAGTTATCAAGTAAATACATTTGTAAAATAAATGTATTTACTTGATAACTAACTTTACACATAATACTTATATAATAATATTTTATTATATAAGTATTATGTGTAACCCTAACCCTAACCCTAACCCTAACCCTAACCCTAACCCATTAAGTTATTTATCAAGTAAATACATTTGTAAAATAATTGAAGTGGAGTAAATAGAAAAAACGTTTGCTTCCAAAAGTATAAAGTACTATACAATGAAAATACTCGGGTAAAGAACCTCAAACGTGTACTTGAACAGTATTTGAGTAAATGTACTTAATTACTTTCCCCCTCTGATGAGCACTGATGCAGTATTTAAAAAGCGCTTAGAGCAACACTGAAGCGGATGAATGCACATGTTTTATGTTTTAATTGTCTTGGCCCCTGGGCTCAAGCGTACGATAGCTTATTGGGGTGTCCCATTTCCCATTTCGCATTTAACTTGTGAATAAATGGAATGAGACGGTGTGTGAGCGCATGCTTCTCACCGATACACTCCCCGCGGACGTCCTGCCTGTATCCCATGTTGCACTCGCAGCGGTAGCTCTGCAGGGTGGGGATGCAGCGTCCGTTCAGACACAGGTTGGTGAAATGTTTGCACACGTCGATGGATTCATTCACAGAAACCGAGCCTGAGAAAACACAACGAACAATAAGGAAAAACACTTACAACTGCAAACCACGCCCTTTCCTTCTTGTGAGTGTTCAGATCCGCAGAGCTTCTCACCTATACGTTGGTGTCCTCCTCCGTTGCCTCCAAAGCTTCCTCCGTTGCCTCCAAAGCTTCCTCCGTTGCCCCCGATGCCTCCGTTACCGTTACCGTTAGGAACTGCAGGATACTTGTAGCCATTGTAGTTGTAGCCATTGCCGTTGCCGTTTCCGTTGCCGTTGGGGAAGTGTGCGTTCGGATAGCCGTTAGGGAGGCCGTGTCCTTGGGCAACTCCAACGATACACAGACGCCTGAACTCGTCTACAAAACAGATCACAGGGTCAAGTCAGAGGATGCGTTACGGTACGAATAATTGGTTTCTGTGAGATGTAGCGGGGGGGAAACAGATTCACAAGATCCAAGAGCATCTCTGGAAAAAAAGAGAACTGAAAGAAACTCTCATTCCCACTTCAATGTGGACAGACTGTGTTTTAATACAAACATGCACACTTTCTTTTATTCATTAATATATTGATCGTGTTTTAATGTAACTTCATGTGAGTCCAGGTGTTGTTTGTAAGCCCCCTTACCTGGGACAATGTTTAAGTACAGTAGAGGTACAAAAGTAATACATTGAGGACTGTAAATGTTTTGTTTTTAAAATGTTTGTATTGATTCTTATATGTAATTCAGGGCTAAACGATGAATCGATTTTAAAACGAAATCTCGATTTTAAATTATGCGATTAAATGATTTCTTTCTTCTTGTGTGTCAGTCATCCACACCAATCAGAAGTGCTGTGCTCCACATGTACCAGCCATTGTTAACCAATCAGAAGTGGCCCCTGATAGAAGGTGATAGACAGATTGATCCAATCACCTGCCAAGTGCTTTTGAAAGTGCCTGCCCTTTCCAAATGGCTTCCAATGGAGCTTTGGATGCTTTGGTGAACCGTCTGAGTCAGGTTAGTGACGCTCCATCACATGTTTCTATCACAGGGAGAATCTTAAACTGAAGCTTGACTTTAAAGCAGGGGTTCTCAAAGTGCGGCCCGCGGGCCAATGGCGGCCCTCGGAAATGTTTCTGGCGGCCCGCGATAGTTAAGGTGACACGCTGAAATGCATGCGTTATATTTGAATCCTCCATGGTTCGTATCTAGTAAGAATTAGAATGGAATTTAAGAATGGTAAAACTGCGCCCCCTGGGTTGTCATTCCTAAATTATGAATGACAGCTTGTGAAAAGTTTGCTAGACTACTGGTTGCATGGCAACTAGGCATCTCGCGAGTTGCGGTTAAGCGGAAAATCTGTTGTAAGTTATCAGAATCAGAAACGGGAGTTAGCTAGCGATTTTAGCTAGTCACTGTCTGTAGATAACCCAACGTTGTGTCTTCTGCAAGTTCTTAATGTATACTGTATATAATTGGTTAGTACAATAAAGAAAGGATTTGTTTTGGAATTATTTTGTGTTCCGTTTTTTTCTTGGGCGGCCCTCAATCCAATATTGGGTGTACCTAAATTGGCCCTCACTCATCACAACGTTGAGAACCCCTGCTTTAAAGCAACGGAAGTTTCATGTAAGTTTAGTTCTTTCACTCGTAGCTCGGGCTGCGGGGTGCTAGAGACGGGAGCACGTTGATGCGACCTTCCTAGCCGGAGATATGGCCGCATTTTACAATAAACCTCCGTTGGGTCGCAATATCTGGCAGAAAAATCGCAATTAGATTATTTCCTCAAATAGTGCAGCCCTAATTGAGACTGTAGGAAAAACCCTTTGGATTCCTCGTAATCAATACTTATAATGGACTCATTGTTTCCTGGAAAACTGGAATCCCTAAAGGCCGTTGCACGTAAGATAAATGTTGATGTTCTTCTGTTGAAGGTAAAAGTGGATAATTGTTCTTTCACTGCAGCACAGCTTGACCAAGTCGCTGTAGTAAATTTGGCTCCGATAATAATCCACTCTAATCTAATCTGACATTTGATTACAATGACTCAAGCGCATTGTTTCAGTGGCTGTTGAATAATTGTATGTGTGCAGATCATTAGTGTATGTTTAGGTAGAGTATTCGTGAATGATATACATGTACTGTATGTTTGCATGTTCATTTGACAGTTGAAACGAAACACACTCTCACACACACATGTTGTTTTGGCGGTCCGCTCAGTGTTGGATCCCGCACTCTCACGCAGAGAAAGTGTTCTGAATTCCAGACGGACTGAGGAGATGACGGGTCATTATCTTCCACAGATCTTTTCCATATTTCTCAGTTTAGTTTGTGCTCATGACATCATCCGTTTGAGAGGATGTCACACGCACACGCAGCCTTGTCTAGTTTAACATGACTTTGTTAAACTCATTTGAAAACTGGACGATGGCGTACGGCTTTAGTTACTGCCTGAGCTCGTGCCAAGTTAGAGATAATCTGTTATGGAAATGCCATTTTTTTTGTCAACAGAAGAATAAATGGATTGGAATGGATTGTGGGTCCTGATTTCGGGCTCAGTTCACATGTGTTGGGAAAATACTGAATGTTCTCTTCTAATATCAGAGTAGCACAACAAAGGCCCTACGTTGCTGTGTTCATGACAGGATGTACGATTACCTAGAATAACCGGTAATCCTCCATCTTGTGACTGTGTGACTCCCTCTCTTGTATAGCAGCAAGGACTAGTTGTACCAAATGCTCTGTGTGATGACTACTTCCACTCTTGCAAGGATAATAAACACATGTATCCTGATTATTGAATCTCAAGCCGGGGTGACGAGTTATATTTTTCCAACAAAATATAAAAAGACATGTATCCTCTGTTCCACCATCTTGTTTCCACGGTTACTCACCAGACCCCCTGACAGGGCACATCTCAGGGATTTGTACCAGAGCCCAGCAGCGTCCCGTGTCGCAGCAGCACTGCATCTTCGTGTACTGACCGTTCAGCTCCGCGGCACAGCGCCCGTTAGCCAGAGCCGAGAAACAGGTGCCAACACGCTGATCTGGAGGAAGAGGGATCCGCAGGGTTAGAGGAGGGAGCAGACGGCGGGGCAGAAGGTCACCAGGAAATACAGGACATACACACATGGCTGATGGGGTTTTATGTATTTACTTTGGGGTTCGGGTTAGGGTAGGGCTGGGGAGTATATTGCAAATATACAATTTATTGATTTTGTGGATATCGAATTAGATTTTCAATATTGTTTTATGGTTTGTTTTTCTTGGTTTAATAGGTCATTTAAGTTCCTACCTACATATTTGAGCCTAAACATACGATATTCTTACCTTAAAATGTAATTGCAACATCTTCATCCTGGTATTTTACTAACAAATATTGTCATATGATATACCCTTCATATGATAATAACTTCATAAGTCTATCTTCTGATATATTGGCAAATAATTGCAAGTCTCTTCAGTGAGAATGTTACAACATGATTTAAAAAGAAAAGCCAAATTCTGAAAAAAAAAGGAGTGACATTTTGAAAAGAAAGTAACATTTTGAAAAGAAAATCTTATAAGGAGAAAAAGGCAAATTCTAAGAAAAAAATGCATATTTAAATGAAAAGGCAAATTTTGAGAAAAGTCAAATTTGAGATGCATTGTGGGACATGTAGTTTTTGGGCAACGTGCTTCTGTAAAGTAGCATCTAACCGTATAATAAACTTATTGTATTCTTTGCAAGCTCTTGAGGGGCCACATAAAATGAAGTCGCGGGCCGGATTTGGCCCCCGGGCCTTGAGTTTGACACCCCTGATTTAGTCAATATAAATGTCAGATAAAATAGTAAAAAAATTACAGTTTCTTGGGTATTTCAGCCTGAATTTTAAATCACACATTTAGTATTTTTAGCACCACTGATGCTTACAGTAGTGTGTGGGAAAACATTCCAAACAGCAGTGAACAGACGCTGGTGGCTGCGGAGGAAGCCTCTCACAGGCTGGCACGGGGAAAGGTTGCCTGGGGTCTCCGCGAACTGAAGGCATCTGAAGGGCCTCCTAGAGAGGGTCTTATTTGTTACAGTTTCCCAGGTCAGGGTCAATGGGGCAGGCGAGAGGGCTTCGGTTCAAAGGACGGGTGTGAAGAGGAGTGAATGGAGAGGAAAGAGACGCAGGGGATTCTGGGTATTTAGGGGAAGTACCAAGAAACATGGCGAAAAGGCAGAGTGAGACGGGCAGAACGCATGTGTGTGATTTTAGAAAGTGGATAACATATGTGAAGGGGAATTTGAAGTGCATGTACAGAAAAAAGCTGAAAGCAGAATGAAGGGAGGGAGGGGGAGAGGAGGGAGGAGGGAGGAGTGAGGAGGGAGGAGGGAGGAGCTCAAGTCGATTAACTCACTAATGAGCCAGCAGTCTGGAATGAATCAGTTCCATGTGGAGCAATTCTTGCCAATTAGATTGAACATGAGGGGCTGTGTCTGGGAGCACATATTGTACAGTACACACACACACACATTTACATGAAATTAAACACACACACACACACACAGATATGCATTCCTGTACATAACCAAGGGCAAGTACAAGAAAAACGCACCATATGCCTGTTCACATGCGTATATTAACATAGACAAATACGCAATGTAAGAAACATCCCGTAGGATTGCCCGAGCTGGCGGCCGGGTAGGAGAGAGGGGGGGGGGTTTGCTGATGAGGATGATGATGACTTAAAATTGGATCCAGACGGTGGTTTAGCTCGCCAGTGTTGCTCCGCTACACAAGCATGTGCTTTCATTTGTTGAGGTGTTTTTACAGACTGGCTGACTGGACAGGTCTTTGGCTTTTTCTCTCCAAACTTCCACCGTGCGACAGAGCATTAGGCTCTGATTACTGCCGGCCCCCCAACGGCTCCCCCTGGCATACTTCACCATGGTACAGTACACAAAACACAGACGGGTAGCCAACAGTGTAACCTCCAGGACCAGAGACACACATCCTGCTTCTGGAGCACGAGGGCCAAAGTGAAATATTGCGCAATACGCAAAGAAACTAAAACGAAAACAGAATCAAAGCGAAACAAGCTACGTTTATGATATCTGTCTTTTAAAGCTACGGTTTGTGTCGAAGTCAATTGGCAACCTCCGTGTCTGAAAAGGGAATCTAATGTAGAAGTGCCTTAAACCTCACACAACCTAACCCTAACCTCACATTGTATAGAAGTCTATGAGAAAATGACCCTACTTTCTCCTTGATTAATGACCTCGGTGAAAATGTTTCTACCGTGTTTATCGTCTTAATCTTTAGTTAAAAGTATTTTTTTAATACAGCAACATGTTTATTTTGTAAATGATGGTATCATTTAGCTCAGAGTAAAGGTGTAAGTTATAGGGCGGGGCTACCTTTTAATTGACAGGTCGCCACCCAAGGGTGTTGTCCAGTCAGGTATATGTCTGTGTTTTCACTGCATAAAAGTGAATTGTTTAGACGCCTTAAATTGCTCTTTCGTAGGACTTCACCATCTCATGCCAATTCTGGATGCAAAAAACTAAGATGGTGGTCAAAATATTAAACTCCAAGTTTCAAAATGGTATTCTACAAACCATTGGGTGACGTCAGGGTGACTTTGGAGTAGGTGAGACTTTGGATCACTGATTTGAACCTCGCTCGGTCTAGTCTTGTCCTTTTTGTGGAAATGGGTAAGAGACGAAGGGGCCTGGTTTATTGCCCCTCTGTCCTTTCAGCAGGCTGCAGGAGAGCAACTGGAAGCTACAACTGATACAACAAGAAGCCAGATCCTGATTTCAGAGCATGGGAGGGGGAAAAACTCCAAGAGGAAACGGTGACACAGATAAAGAGGATGAGAGCGCGAATTCGGTTAAGAGATAACAAAAAGCAACAGCCGGAGGAGACAGAAGAACACGAGACAAAGGATTTGAATGGACATGAAAACATGCTGAGCTCCAGAGTAAACAGAGACACTTTTGTGTGGTAGTCACTTCAGAAAATATATGGAGACAGTCATTCATGTCTTCAGGGGCAAAGAAGAAGGAAGTAGAGGACAGTGGAAACAAAAACATGGACCATGTAACGGCAGACGGATGGAAAACCTTTGGGTGTGGGTCACCACATTTATACCGCAACGTTTAACCGCAGCTTCATCTGTAACATCCATCCCACTTGAAGTCACGATCACATTCAAGATATCAGAATGTAGTAAATGTTTGTGTCCCTGTCTGGAGTTCATTGGACTGCCCACAGCCGCAACCCTTTCCTCTTAGCTTTACATTGAAAAACACTATTCCTGTATCATTGGAGTCAAACAATCCACCCCCTAACAGGCACGCTCACACACCACCTGCAACACACGGCGCCCCCGCTGTATGCGTACAGGACGTGTGTGTACATGTGAGACTGGGCATTTCAAACATCTTGGTATCTCTGACCCATTTCCTCTCGGACTTTGACCAAAAACAAAAAAGTCTTCACCGATGATGGAGCATTGATTACATTAAAAATAAGCTTGGAGGAAACGTGTATTTCTAATTACAGAACTCCGGAGGTTTCACTTTCCTTCAGGAGCTTTTATTAGCCGGGTCCCGCGATGCTGATCGGGTGAAGCACACCGACCCTGAATCTCGAGATAAAGTATTACCACCTGGCTGTGTTTCACTGAGGCTGCCCTGATTGGAGAACACTACGGATACATGTACACCTGGTAGTGTTTCACGGGACATGCCAGCGAAGTATGCACTGTATGCGGCTCGGCGTGTGTGTGCATGAGTCAGAGGGGCACGGACATTAGAGTAGATTAATGCTGTCAAGGCCAAACAGTGCGTGCAAGTGTGTTTGTCTCCACATGGTGACCACAGGCCGGCTTGACTCATCAGAACCAGGAAGCAGTGATGGAGGAGGGGAGTCAGGGGCCAGATGTGAAGCTTTTTTTTGCTAGCCACGGGGGTGAGGAAACGCAACAATGTGAGACTCACCCACACATCTGGTGCCATCTGTGCTGGAGACGTAGCCTCGTGGACAGGTGCAGACGTAGCTGCTAGCCGTGTTGCTGCACTCTCCTCCATCACACACCCCGGGGATGGTGGTGCATTCGTCGATGTCTGAAACACACACACATGCAGTTACATCATTGCACGAATACCTCATCACATCACGAGACACAGCTGTCGAGGCGGCCGCACGCCAACTCAGGACTTTTTTTTAAACACTCGACACGTCTTTGTTTGGAAGGATGCAGGATCATGCCGCAGTACACGTGTATTGCTGTTCAGTAACAGTTTGTCCATGAGGAAAGAATAAAGCAAATCAAAAGGATCTGCAGTCAGAGAAAGTGCAATGAATCCACTTCTGGTGTTTATGACTTGTTAATGACGGGAGCAATCCAACTGCGAAAGGGACATTTCATCCCAAATCCTTTATCCAACGGTACACCTCTGAGCTCATCCAGAGTGCAGCGGCTCGTCTGGTCTTCAGCCTTCCTACATGTTCCCACACCACGCCGCTCCTCCGCTCCCTCCACTGGCTTCCGGTAACTGCTAGAATCCACTTCAAGACACTGGTACTTGCGTACCATGCTGCGAATGGATCTGGCCCTTCTTACATCCAGGACATGGTTAAACCGTACACCCCAGCGCGTGCACTCTATTTCACTTCCTGTTTCTAAAGTGCTGATTTGGTTATAAAGCTTTAAAAAGGAGGGGTCTGAGCACATACGGGACCTGGCAGCTACCGTCTAAACTAAATGCTGCCGTGATGAAACGCCATATCATGGATTATCAAGGCTCTGAAACAGTCTGGAGCTCAAAGGCTTTCTCTCTCCCGGTTATACCACGAGGTGAGTTCCTCTTTACTTCCTGCTTCTTCACACACATGCTCTCCAGTACAGGTTAGCTCTGAGTGTTAGCGATGCTAATGTGAAACACCGACCATATTACGTCCAAAACAGTTGGGCATTGTTTCTGATAGCAACGTTTCTGATTGGGCCGTGGGTCCACATTTCAGATATGACGTCATATCGGACACAAATCTGGATCAGCTCGTTGTTCCCCGTTTTTAGAGATGTGGGTACGGAGGAAAAGAGAGAGGGTTTTATTTTCTGACGCTGCTGTGAGTTCCCCGACACACCGGGGACACATGTTGATGTATAAAAGACATCAAAAAGTGCATTTTGCATGATACTGTAGGTCCCCTTTAATAACTGTGCGAATACATAATCAGCCAATACTTGATTGTGATTC
Organism: Champsocephalus esox; assembly: GCA_036324585.1. Lineage (NCBI taxonomy): Eukaryota > Metazoa > Chordata > Actinopteri > Perciformes > Channichthyidae > Champsocephalus > Champsocephalus esox. The sequence goes on from CM070484.1 coordinate 40,295,023, forward strand.
GTAAACATTTAAGAAGTGTTGTTCACATTCATCACAAAGTAAGCTTTAAAGAATGATCATGGAGAAAATGATGTCGACCTCAACAAGAGTAACTGAGTTGTTTTCCCTTTCTCCAATTTACTAGAATCTCCAATTGCTTCTAATCTAAAAATGGCGAATAAATTGAGAGAAATTGCTGCAATAAAAGAACCGCCCCAGGCTATAATTGACCTTATTTAAACATGATTCCACTGTGAGGGTACCTGGGTGCTGGCAGGGCCCACCTTGGTGTGGCTCTCTTTATGATGGCATTTAGCTGTAATATTGGGCGGAAGGGGGCCTCATTGCTCCATGACGGGGGGAACCCAAAGCGAAGTACCAGAAGGTATTGGGTTTTTATGATGTGTCACGTTTATTTATACGCATACGTAATTACTGCACCGCTGCGGGGCGTAATTACAGCAATAGACGTGGCGCATGCTTTAATGTGTGTCCGTTTGAATCTAAAGAGTGTGTGAGTCTTTTTTTCTCAGCGTGTAGTAACGCCTGCCGTGGGGAGGCTGCTCTCCCCCTGCTGACTCCTGTCTGACAGCAGCGGCAGGAAATAGGTGAGGCAGTAAAAACCCGGCCAAATAAAGCTTGTGTCAGCAGCATCAACAGCAAGCCAGACATTACGCTGCACAGACCTGACAGGGTGTGTGTGGAGGGAAATGTCTCACCTGCACGTCTACCATGAGTAACTGTGTAAGAAAATGTGAAAGATAAAGTGTGCGTTGTTTTCATTATTTCTTCTCATTTAAACTGTGATGTGTTGAACTCCTAATAACAATACAAATGTAATCACTGACACACATTGAGTGCCTCGTCTGTGACCTGTATATATGCTAATGTTCAAAAGGGTCTTTCTCATACTCTCTCTGGAGGGATTTAACCCTTTGCAGACATGCACACAAACCTATACAGTATAATACACTACAGGACAGGGAAAACCACAACAAGCATAATTGGAGCTTCTTTAAGAAACCAGGTGTTCACCTACTGCATTAAAAGAAGAACATATTTGTTTAAGTACGAAGGATAGAAGGTAGCCTACTGTTTCAAGTATTGGACTAGAAAACAGTATTTCCCCTTTGAATGCGTATATTCCCAAAGCATTTACCTCTTAATGCTTCTTTCATTAGATGTGGACTCCTTGGATTATGACAGTATATTGTATTGTTATATACACAGTATATTACACCTGGTGCTAATGCTAATGCTAATGTTGCTTTCTTCTTCTTCTTTGGAGACAAAATAATGGGGAAATTGGCACCAATACAACATTTAAGACGATTCACTATAGTTTCACTCACGACTTGTTTCAGTCTGTATTGTAAGACTGTAATGTGTAATGTATTCATCTTATCGTTCTTTGTTTGAAAGTGAATTGGAACATTGTAATCCTACTAATAATTCCCTTTTCTTAAAAATGTACCAGTCATCGATCACGTCTTTTTTGATGTAACTGTAAGGGACAGCCGTTACCTTTTTGTCGTATCCTGATTACCTAATCCAGGTACATCTACTCAGTTACTGTGTGTAAGTGTGTGTGCGTATATGTGTGTGTGTCTGTGTGTGTTTAGCATGTGCGTGAGAGTCAGCGAGTGTCAAAGCAACGGGGAGGTCCGGGTGTAATGAGAAAGTCTCCCAGGTGTCGTAAGTGTTTCTTTGTCCAGCACAAACAGCTGGTTCTGAGCCAGAGGACTGTATTTATGGAAGGGAAAATGGAAGGAGCCGCAGAACGAGTCGGAGGAGGGGTAAAAAGGAGAGATTGTTAAAGAGCCGGGCTGAAAGCAGGCCGTAAAACCAGCTGCCTTGTTGCGCCCAAAACAGTCAGACACCCATGACATCTTAACTGCATTTCATCCCAACAGCTTGAACCCCAGTCACTTCACTGTGAGAGCTTTAAGTGGGGCTTGTTTGTGCATTAGCAGCTCGCAGGGCATTTCAATAAAGCTTCCCCGAAGGACCTGCTCCGATTGTTTCCCAGGTTTCTGTAAACATTGGTTTCCTGCCGATCCATGACCTCACAAACGCGTCAAAACAGCCCTTTTGTTTTTACGAGCTTTCCAACACTGAACTCTTTCTTTACCCGCTCTGCGTGGGTCAAACGACGAAGTTGCAAGATACATTTTTAAAGAAACAGATCAGCTAGCTAACATCAGTTTGTTTGCAACTGAGCAAAGAAAAGAATAACGAACATGTTTCCAGATATAACAAACGTATTGATGCGTATCATTCCTTTTGATGATCCATTTGCTGAATTGAATAATTAAATAGTGGTTTGCCAAATCAAACTTTTGCTTTCCAAAATGTGAAGATTTATTGCTTTTGTCTTATTTTTGGACTAAGAAAGTTATGTTTTCTTTAAGTTTGCCTTTCTGTGTGTAAGCATGATGATTATGGAAAAACTAAAAGCCTGATTTTCTTGATTAATGGTAGAAGGATGTAGCAATTAAGAACCCATTCGATTTTGGATCTGAACTAGGATTGCCAACTTCCAGAAATGGAGAAACGGGACCCACGTGGCCCTGGCGGATTTAGTTGCTTTTTTTTGTTACTTTATTTCGGTTTTAGGGTTAGGGTTATGTTATTTAATTATTTTGGGGGAGCCAGCCCCTAGGGTTCGAAAATGTTTTTGACCCTCAAAATGCATAGAAAACTATGCATACAGTACCTATAACACAATACAAACACAGTGGTCTTACACCTGCATTAGGCTACTATCACATTGTACATCAGCATGTTCAAATCGGATAAGTGAGCACGAGGGACATCTGGACACCTCGATGTACAATTGGCTATTTTGTCCAAAATGTTAAAAAATAAAATATTTGAAAAATGGTATTAAGTAATGCAAAGTATACATGATGTGAACATGCACGGTGCATCATTATTAGACTTAATGTTATCCTTCAACCAACCATTTTCCCATCAATCAGCTGACTGACTCTCTCACACACGTGCGAGCATTGTGCCTGCCCTGTCAACTGAGCGGTCCTCGCGCCCTTCGCCCTTCTTGGAACTCGCGCAGCGTCAGAAAATAAAACCCTCTCTCTTTTCCTCTGTACCCAAATCTTTTAAAAACGGGTGTACAACGAGGATACAGATTTCCATCCGCTCTGACGTAATAGTGGCGACAGACCCACAGAAAGTTGCTATTTAGAAACAATGCCTGACGTGTTTTGGACGTCTTTGTTTACATTAGCAAGCCCCGCTAACACTCAGAGCTAACCTGTACTGGAGAGCACATGTTTAAAAAGCAGGAAATAAAGAAAAAGGAACTCACCTTGTGATAAACCTGCAAGAGAAAAAGCATTAGAGCTCCATACTGTTTCATAAATAATCCTTGACGTGGTTTAAACAGGATGGCGTTTTATCACAGCAGAATTTAACTTTATCTCCGGTAGAATTCTGATCAGGCATTAGCTCCGCCTCCTCTTCTTTCTTCTTTGTCAAGCTAAGGACCCAAAATCTGCATTTCTCTAACAGGGCTGCAAAAGAGGGGTAAGAGTATGTGCATGGCTACAACGGGTGATCTGTTTGGTATTTTGAAAGCAAAACTTCACAGACATGTTTTGTATGGCCCTCCAATATAGTTTTAAAATATAGCATAAAGGGCATTTGTGTTGCTCTCACTTAATATTGTTATAATCATAAAATGGGGTCTTGAGTGGAAAAATTGTCATAAACATCCCCCATTAATTCAGAAACAAATATTAACATGTTTTATAAACTTTCTGAGCAGCTCTCTAAATCCAACACATCTGCTTTAAACTGTTCATTTAGTTGCCGCACTACGACACGAAGCTCATAAAACTATCGAAGTCGGAAGAACGACTTCAGACAAAGTTGAATATCGGGTCTCATCATTGGTTTTGGGAAACTGTACATACGATATTTATAATTTTCAGACTTTTCTTTAGCTTAAACTTGTTCATTTGAAAGCGGCAGTAGCTCAGTCTGAAGGACTCGGTTTTGGGAAACTTTAAATTATATATTTCTCATGTTCTGACCTTCAGGCCTAATGTGTAGCTCCTGTACTGTGTATAATGAAAAAGTGAACTACTGGGGATAAGTAAAGGGTCTAAAGTGTTGGAAAGATGCTGAGTGTGTGTAATTTACGCTAAAAAAGTACCATGAAGGGATAGAAAGTTACAGAACTTCCTAATCCTAAACTCCTGCTTTATGTCTACCTTGTCTCAATGTGTCCTTGCAGTCAAACAGCTCGACCTCCTTAGTGCTGGAATGTGGTTACACACCCAAATCTCTTCTTTTCGGTGCTCAGCATCTCTTTTAAAACACCCACTCTCTCCTCACATGTACCCACAACCACAACTGAAACTGGGACTACTTAGTGAAGTCATCCATAAATCAGTTTTTGGTGTCATGATAATTGCTTCCCATGAATCTGAAGTGGACACGCTAGTTATGCTTTCTGTATGTGGTGCAACTATGCCAGGAGAATTCAGATAATAAGTCATACACTACGATATCCAGTTTGGCCTTGGTTCTTGTTCAGTAGAGGAGATGTCATCTGGCTGAAACAGTTTAAGAGCTTTGTGTAATCCTCTCTAAAGACTAAGAACATAATCGGCTTCAGTCCAACGGACACAACCCCTGCCTGGCTAACGATCGCACTGTTTAGCCTGGGCATTGTTTGAATTCCAGCCAATCAACACATTGTAATGTGAATCCTCCATGTGTGTGTGTATGTGTGTGTGTGTGTGTGTGTATGTGTGTGTTGCCAAACTTCTTTAACTGTGAACATGTCGTCATTTTTCAAACTCCCCGTAGAGATTTGAAAACGGATCCCTGCAGAACCCTTACAATTGTAATAAAATGCAGCGACCATGTCTCACTTCAACAAAACCTAATAAAAGTTACACTGGATCGTTATTCAGTTGGTGATAAGTTTATAGACTCATGTAGCCTGCATTCAAGTCAAGTTGAACCATTTTGTGATACTTGGTTCATTATTAAATCAAAAGAGAAAGTCAGTTTAGTGTCACAAGTGGATATCTCAGTTATATGAAGGCTGTAGCTTCGAAATGCTAACATTAGCCAAGTTATCTTAGCTTGATATCAACAATTTAGGTAGCATTTTTTAGGTAAACAATTAAACATTTGACTTTTAAAACAACGTGAAGGCTTTTGTAATTATATTTTACTATGTTTAGTAGAGACGTTAGTGTTAGCCCAGGGGTGTCAAACTCAAACACACAGTGGGCCAACATTAAACAATGGGTACTAGTGGAGGGCCGGACTGGTTCAATAATTATTGCAGAACTTATTGAAATGAACTTTTTGCACATATTAAACCTGGAACTAACAAAGCTTACATTATTGCCTATAAAAACAACATGAAATAATCAGTTGCATTCATTTCTCATGGCTCTATCTGCAGCTTAATTTCTTATGATTACATTTCCCCACAGGCGAACAACAGCTTAAAAAAAACTATTCCCTCAAAGAGAAAACCAAACATGCCCTGTTGTCGTGAGAGAGAAAGTGCAGAAGGAAGCATCCATTGAACCCAGTGTGCTGCTCTGTGATGCTAGTTCAGATACTTGGCATCTCATCTCGGGGGCAAGGTCATCAATGTGTGGGCTCAGGCTCTGAGCGGAGGAGACCCTCAGGGTGGAGTGAATGTGTGCGTGCAATACACCGGAGGGCCAGATCTAATAGTAATTAGAAATTATCCTGCGGGCCGAAATTAAATCCACCAAGGGCCTGATTTGGCCCCCGGGCCTTGAGTTTGACACATGTGTGTTAGCCCTAACACTTGATTGGCTTACTTGTAAGATCTGTGTGGTAGACCCTCACACTGCCCTGCGTTATCTATCTTTATATTAATTAAACTATTCCCCTGTCACTTATCATCTTTTTAGAAATGAGACAATAATGGTATAGCTCATCAAAGATGGCCGCCAATTTTTATTGACCAGGGATATGCAGAGCTGATAGCCATCCATTTTGTTATAGCTTTTAGTGTGTTCAGTTTGTCCTTGGAAGTCAAAATGTTAACTGGAATCGATCCTGAAGTCGTATTCCCACCTCGGAAAAGTGAGGAGAACATCACCAAAATCTAAGATGGCCGCCAAGCGCATACACATTGTGAAAGCTGTAGTAATTGTGACTACCCGATCCGCATCCCTACCCGATCCGCATGTGCGAAATGGTCCGCCATATTGGACAACTCCATGTGGCAACTCAAATAGGACACTTGACACAGTGGCGTTTGGCAAAGCAGAAAAAGAAAATTCAAAAAACCGAGAGAGATGAGTTATTGTTATTACAACGTGACTTCACTATTATTTAACAACTCTTTTTATTGGATCCTTTTCTTGGGTTAAGTACAGAATAAGTGAGAAATGGATTTAACTCGTGCATGCGCCATGCATATTGGGCAGCCGTCTGTGTCAAGTGTCCTATTTGGGTTGCCGTATGGAGTTGTCCAATATGGCGGACCATCTCGCACATGCGCAATGCGGACCGGGTAGGGATGCGGATTGGGTATTCACAGTAATATCGTGTTTAGTAAGACTTCTGCCTTATCTATGTCACAATAAATCTGTCGTACACACAGCATGTGTAGAGATGTTGTTGCAGTGTATGTGTGTGAACCACAAGCAACTGGTTTAGCTAACAATGGCTAACAAAGCTAACCTGGCTAGAGATTTGTTTTCCGTCTTGTTGTACTGGAATGTGGTTAACTTGAGTGTGACAAAAATGTCTCCTTCCAATGTCCTTAATGTCGTTAAATGGGTAAATCTCCTGGTCTTTTCTAGCTGAGAGACTTACCTTCACACTTGTGGCTGGTTTCACTCTGACGGTGGCCTGCGGGACATTTACACTCGTAGGATCCAACGGTGTTGATGCAAGTTCCTCCGGCACAAAGATTTGGCACAGCCTGGCACTCGTCCACATCTAAGAGAAGGAAGGAAAGGACATTTGTAAGAAGAGGCATAAGCTTTAAATGTGTACAATACAATACAACTTCATTTATAAAGCACTTTAAACCTCCAGACCAAAGTGCTGTACAGGCAAATAGATAAAAACACAGCTCAGCTCACACACAACATAAAACAAGTACAAGTAAAAACAAAAAACTATTTAAATTTTAAAAAAGCAACACTCTAAAAGATGTTGAAACGCCAAATATTAAAAGGCTAAGGAGAAGAGGTGGGTTTTAAGAAGCGATTTAAAAGCAGGCGGTGTGGAGGCCTGTCTGATCTCCAGGGGCAGAGCGCTCCACAGTGCGGGAGCCGCGACAGAGAAGCAACGGTCCCCTCTGAGCTTTGACCTGGTTTCAGGCACATTCAGGAACAGTTGGTCCGCTGAGCTGAGAGGGCGGTTCGGCGTGTAGTGCTGTAGCAGCTCAGCAAGGTATGGTGGGGTCATGCCATTTAGGGATTTAAAAGTAAATAAAATAATTTTAAAATGGATCCTAAAATAAATTGGCAGCCAGCGGAGAGAAGCTACAACAGGGGAAATGTGGCCAAACTTCCGTGTGCCAGTTAAGAGCCTTGCTGCGGCATTTTGCACCTGCTGCAGTCGTGCGAGCGAGGACCCACTGACCCCCATGAAGAGGGAGTTACAGTAGTCCAGCCGGGTGGTGACAAAGACATGGATTACTGTCTCAAACTGCTGTCTGGAGAGAAAAGGTTTTACTTTCGCTCGTTGCCTCAGGTGATAAAAGCTCGTGTTTACCACCGACTTAATCTGACTCTCAAGTTTGAGTTCACGGTCCATTTTAATACCACGGTTCGTAACGGTGGGCTTGGCGTACTCAAGGGACCCAGGTCTACAGAAGTGGTGTCAGTGGTGCTACCAAAAACCATTACTTCTGTTTTTCCTTCATTGGAGCAGCAACCTAAAGTATTTTGGTAATACACCAAAGACTACACAAAAAGAGACCCAGACTTCAGACATAGTGCATTCTTTAAAAGATATTATGTTTCTGGCATGCTTTCAGTCTTAAAAACACTGTTTTACATTCTTCTTTTTTACATCTTTGCGAAGGGAATGAAGTAAAGGCGAGAAGTAACTTGGCGCTGTCTGTGAAGTCTAATTCCACTTCTATACATTCCCACTCCTGCTCTCGTTCGACCAGGAAATTAGTTTTTAAATGTAGGTTTTTCCCAGCTTCCAATGTGAGTCATTTTCCCAATTATTGGGGATATGAGATACAGTAGGGTGGGTTACTGTACGAAACATATCTCCGATCCTTTCTTCCCTGGAAAACGCATACCACATACACAGTGGGTCACTAAGCAGGACCCTGGCATTGTAAATCAATCAATCGTTGCTTTTTTTTTAAGAAGTCTAGTGTTTAAAACGCTCTCTGCCAAAAGGCTGAAGGGAGAAAGACGAAAGAACGAAAGCATCTTCCAGCCAAAGTCCTGATTTGGAGCCTGGACGTTTGGTTTGTGGTCAGGTGTGCTTTGTACTGCTGCCAGAGAGAAGTTGCTCCAGGCTCTCTGGCGATTACATTTTTTAATGTGTGTGTGAAAGAAAGAAACTGAAAGGGGAGAAACATAGAAACAGAGATTCAGAGAGAGGAAGAAGGAGAGAAAGATGGTGACAAAGAAAGTCAGAGCAGAGGATTATGAGTCACAGAGGAGTGGAGCTAAATACAAACCAGTTACTGAGAAGTAAAGGTTGAAAGTGAAGCATTATCATCACAATGTTCTTACATGTATCTAACGTCTGTATAAGGTGGAGTGTTGGATTGTAATCAATGCTGGATAGCTGAAAGCATAATAATGCATCGTTGTGTTATGTATTTGGTTCGTCTGGAGTCCTCCTGGATAACCTCAACCCTGTAATGCATAATTAAGTAATATGAATGTTTTCCTTTGCGGACAACCGGCTTGTTTACGCTGCAGGGATGTCACATTCATTTATACTTTTTTACAAGACCTTAAAGTAATACAAAAAACCTGGAGGGAAACACAGAGAACATTCATTTTCAAGCCTTTGAGCTTCAGAAAAAAGTTCTCCCAAGTTTTAGGAACCAGTGGGAAAACATTCCTGAACTAAAACAAATCAGAAACGACTGACATATTTCCATTTGTTTTTCTCCAGATGTGAGCTTTGATCAGAGGAGAGTGTACAGATCTGCACAGAGGGCCACATCCCCCTCACGACACATCCAGCACTAATGGCAGATGTGCTCAATATTCACATACTAGGAACAGGTCTTTGCACACCCTGTCAACACATCTGCTGACAACAAGTAGTGCTATGAGGCCACCATAACAGTTCAGATAGTCCCATATCATTTCCCATCATAAACGCATCAAGGTATACTTGTCACGATCTGTCTTTATGGTGTCTTGTCTAGATCTATTTTTGGTTTTCTGTCTGCGTTTTGTCTTGTCTCGTTTAAATCTGTTTGTGGTTCCCTGTCGTTAGTTTCCCTGGTGTGTCTAATTTCCCTGTGTTTTCTCCTCCCTCCTCACCTGTGTCTTGTTTGTATGATTAGTCTTGTGTGTATTTAAGTTCTGGTTTTTCTGTCTGTGTTTGTCGGTTCGTCTTGTGTCATGACTAGTTTGTCGGTGAGTGTTCTGTTTTGGTCTTTGTTTATCACCTAGCCTTGAAATAAAGGAATTTTCACTTTATTCTGCATTTGGGTCCTGCCTGCTTCACACACCGTAACATTACGAAACCGACAAAGACAGACAGAAAAACCAGAACTTAAATACACACAAGAGTAATCAGACAAACAAGACACAGGTGAGGAGGGAGGAGAAAACACATCGACACCAGGTGAACACAATCGGGTAAATTAGACACACCAGGGAAACTGACAGGGAACCACAGACAGATTTAAACGAGACAAGACAAAACGCAGACAGAAAACCAAAAATAGATCTAGACAAGACACCATAAAGACAGATCGTGACAATACTGTCTGTAGCTGTGATGCTGTTGAAGTGTGGCAGGAGAAAAACAAAGTGCCTCCACCATCACGGTCGGCCCAGGGCGCTGCTGGGTGTGTCCGGGCGAGGAGAGCCTGGCGGGGTTCAGTTTAACGAGGGACACGACTTCCACACATGTCATAAGTGATGCAGTCTTATTGCTTAGTCTGGGCAGGGCCATAGGTTATTAGAGAGGCATGCAGAGGCAGTCTGGGACACCGGCGGCAGGAATGTTGATGAAAGGAGGTGAATCCAAGTTCATATTTATCTCAGAGTCTCTCTTGTAATCTCCACGTATCACTCGTTTGGTCCCTTGTTAAGTGTTGTTGTTGTTGTGAGTGAATAAGGTTTATATAATAATGTTCCTAATGCAAGCCTTTTAGTCATCTGCCATTACTCTATCATTGACTGACATAAAGCACCGTGTTTTCCCCACCCTGATTCCACATCTTAAACTCAGCTACTGCAGAGGCTGTAACAGGCTCGGTTTTAAAGCTGCATTCCAGGTATCTTATGAAACTACATAAGGTGTCTATTAGCGCCAACTATGTGCTGCTATCTTTGTCGGAATGTGGCTAAATAACACTCCTGAGTTATGCTGATCTTCAGCTCAGGCAAAACTCGCTTGAAAAGCCAATTTCCCAGGGGCCCTCAACCTCTCACCTCAAGCTATCTTGATGGAAATACCTCTTCACTTTACATACATGTTATGATAATTACTCACTTAAATGTAACGGGGCTTTTGGGGCAGTTTTGACAGAAGTGATCTCCTTACAATTGCTACAAAATGATCTCAATATGTCAAGTTTTTTTAATCGGATGACAGCATGGGTTTTTCTCAGGTGGTCCGTAAGTTCATAAATCCTAAATTTAGTATTTTAGAAGAATTTTTTCTATGTAAAATATGTTTACAAATTCCGTGTAGCTCAAGAAATCAACCCGATAATTGTAGTAATAATTGATATCATCATATACTTCCATCATAATGTTCTAAGCCCTTGTAAACTTTCAACATTTTACCAAAAAACTATAATTATTACATATTTATAACCTGAAAATTAAACGAAAAGCTTTCAGATAATGTACACCAATTCTGTGGCATCTACTGTTGACCTGCTATCTCCCCCTAGAGACCCCCCCCCTCCTTAAAATGGGTCTGTGATTGAGGGAACAGCTGTGCAATGTTTACAGGGATATGGAGATGTATGCCACAGCATCTGCGGAGTGAGACCTTAAGAGGAAACGCAACGCTACTGTATGTACACACCCGCCGTGTTGTCAACACTACCTCGAGGGTGTTGTGGGGAGGAACTGCAGCTGAGATGATGACAGATAAAGTAATGGTTGAACTCTTTATCGTGGAGATGTTGTGTGTATGCATTTAAGAAAAGTCTGTGTGTTCTCTTTCACCGCTGTTAAGAAGAAAATCTGCCAGGTCTGTTTTTTCACAAAACATACTAAAATACAAAATAGTTGGAAGACAGGGAATTTGGCGTTGGCGGTTGTTTGCACCGAGCAATTCGAGAATAAGGTTTTGTTTTATTCTGTTTTTTGTACTTTTTTGTACAGAACTGGTTGTTGCTAAGGGGGCAAAGAGTGTCAAAGGGTCCTTGGGGAAGATACTTGAACCCATATCACTCCCGAAGGCATGTTGACAATATTTAAGTGTATGTAAGTTGCTTTGAATAAAAGTGTCTTCTAAATGAGATGTAATGTAATGTAATTTGTACCAATCAGAAACCTGAGGGGCTACACAATGCAGTTCCTTGATTGGCCACATGAGGCACGCTCAATGGGAGTCACTCCTTATTGACTTACATGTTAAAAAGCCCAACTTTAAATCAACATTTTTACAGTCTGGTACAGATCTTTTGAGCTATGTTCCATCTTCATAACTAGCAAAACCCTGATTAAACATTAGCTTAAAATAAGCCAGAAAATAAATGTAAACGTGCAGTGCTAGCCATTAGTTAATTATTTGAATCATTCGACTAATTGTAGAAGGTCAGTAAGTATCCTGCAGGTACATTAGCTTCACATTAGCCTTGAGTGCTACACACCAAAAAGGGAACAGCAAGAGAAAGTGATAAAGCCGTATGTGACCGAGTTCTCTGATCTGACCTTGGCATGCTCCGCTGCGGATGTTGGGGATGAAGCCCCTCCTGCAGGGGTGTGGCTGGGCGGGGCACTGCTCACAGGGGTGGCCCCAGGCTCGACCAATGGTGGCGCAGCAGAGGGTTTTGGTGCAGACGATCCCGCTGAGCTGGCCCTGGCACATCTGGTTGTTCACCTGGGTGAAACATGGCCCCGTCCTGTAGTCTGCGGAGAGAAGAACCCTTGGTTAGCTGGTGACCGCTTGATTGATCAAATGATAAAACGGTGATTCATTTCCTCAGGGAACATCTGGCGCAGAATAAAATGAAACCAGATTGTTGGTGCATAGTTGAGAATTTTCCTTCTTGATGTGGAAGGCATATTTCCTGTCATATCGTACTAACTGAGGCAGTGTCTCATGTTCACAACACAGGGAGGAATGGAGGAGTATTTGAAATGACTCAGTGGACATTAAAACACATCCTGACAGTTTGATTGTTCCAAGTGAATCAACAGTTGAGTCACAAAGAGGAGTGTTTCTAAGTAGCAGGTTTAATCCGGACTTGAAAAGAACAATATGGGAGTTAGCAGCAACATGTCAGAGAATGTGATTTCAGGCTTTTTATTATTAAACCTGCTAAAAATAGACTGTAAAACAAATCCAGATTGTTTGTTCCCGGAAGAATTTAGCAACAGGATTTGAATGACTGCTCTGTGTTTAGTTAATAAGTACCTCCAGCATGTTCCAGTACTTTAATTAGGAGTGGCTGTTTCTATTTTCATGGATATGAGCAAGAAAAAAGAAAGAAAATCCCCCCCCGAGACAAATATTCAAATGTGGAAGAAGGATTTTTGAGTTAAGTAAAAGTAGAATGACTTCGGTTTTAAAATACTCAAATCCAAAATAACGTCAAGTCAAAACATTTGTGAAAAATCTCTGTCCACAAATATGGCTTCAAAAGAAAAAAACAAAACTCTTTGGAATACAAGTTTTAAGAAAATAAGGAAAATGTGGTCAAATATATTTCAGTTTAAAACTAAAAAGCTCTTATCACTGAATGATATCCTTATAGAATATTATATCATTTAATTTGTATATCTTACAAACCTCGTCAATGTGGAACCAATTTTAGATTATTAAAATAATGCTATATATAGCACACTACAGTAAAAGCACGGAAGAAAGAATAGGCCCTCTTTAAGTACATTCCACCACTGCAAATATTCACTCTTGAAATAAACATATTAACACATCTGTATGTCACCTTCAGGTCAAAGCACACACAAATAAGACGTAACAGGACATATGTTAACGATAAAACAAGATGTCTCAAGGAAGAACTTGCAGATCCTATCTCTTGAGGAAGGATGCCAACAAGGAGACAGAGTCATTCAGAGAAGAAAAGGTCTTTAGTGGTCGTCTCGCAGCAATACGACGTTTCAGTCATAATACAGGCTAATAATGACGGATGTCTTTGTGGCAGAAACTCTTATTAGGTTCTGTGCAGTGGCGCCAAACTGAATGTAGCCCTTATTAAAACAGTAGATTGTTAGATTGTCACATAGGAGATGAAAGACAAAGTGCTCGGTTGACTAGCCAAGGCTGTGACAGCGATATGCTCAGCTCTGATGGACAACACGGGGAGGACAAGATAAGAATCAGCGCTGGTGTCTGCTGGGAGTCCTTCTTCAGACTTATTGGTTCCTTGTGCTACATGAAAGAGTTTGAGACGCAGAGAAAAAAGAGACAGCGAGTAAAGTAAGTCAAAGTGAGCATGCCGAGTGCAGGTTGGAGCTCCTCCATCTGTCTTCAGTTCTCTCTTCCTGTCTGTCTGAATCTCGCTTAGCAGACGCTTTTTGATCTTCCATCAGCAGCATGCAGCTGATAGGCCATTTGTACTCCACTAAAAACATGTCTGCATTAAAACCTTCAAAAATATCTTCAGAAGCAAAACACTTGCAGACTTTAAAGAAAAGACTGCTGCTAAGATTTTGCATATTCAGCAAACCTCAAAAAGAACCCAACCAACTATAGTCCATCTATCAATACTCTTTTACTTTACTACCTGTATTGCCCTATTCTGGACACTCCTTCAGCCTACAGGGTTATACTGTACATAGAAATACATGCACATATTTATAGTTTAAAGTTTATTTGACCTAAAACAAATGTGAACTGTAGCACGTATCAAGCATCAATTGACAATGGGTAAATGGTGCATCTGTTGGGGACTATTTTCAGCTAAAGATCAACATCACTTTGAAGCTTTCGTGAGCCAGAAACATGAGGGTGTTTTTACAATAACTTAATAACATATATAAAACTTTGGTTACAAACTTGTTTCAAAGTCTTTTGCTTTGGTATTGTGTTTTCTTGGAATCCATCATAACACTCAAAATCAAATAATACGACCGAAAACTGTTCAAGTATGCAGAAAAGATGAATCATCGTCAATACACCTTTGTTGCTAGGGTCAGTGTTTAGAAAATTATCTAAAAGCAAGAAGCTAAATAAAGCTATGGTTACAACGTGTTGGTCAAATCAATAGTTTATTTGTATTTCTCAGGGAGGCGTGTGGTGCAGTGGGTTAAGCGTTGGTGTTCGGATCAGGGGGTCCCCGTTGTTGTGTCCCCGAGACACTTCACCCCAAATTGGGGGTTAGCCCTGTGGGGATTGTCCACAGTATTGAGTATGTAAGTCGCTTTGGATAAAAGCGTCTAACAAGTGACATGTAATGTTTTGCATTTGTTGACATAATGTAAATGATTGCAGATGTTGGTTACTGTTGGGATGGCAATCAGTCTTGTTCTGGGAGTACTTCATTAAATAAAAAGGAAATCCAAAGAAGGACAAAACGGAATGGCGCTTCCAACCCTCTGTCTTTGTTTTTTAAGAAAACAGTGTCTCCTCTTAGAGGAAATTAGACTCCCACATTGATCATCTGTCTGGAGAACAACAGTGTATACATGTGCACACAATCAAAAAGATATGTACCAATCAAAGTTTGCAGACTTCTGTGCTTATGTGTTGTTTGGTATCTGTGTTTAACGCATGTGAAGTCAGCGGACACGTGTTAGCCCTGACCCGGGCAGGTTAGGACAAGGGAACGATCTAACTTCCTGATGCGGACCTGCTGACAACATTCGGAAGTAATTTAGTCTACTTAGTGCACGAATTGCTCTATAGATCCTCTCCTCTGTCCTCCATCCAGCTTTAAATCCGCCGCTGCCTTTCATCCAGACGTCTCCAGTTTCACTCAGAATGAATAAAGCCATTTTCCTCTGATAATGAGAACTGGTTGCCCTTCTCTTAGACTTAATGGAGTCTTCCGATTCTCCCAAGTGTATTATACTTTTATTTCACAAATTCAAGCAGTATTTTTTTCCAGGAATGGCTGCCAGATGTAACCAAGCCCCATGTTTGCTTAAAGCGCTCGTAACCTTTCACCCACATCAGTCCGCACAGATTACCCAGACAGACACATCAGACGCCGTTACCCGGATCTGACCCCTCGTGTATTTTTTGGAGGGAATCCAACCAAATAATAATCTAATATCGCGTGTTAACACATCAAAGGCTGAGACACTTTGGTCAGACGAAAGTTGGATTAAAGGACGATAGAATACTGTTAGAGAGAAGGTATTTAATCCTGTCTGGAACGTTAAGGCTTCTGGGAAAACTTTTCCTGATTCCAGCTGTGGGATCGGAGAGATGGGACGGGAGCAGTGACCTGAGGACTTCCATGGAAATAAATGGCCCGAGAGACATATTTCACATTCATTAATAACTGCTGATGTACTTATGAAACTCCCAAGAGACGTCTCGGTAGATAAGAAGCTTGAAATGAAGTTATTATCATTCATACATACTTTCCTATGACAGGAGGCCAACAGGACAAATGAATTAGGAGAAATATATATATACACTTGCCTCTGGGTGTGTTGGTGTGTGTGTGTGTGTGTGTGTGTGTGTGTGTGTGTGTGTGTGTGTGTGTGTGTGTTTAAACCGGATGTCCTCTCTAGACTTTATACAGCTGGACGATTTACTCCGAGCCTAAACGTCATGCTGTTACTCACCTGTTCAGGAATAGCGCCGCTTTCTAATTTTTGTGTGTGTGCAGGGCCGGCCCTAACCAATTTGCTGCCCTAGGCAAGATTTTAACTGCCCTCAAATGCAGACACTCACTATGACTCGCGCATGCACAGTTGTGGCATGACCACCAAAACAGAAAGATATGGACACAAGATGTGTGCAACTGTATTTAGTATCCTGTCCATTTGAGCATGATTTAAGTGTGGGGGGGGGGACCTCACCTCCTCTAGGGGGGTCCGGGGGCATGCATTTTTTAAATATTGAAGTTAAAGCATCAATCTGGTGCACTTTGAGAGCAACATTAGGAGATCTATGGATACATCTCTCAACACCCAGATGGAACAGAACTGTAAGCAGATTTTTCTTTTTGGATATTTTACAAATCACTCCCCTTTCAAACTGTATTCTTGTTTATTCATAACAACTTTTTTGTACTGTCAGTATTTTATACCTGTTTTCCATCTATTCTCTTATTTTTGTATAACTATAATGATCATATAAAGGTGTGCCTTTAGCTCACTGAGCTGAGGTTATCAGAGCCTCTCAGTCTTTCAGGAGAGAGCTCTCTAAAGCCTCCCCCCGCGGCCACTTACACAGTAAATTCCAATGTTATTAAAAGCACACAGAAGCTGTGTACGTTTTTTGGGAGTTTGATTTATTTTGAATTAACACAAATATAAAATTAAAACCTATAATTGCACACTAAAACCATTATTCTGGTTTTTACTGGGGCTGGGGCAGTTCAACTTCATTTGGGGGGGGTTGCCATAGTTTATGGGCGCTGTACGCAATATAGGCGTAGTTCTGTTAGTATAAGATAATAAGGTGTATTTAGTCTAGTGGGTAGAAGGGGGTATCATGCACCCCCCTGAAATATACTTTTAATCAGATTTTCTAGATTGAAAAAATTTGTAGAAAACGATTAGCTATGTTAAAAAGTTGAAAAATTGTCCCACGTATATTTTTTTCCCAAATTAGTGTTTATTTACCCTAAAAATCGAGTTTCACTCTTTTTACACCTTTCACTATATCTCAGCCATTATTGCAGATAACTGAACAAATAAGGTATCCAGATCCATGTTTTGAGGGTCAAGGAACACAATAAAACTATTCTTAAAGTGATCACATGTGTCTGTGGCATGCCATTATGCTAATTAGTGCCGCCATTACAATAAAATAGCATTTTAGTCTTGTACCAAGAACGATGTATTTTGCACCGACAGAGAAATATTTTTATAATCAGTGTTTCCTAAGTGTAAAAAGTATGTAGAAAATGATGAGCTATGTTAAAATGTTGTCTGGATGTCCCACATGTATTTTTTATGCAAATTAGTGTCACAATTGCCAACAACGGAATGTTCACACTTTTCACTCTATCTCAGCCATTATTGCAGATACATGAACACATAATTGTCTAGACCCATGTTTTGATGGTCAAAGATCACAATAAAACTATTCCCAAAGTGATCAGATGTATCTGTGGCATGCTATGCAAATTTAGAGACGCCAATATTGCAGTAGAGTAAGTGAACACATAGGGTGTCCAGACAGATGCTGTGTATTTAACCAATATTTATTTGTTTTGTACTAGCCTACAGCAAGGGTCAAACATCATAATATAAGTATTGATGTGACTACTCTTTCCCATTCCAGATAAGCAGTCAAGGTTTGGCTCTCCACTATCTGATTAATACTCAATCATCGTTTTCAATGCTATCATCAGAGTCAAATTCCTCTTCCTCTTCCTCTTCGTCTTCCTGTTCACGCTCTGTCGTGTCCAGGAGATAAACCAGGGAGGTTGGCAGGACAGGACCACAGGACCACACCGGTCTCAACACTCCATCAGTCCTCATCCATACCTGCTCCTCATCATAGGGGTTTGGTTTTTTTAAAATGGATTCATCAGATCGCTTGTACAGGGCGACGCGATGGTTCACACGTTGGACGTGCGGCTTCAAACATCATAGCATGGAGGAAGGCGAGCCAGGTCAACCTTAGACTTGGCAGTGAGTTTATCGTCCTGCCCCACCATTTTGTGCAGCAACTTGGCACGGACTACGTCCACTGAAGACTCACGACTCTCTCCATATATCAGACAGGTGAATTGCTCCATCTGCTTCATCACCTCAGGCTTGACATTCCAGTTGTCACCAAGTTGACTGAACGCCCTGTGAAACTTCGGGTTCTTCTCCAGCTTTTTCAAGGGCCCCACCTTCCCCTTCCCTTTGAAGGCACTGGTGCAGTCTTCTCCGCTGAACACATGGAATCCAAGACGTGTGGCACAGTAGTCTTCTCCCAGGTATTCTGAGAGCTCAGAGAGGTTGAGAAGTTGTCTATGTTTCCCTGACCCCGTATCCAGGTATATATTCAGCCTGATGGCATGAGCGTGGTAAAGAAGAATCACAAAGATATCTGTGTCAGGTGTTCAGACTACAGCATTCTTGTACCCAAGGGCAGCAGCATGATGAAGGTAGATGATGAAGGTAGAGTACCACCCTTGTCAGTCTCTTCCTGGTTGCTGTAGATTGGGGGGGGCTCACGTACCTCAACCTGATGCACAATGGGACATTGCACTTTGATCAACAATGACAGAGACTAGACACAAATCACAGATAATCACTTAGAGTATAATTAAACCATCAATCACTTTTAATATGGGCTTTCAATTTACCTTGCCATTTGAGGAGAGAAGTTGATGGGCTCTCCCTTCCACGACCAGCACTGCCATTTCTGTTCTCTCCAGCCTCGAAGCTGCCTGTTGATCACTCCATACTCGCAGCAGGAGCTGGCAGAGTTGCTTTTTGTTGTCATAATTTGTGAGAAACATCTTGAAGTCATATGGCTTCCTGGTTGCTGGTCCAGCCAAAATGATCTTCTCTGAACTGCCACGTCTCAAGCTCTCCTGTGCTTTGATAGATCCTGGATGGTAACTGTCAGTCGAGAACCAAAAGTGCTTTTTGGCCATCATCTGATCAAGCAATTGTATTCATATCTCCCCACAGGTTGGAGGAAGGTTGGTGAGGACATGGAGCAGAGCCATGCCATCCTGGATGAACAGGGCATCCTTAGGGTATGGCTGATCCTTTGGGGTGGTGTCCGCCAGAATGTAAAGAAAGGGTCCAATCATAACCACATGACGGACAAATGTATCTGGCCAACACCAGATGATGGGAAGGGCTTTCATACAGACACCAAGATCAAATGTATTTAGGACCCACCTCTGATCCACCTGATCAGTGGCTAGCTCAGACCGCTTCAGTAGCTCACGAACAACTGTATTGTCAGTGATTGGTTGATGGATGGGCATGCCGTGAAGTAGTCCACTGTTGATTTTCTGAGTGGAGGAGTACCAGTTGCAGAGGTGAAGCCCCCTAGTCCAGGCACAGGCTGCTGTCCATTGCTTCCGATGTACCTGATAAAGAGCCAGATGTAGTACACTTGCATCTCAGTTGCATAGACTGTGTCATTCTCTGCTGGCGGTGTGAATGATGAGCCATCATTAAACTTTGGGTTGGCGCGAGTGAAATGCAAGGATGGGAGTGTTTCTGGTGTGTTGACTTTCAGGCTACGCTGTTGCGACTTGTCGATGATGGGTAGCATTCGGACCTTGTTGCTCTCAAACCCAGGCTTGACCTCCTGGGCCATGATTCCCCCAGCACTGTTGACAATGTTGCTGCCGTGCACACTGGGCGTGGTTTTATTCAAATTGTCCCACACACAGTGGAATACCATGTTTCAATCTCCTATCACAATTGCGGGTGTCCGATAGGATGAGACTTTGTCCAGGACCTTTGCCAGGGCAGTTTCCAACTCCAAACCAAATCCGTAGCTCTCAGAGTGGCCAAGCCTGTGTAATATTGTGGTGAGCTGCTTGCTTCTGAACAAGTGCCTGACAGTCACACAGAGTAGAATGTGTTTTGGTAACTTCCATTCTCCCTCTGACACTGCACGGCACAGTTATTGCCCAATGGAGAATACCAGGCGCTTCATCTTTTCATTCGTCTCCATGTCTTCCTTGCCAGCCATAACCATGCTGAGAAACCGGACGAGATCTGTGGGTAGGAGATTTTCAGGAGTGAGCTCCATGTCGTCAGTTGTTGGCGGCCACTGTAGGTCTTTGGACTCTCTGAAAGCCTGCAGAATATTCTGGCGGAGTAGGAGAGCAATGTTTTTGTACTTGTATGTGGTTCCGAGAGTGTAAGCCGACCCAAAGTTTAATGATGGCTCATCATTCACACCACCAGCAGGGAATGACACAGTCTATGCAACTGAGATGCAAGTGTACTACAGCTGGCTCTTTATCAGGTACATCGGAAGCAATGGACAGCAGCCTGTGCCTGGACTAGGGGGCTTCACCTCTGCGACTGGTACTCCTCCACTCAGAAAATCAACAGTGGACTACTTCACGGCACGCCCATCCATCAACCAATCACTGACAATACAGTTGTTCGTGAGCTACTGAAGCGGTCTGAGCTAGCCACTGATCAGGTGGATCAGAGGTGGGTCCTGAATACATTTGATCTTGGTGTCTGTATGAAAGCCCTACCCATCATCTGGTGTTGGCCAGATACATTTGTCCGTCATGTGGTTATGATTGGACCCTTTCTTTACATTCTGGCGGACACCACCCCAAAGGATCTGCCATACCCTAAGGATGCCCTGTTCATCCAGGATGGCATGGCTCTGCTCCATGTCCTCACCAACCTTCCTCCAACCTGTGGGGAGATATGAATACAAGTGCTTGATCAGATGATGGCCAAAAAGCACTTTTTGTTCTCGACTGACAGTTACCATCCAGGATCTATCAAAGCACAGGAGAGCTTGAGACGTGGCAGTTCAGAGAAGATCATTTTGGCTGGACCAGCAACCAGGAAGCCATATGACTTCAAGATGTTTCTCACAAATGATGACAACAAAAAGCAACTCTGCCAGCTCCTGCTGCGAGTATGGAGTGATCAACAGGCAGCTTCGAGGCTGGAGAGAACAGAAATGGCAGTGCTGGTCGTGGAAGGGAGAGCCCATCAACTTCTCTCCTCAAATGGCAAGGTAAATTGAATGCCCATATTAAAAGTGATTGATGGTTTAATTATACTCTCAGTGATTATCTGTGATTTGTGTCTAGTCTCTGTCATTGTTGATCAAAGTGCAATGTCCCATTGTGCATCAGGTTGAGGTACGTGAGCTCCCCCCAATCTACAGCAACCAGGAAGAGACTGACAAGGGTGGTACTCTACCTTCATCATCTACCTTCATCATGCTGCTGCCCTTGGGTACAAGAATGCTGTAGTCTGAACACCTGACACAGATATCTTTGTGATTCTTCTTTACCACGCTCATGCCATCAGGCTGAATATATACCTGGATACGGGGTCAGGGAAACATAGACAACTTCTCAACCTCTCTGAGCTCTCAGAATACCTGGGAGAAGACTACTGTGCCACACGTCTTGGATTCCATGTGTTCAGCGGAGAAGACTGCACCAGTGCCTTCAAAGGGAAGGGGAAGGTGGGGCCCTTGAAAAACGCTGGAGAAGAACCCGAAGTTTCACAGGGCGTTCAGTCGACTCGGTGACAACTGGAATGTCAAGCCTGAGGTGCTGAAGCAGTTGGAGCAATTCACCTGTCTGATATATGGAGAGAGTCGTGAGTCTTCAGTGGACGTAGTCCGTGCCAAGTTGCTGCGCAAAATGGTGGGGCAGGACGATAAACTCACTGCCAAGTCTAAGGTTGACCTGGCTCGCCTTCCTCCATGCTATGATGCTCTGAAGCCGCACGTCCAACGTGTGAACCATCGCGTCGCCCTATACAAGCGATCTGATGAATCCATTTTAGAAAAACCAAACCCCTATGATGAGGAGCAGGGATGGATGAGGACTGATGGAGTGTTGAGACCGGTGTGGTCCTGTGGTCCTGTCCTGCCAACCTCCCTGGTTTGATCTCCTGGACACGACAGAGCGTGAACAGGAAGACGAAGAGGAAGAGGAATTTGACTCTGATGATAGCATTGAAAACGATGATTCAAATTGAGTATTAATCAGATAGTGGAGAGCCAAACCTTGACTGCTTATCTGGAATGGGAAAGAGTAGTCACATCAATACTTATATTATGATGTTTGACCCTTGCTGTAGGCTAGTACAAAACAAATACATATTGGTTAAATACACAGCATCTGTCTGGACACCCTATGTGTTCACTTACTGTACTGCAATATTGGCGTCTCTAAATTTGCATAGCATGCCACAGATACATCTGATCACTTTGGGAATAGTTTTATTGTGATCTTTGACCATCAAAACATGGGTCTAGACACATTATTGTTCATGTATCTGCAATAATGGCTGAGATAGAGTGAAAAGTGTGAACATTCCGTTGTTGGCAATTGTGACACTAATTTGCATAAAAAATACATGTGGGACATCCAGACAACATTTTAACATAGCTCATCATTTTCTACATACTTTTTACACTTAGGAAACACTGATTATAAGAATATTTCTCTGTCGGTGCAAAATACATCGTTCTTGGTACAAGACTAAAATGCTATTTTATTGCACTAATTAGCATAATAGCATGCCACAGACACATGTGATCACTTTAAGAATAGTTTTATTGTGTTCCTTGACCCTCAAAACATGGATCTGGATACCTTATTTGTTCAGTTATCTGCAATAATGCCTGAGATATAGTGAAAGGTGTAAAAAGAGTGAAACTCGATTTTTAGGGTAAATAAACACTAATTTGGGAAAAAAATATACGTGGGACAATTTTTCAACTTTTTAACATAGCTAATCGTTTTCTACACAATTTTTTCAATCTAGAAAATCTGATTAAAAGTATATTTCAGGGGGGTGCATGATACCCCCTTCTACCCACCCAACTAATTGTGTTGTTATGAAATGTAAAACAAAATATTTGTTTAATTTCTAACTTATTTTTTATTTCCCCCCCTCCAATTTGCGGCGCCCCCTATGGGTTGATGCGCCCTTAGCATTCGCCTATACTGCCTATGCCGAGGGCCGGCCCTGTGTGTGTGCGTGTGTGTGTGCGTGTGTGTGCGCGCGCGTGCGTGCGTGCGTGTGTGGACTGAGCGCATGTCTGGCGGCTCTTGTGGAATGTCTGATCGCATCGCATTGTTTGTGTCCTTGGATATAAATAAATGAAATGTGTGGGCTTGTTTGTTTGTGTGTGTGTGAGTGTGTGTGAGTGTGTGTGTGTGTGTGTGTGTGGGATGTTTGTACTCATTACATCTAACCACAGCGGCCTCTGTTAGTCTTATCTGTTCCATTATCAACAAGCTTGAAACCACTTTTCTTTTATCCCTTATCGTTCCTCGAGGATTCTGCTCCTTTCATTTCACAAACACCAAAAGCAGTCACTCAAACGTGACTAAATGTTTCTCACACACACACACACACACACACACACACACACACACACACACACACACACACACACACACACACACACACACACACACACACACACACAGGGATTAACAACTGTGGGAGAATGGAAATTAGAGAGATAAGCCCTCAGCTATCTTCCCAGATCCAAGAGTCTGCAGCCTGTTGCTAAGTGTGTGTGACGGTAGAGTGGAGTAGACTACATGGAAATATCGACACAAAAAAACATATACAAAATAATTATTATGTGGCAGAATAAAATCTGAAAAAAGCAGGAATATTTCAGAAGCATTTTTCCGAAGTCTTTTGCATCATCTGTCACAATAGTTCCCCTTTATTTTTCTGTCAACACACCTAGACTTGAATTGTTAACATCCCCCTTAGGAATAATCCATATTTCACACATTGAATTGTAAACTCTCGCTGTTTTTGGGAAACTTGCCATCACAATGCAGTGGAACAATGACGCAGACTCAGACTCCCATTCAGGCTCCAGACTCCATCAACAACTACCACTCATGGGACATGTTCCCTGTTCATCACCACCCTGCGCGGCTGCTCCAGTTTTGATTTGAATAAACCAGAGCCTGGTGGATACATTCTTCTACTTATTGTTTAGTAGACGGATCATCATAATTTAGCGGCTCAATGAAAAGCAGACACTTAAAGCAGCTCGTAAAATGTGTCGTTCTCAATTACACTTAAAGCGTAACACGATGATTTCATCTGGAACACAAAAGCACATTGCTCGGATGCATCGGATGCATTTCCAGGCATGGATTAAAACTCCAAGCTAGTTTTTAAACCGGTATTTGATCCTTTGGGTTTCGTTGTGTGTCTTCCAGCAGAAATTCCTGCATATGGGGTCTGCATTAAGAGTCAAGCTGCATTAGTATATCATTCATAGACCCGCTGCTAATCTAATTGAGCACGGCTCCAAACTGGCTGACTGAAACTCAGTTGTCATCGGGGGTTTTTTCCACAGAGTGACCTGATCCTGCCCTGGAGTCCCACCCTTCATCCTGTCCAGCCATGTTCTGTCCGCTCTTATCCAGAGTCAACAGAGCAGAAATAGCCCCGCTTCCTACACCTCCAGCTCCTCCAAACGGCCCTGACATCACCGCCTGCTGGAGGGAGAGTTTCTCCTCTGTGATTTCCACTTGATTGTCTCTGGCTGGGATTGGGATTGACCAGAAAAGCCACGTCCACTGAGACGGACTGGACTCAGCAGGAAGAGTCAAAGCTCTGCAGACACATGAAGTGGCACCGAGTCATTGTTTCACAGGTCCACAGTCCGGACTTCATGAGTCCTAATGTTTTATTTTCCATATGTTATCGTCAGGTATTCTTTAGTTTATGTACAAACAACTAAACTTATTTTGGTTTTACAAGAGCTCAACTAGCGCTCAGTAACGTATTTTACACATTTTGGCTTCCCCTCATTGTAGTTTTAGTATTTCTATTGTATGTTTTGACCTGAAGTTAGTTTAATAATTGAACTCCGGGGAAGGTATCAAGTATTTTCCAAAAGGTTTAAATCGTGATGAAATCGTGTTTAAGTCCAGGTTGAATCTAAAGTCATCATATTTGTGACTCCAAACCTGTGGCGTACAAACGAGTAACCCCTTTATCTTTGGGTACATAATAATAGTAATAATAATAATAATAATAATAATAATAATAATATTGGGAGGGATGAAAGCCCTCTTTAATGGTCACACATGCAGAGCACACAGCGAAATGTGTTCTCAGCATAGTAATAATAATAATAATATATACATTTTCTTAACCCAAAGACGCTTTACATTTGGGATGGAGGGTAGACAAACAAAACAAAGACAAAGCCAAAAAGAAACGAAACACAACAGAAAAGAAGTGCCAGGAGTCTAGTGCTAGGAGCAGAGGGCAGCTATTGTACAGCGCCCGGGGAGCAATTTGAGTGGGGGGGGGAGGGGGCTGTCCGGTGCCTTGATAAAGGGCACCACAGCAGGGCAGGAGGTGAACTGGGACCTCTACAAGTAGCAGTCCACACTCCATTTTTAGGTCTGTTCGGGGACTTGAACCTACGGCTCACAGTCCAATCCCCGACTGACTGAGCCACTGCCGGACACATGCAGGTGTACTGATGTGAAAACACACAAGACTTTGATTCACACACTTATTGTTGCATATAATACTTAGATAAGATTAAGAGTATGAAGCCCTACTAGCATCTCTGGGAAACTGAACTCCAAGGTATGCATATAGGAAGCATGCATTAATATACAGAAGCAAGACGTTGGCATATAGAAACTGCAGAACAATGGCACTCGTGGTAGAGATGGTTGGATTGTTTTCATTTAGGAGGGATGACTAACTCTAACTCTTGCTAACCAAACTCAATTGCTAACCTCAGGCACACGCTGCACATCCCAGACACGCGGACACGGAGGAGTTTCCCATGAATCCATCACACACTGGTGCACTTTCACTGGCTTCACAATCACAGTTCATCTGCAGTCTTTCACTGAATCATCGCAAATCCACTGACTCAGTTGCACAAACTCTCAAACCGCAACAGAGTCATAACAACCCCGAAGCTCACTGCAGGGACTCCCATTTAATTCCAAGCCAAAGATAATATTAAAGAGATACACTGGTGGTCATTAACCACAATTATTGAGTATCCCACTCTCTCTCAATTTAATAATGAATGTTCTTGTCAGGGCGCTAACAAATGCAAACTGTTTTCTGGCAAACTGAATCTTTGAAACGTCCTTAGCGACCTATCTGCTAAAGCTGCGGTGACAAATAGCTGATTAAATTCAAATTACTGAGGTCCAACTTTCTCATCCCACGCACACAGTGGCTGGGATCTTTTTAAAGTCTGCTGTCACTAATATGATGTCTTGTGACTTATGGAGTCGATTTGATAAATTTAGCTCTGACCCTTCTCCCGCTGAGGGATATTTGGCAGCAGAGAGCTCACACACAAACAAAGATTTATAAGTGTTTCCCCTGTGAATACCTGCAGTCTGTCCGTTCCCTCAGCATGAAGAGTGTCCCTCTTTGTGGACACAGCTGGGGAGACCATTTTCACCCGGTCCCACCCTTCTTCCTCCCTCTCCTCTCTTTCTGTGTCTGCCTGCCTAGCTTTCTCCAGTCTTCGTCAGGAAATGTCCACACTCGCTCTACAAAGAAAGTCTATTCTGTCAGTCCTGTGGGGATGTCAGGGGAAGGTGGAGGTGGTAGTGTGTGTGTGTGTGTGTGTGTATTTATTGCCAGATGTCTTTAAGGCTCCCTCTGACCAACTTGACTCCCAACATGTTGTATTTTCCAAGAAAACAAGAGCTCCGTGGAGTCACACTTTAAGGGATGGGGAATAAGAGGAACGCTAGAACATGACAGATAGGTGAAGAAGAAGAAAATTGATGCTGTATACAAACATTTTTAAGTGTATATGTAGGATAGCAGGAAAAAAACTTGAATGAGGTAAGGCATGTCAAATCCTAGGCCTAAAATGTGCCTCTTCTTCAGTGTAACAGCAGGAGGAAGAGGGGGATAGGGCTACGTTATTAATCAATATGTAATCAAAATCACAAGAGTAATATCCAAATACCAGTAGCCGAAGCCAAGTGGTTTGATCTTTGGCAAACACGTTTATGATACTTTATAC
This sequence comes from Champsocephalus esox, assembly GCA_036324585.1. NCBI lineage: Eukaryota > Metazoa > Chordata > Actinopteri > Perciformes > Channichthyidae > Champsocephalus > Champsocephalus esox. The sequence goes on from CM070484.1 coordinate 40,322,212, forward strand.
GTTTTGTTTAGCGGGGTAATCTCCACATATTCACACCACCCTTCGTATAGTTGAAAACTAAATGTCATTGGCAGAAGTAAAAAGCTAACGTTATGTTATAGACAAACAGCCAGTTCACATGACTTCACGTCAAAACAGCAAAGCTAAAGTTGAATAGTCTAATTTAGACACTTGTTAGCTACCACTAAGCTAAAGGTGGCTAATGTTGAGCCTGATGACGTTTAGTAGTTTCATTTAGACACTTGTTAGCAACCACAAAGCTAAAGGTGGCTAATGTTGAGCCTGATGACGTTTAGTAGTTTCATTTAGACACTTGTTAGCAACCACTAAGCTAAAGGTGGCTAATGTTGAGCCTGATGACGTTTAGTAGTTTAATTTAGACACTTGTTAGCAACCACTAAGCTAAAGGTGGCTAATGTTGAGCCTGATGACGTTTAGTAGTTTCATTTAGACACTTGTTAGCAACCACTAAGCTAAAGGTGGCTAATGTTGAGCATGATGACGTTAAGTAGTTTAATTTAGACACTTGTTAGCCACCACTAAGCTAAAGGCGGCTAATGTTGAGCATGATGACGTTTAGTGGTCTCATTTAGACACTTGTTAGCAACCACTAAGCTAAAGGCGGCTAATGTTGAGCCTGATGACATGAGTAGTTTCATTTAGACACTTGTTAGCAACCACTAAGCTAAAGGCGGCTAATGTTGAGCATGATGACGTTTAGTGGTCTCATTTAGACACTTGTTAGCAACCACTAAGCTAAAGGCGGCTAATGTTGAGCCTGATGACGTTAGTAGTTTCATTTAGACACTTGTTAGCAACCACTAAGCTAAAGGCGGCTAATGTTGAGCCTGATGACGTTAGTAGTTTAATTTAGACACTTGTTAGCAACCACTAAGCTAAAGGCGGCTAATGTTGAGCATGATGACGTTTAGTGGTCTCATTTAGACACTTGTTAGCAACCACTAAGCTAAAGGCGGCTAATATTGAGCCTGATGACGTTAAGTAGTCTCATTTAGACACTTGTTAGCAACCACTAAGCTAAAGGCGGCTAATATTGAGCCTGATGACGTTAAGTAGTCTCATTTAGACACTTGTTAGCAACCACTAAGCTAAAGGCGGCTAATGTTGAGCCTGATGATGTTAAGTAGTCTCATTTAGACACTTGTTAGCAACCACTAAGCTAAAGGCGGCTAATGTTGAGCCTGATGACGTTTAGTAGTCTCATTTAGACACTTGTTAGCAACCACTAAGCTAAAGGCGGCTAATGTTGAGCCTGATGACGTTTAGTAGTCTCATTTAGACACTTGTTAGCAACCACTAAGCTAAAGGCGGCTAATGTTGAGCCTAATGAAGTTAAGTACTTTAATTTAGACACCTGGTAACAACCACTAAGCTAAAGGTGGCTAATGTTGAGCATGATGACGTTTAGTAGTCTCATTTAGACACTTGTTAGCAACCACTAAGCTAAAGGCGGCTAATGTTGAGCCTGATGACGTTTAGTAGTCTCATTTAGACACTTGTTAGCAACCGCTTAGCTAAAGGTGGCTAATGTTGAGCCTGATGACGTTTAGTAGTCTCATTTAGACACTTGTTAGCAACCACTAAGCTAAAGGTGGCTAATGTTGAGCCTGATGACGTTTAGTGGTCTCATTTAGACACTTGTTAGCAACCACTAAGCTAAAGGCAGCTAATGTTAAGCCTGATGATGATAAGTAGTCTCATTTAGACACTTGTTAGCAACCACTAAGCTAAAGGTGGCTAATGTTGAGCCTAAAGTTAAGTACTTTAATTTAGACACTTGTTAGCAACCACTAAGCTAAAGGCGGCTAATGTACGGAGTGATGACCTTTAGTAGTCTCATTCACTTTGAGGTGAACTGAGGTGAACATATTCAGGTATTTTTCCCATCTGCACTGGGACTGCACCACCTACTTCCAACACCCCACCATCACTTCCCACCACACACATACCTCTGACTTCTGTTCAAAGCTCAGGAGACGGACACCCACCGCCTATCTGAGCTCTCTGATGAAGTCATCCCGTCGGAGGAGCCTGAACTCTCAGCAGCACTGACTCTGAACGTCTGACTGATAGCTCATGACTGCTCAGCCACATCAAAGCCTTCCTGGTCTGATATCGTCCTAACATTAGTGGGTAGGGAGTCTTGATGACGGAGGGTCGGTTCACTCCCATGCTTGATAAACGATGACTAAGTCAATGAATTCATGGTGGTAGGGCTGCACGATGTTGACATTGCTACATTTTGATATTGCAATTTGAAAAATGACTAATTACCAGTTGACGACAAAGTAGCCTCTACAGCCACAGTTGATTTTTTGTTTCTGTGCTGTTCCTTGCTCATATTCAAGAAATATGGTGCTTGAAAACTAGCAGGGCCTGCTTTAGTTTGTAAAACAAATAAATAAATAAGAATATTTATTAAGAATGATTGTGATTGGTGGTTGGCTCTGCATGCCTATCCTGATTGTCACTTATACTAGCAACAAAGATGTCAATGAAGACATAAGTCACGATCAATTATGTAATGTCATACAGATAAAATCATGGAAATTGAGGCTTTTCATGTTATCCTTTTCTATCAAACAGCTAAAGAAATGTAGGATATTTGAGTTCATTTGTTAATTGTGAGTGCATATCTTGTGGCATCACATGACGATATCCAGCAGCCTTACACCCGGAGCTTTCTTTTCAACAAACGTTACGGTTTTCACAAACCAGTTTTTTACTTTCAAACCAGTATTGGCCTTTTTTTGTCATTGATCATAATTATATTTCCACCAACAAGTTCATAGCTGAGCAACATGACAGGGAATGAAAAGCAGCGACATAAGCATAACCCACATGCTCACTTCAGCCATATAAAATAAATATTTAGAGGTGAATTAAATAAGCTCACAGGTAATGCCAGTTATTATCCCTAACTGCAGAGGTATGAGGTGCATTTACTGTTGCAGTACGGAAGTAACAGAAGGTCAAAGATACCAGTAACAATGGACAGTTTAATGGAAAAAAGGTTTTCTCTCCCCAAAAGCTGTAGTGGATGTGTAAGTTAGGTCTAGTGCCAGCAGGCCTGTATTGTTGCTATAGAAACCGAGCCGAGAGGAAGACAGTGGAATATCACAAAGCGCTGTTTTAACACCGAAAGAGGATGATTTCTCACCTCTCTCGCACTGCGGGCCAGTGAAACCGTAGACACAGGCGCATCTGTTGGGCCCGATGCAGCGGCCGCTGTTCTGACAGCCGTTCTCACACACAGCTACAGGAGACAGAGAGAAAAAGAGTTATTCACATAGAAAAAACACATTTAGCACAACCCTAATGTTTCATAAAACTTCAAATGAGACTTGTATCGTATTCTATATCAGTATAACGTATAATGTGTGAGGATTCTCATTGATGACTTTAATTCTTTAACTAATGAAACCGTCACTTTATGCTCTATTTAAATGTTCTTACCCAGAAATCAAGCCTTAACGAACTACACAGGACTTATCAGTATCAATGTTTTCAGGTTGGATAGTTTGTCAGTCAGCCAAATTACGGAGAAAACTGCATGACTGATTTCCCCTAAAGCTTGGTGAGAGGGTGAAGGATGTTCCAAGAAAGAACCGACTATAATTTGGATCAGATACTCTAAATCAGGGGTTCTCAAAGTGCGGCCCGCGGGCCAATGGCGGCCCTCGGAAATGTTTCTGGCGGCCCGCGATAGTTAATGTGACACGCTGAAATGCATGCGTTATATTTTAATCCTCCATGGTTCGTAGTAAGAATTAGAATGGAATTTAAGAATGGTAAAACTGCGCCGCCTGGGTTGTCATTCCTAAATTATGAATGACAGCTTGTGGTAAGTTTGCTAGACTACTGGTTGCATGGCAACTAGGCATCTCGCGAGTTGCAGTAATTGGTTAGTACAATAAAGAAAGGATTTGTTTTGGAATTATGTTGTGTTCCGTTTTTTCTTGGGCGGCCCTCAATCCAATATTGGGAACCTACATTGGCCCTCACTCATCAAAACTTTTAGAACCCCTGCTCGAAATAAATGATGTTAACATTGGGAGTTGGGCATTTGGCAAAAGTGAATGCGTGTTCTCTTAGACAACCTTTTAGTTTAACTATGTCATTGGCAAAGACACCTCAAGTGTCTTAGTTTATGGTGTCTCTGATTGGTCATGCTGTAAGTAAAGGTTTGACCAATAGTCTTTCTATATTGTCTTATTGCTATACAAGCTGCATCCTTGTAAATATACAGACAGAAATACTGTATGTATAGTATGTAGAGCAAGTCTCTCAAAATGGTGACAATTAGCAGACTCTCAATTCTTTATCTGAAGACATTTGGTCTTTGCTCTGACACCGTTCAAATACCCCCCCCATGCACCAAGGTGTGCTGACGGTGCAGATTTGACTCACGCTGTCCACAGTGGTTTCCTGTGTATCCCTTTGAGCAGGAGCAGGAGTCCTCTGCACAGCTGCCTCCATTCATACACCTGACGTTACAGGACTGAACTGTGGGGGGACAGACAGACAGGTGTGAACAGATGCACTTCAACAATGATATGTCAAATAACAAGAGCTGCAATATAATCACAAAATACACAAGAATGGGAACTTTAAACATCTGCTGAGAGAAAGTGACTACATTAATAAAAGCTTTTCATTCCAAAGCTATTTACTGGTTTTCTCAAAACAAACATGACTTTTAGGAACGGGACAACTCACTGATGGTTGGATTGCTTCATCTTCATTTCTACCCAATCAGAAGACAGCATTTAGACTTGTTTCCAAACACCAGTGAGTTAAATTATCACGGTCACTTAAACACATTAAGAGGATTTTTCCACTCCAGTTGGGTTTGCACAACGCTGGTATTTCTTCAGCAGCTTTAGATGAACAGACAAGGCTCGAAAGGCCCCCAGGCCACAAGAACCAAAGCTTATCAAGCAGACCGGGGGGAGGGAATAAGTCGAGCCAGCTGTACGCTACAGTCAGGCAGGAATTTGCTGAGAGGAGAGGGAAACTGGGTGAGGGGGGAAGTACGGTACAATGGCCAAGAAAAAATCCAAACAGGATGAAAAGAGTAGTGAATTCTATGAGAAAGAAAGTTGTTTGAATTTGTTTATGTTCCTCCGTTGCGACTTTAACGCCAGATTGCAATGTTTGAGGATTATGGTGGAGCTCATTTGGTTTTTAGCCTTTATATTTGATTTGATAATACAGTGCTTTTACGCAGCGCTGCAATGTTTAGAGTTGGTTATTTAACAGTTATACTTGTGTTATGTGAGCATCAGTATGGGTTGAATTATTGCTTATAATAATTCATTTTAAAGAAGGTTTCTTGGTGGTTAGAGGGGTTTATATTTAGAATAACATATAGACTTAAAGGTAGGGTAGGTAAGAATGGAGAAACCAGCTCGAGTGCGCTAGAATTTGGAAGTATGTAACTGAAAAAAATCAGACTTCCTCACAGAGCCCCTCCTCCAACACACATGAACGCGCACATGACCAATGAGGGCACGAGATAAGTTTGTGCACAGATGGAAGGCTGACAGGCAGGTAGGCCATCCAGTTACTTTAGCCGGGCCGGCTCAGATGATTGGTCGTGCTATTTTACAGCGCCACGCCTTCCACAGATTAAATATTTTTGTTTGTATTTATTGTCAAAGCATTTCATGTATTCATTGCTTTCGGGATGTTAAGAGCATTCCATGGAATACAACAAAAAGTGTTTCTGAAGTGAATTACCTTCCCCACCTTTAAGATAATACATTTAATGACATTTTTATTTTAGAAAACTTAAAAAAGTAAAGAATTACTGAAGAATATTTTCATAAAGAAGATTGAGTTGTGCTTTATGTGAGGATTATAGCATGAGTCAAATGTAAGCATTTAATAATTTATTTGAAATAACATTAATTTAAAAATAGGTAGAAATTTAGGAAAATGCATTTAATTTATATGAAGTTATATTTTTAAAGCTAAGAATGTCTTAAATACATTTGAAAAGTATTGGAAATGTAATTGAGGAGCCTGAACCTGTAAATTCAAATGTCTAAAAGGAAAAGGATTGAACGGATTGGACGCGATGCGAATATTCGCTTCGCTCTAAAAACGCTCGAGTTTCACCGCGGCTGTCAGCTGTGTTTACTCGCATCATTCAAACAAGACGCACTGACTACAACAAAATGAACATATTTGACCGTGATTTAAATTGTAATAAACGTTTCAAAATGATGCCGAAGTAACAACATACTGATACCGGTTAGTAAAAAACCATGAATTAATGCTTTGACAAGTCTGCAGACAGACGGCAGGCGAACAACCTTTTAAAATGCGTGCTTTCTGAATGTAGCTTGGCTAAGCTAACGTTATATATGCTCCGACCGTCCACACTCACAACAACGACCTATACAGACATAAATAAACCAGCGACTGTATTCGCCATGACACAGACAGTCTGCGGTTTGTTCTTCTTTAACTTCTGTCTAGTTTCTGAACAGATAAGAGGAGCTGTGAGCTCTGTGTGCCAACTCGAGCGGTTGTCGCGGCCCCCTTCGATCGCCTCAATCGCGCCGCGGAATTCGCATCAACCGCTTCATGCTTGCCGTCGGAGTGAATTTGCATCTGTCCGCGTCTCTGCATTGACTTTACATGTAATCGCACCGCCCCCAAACATCGCATCGCGTCCGGTGTGAACGCAGCATAACCCTAACCCTAAAAACACAAAGAACTTGACAGAAAGGGTGTAGCTTTAAATAGCTGGTATATATGGTATATATTGTGGTCCTTTTCTTACAATTTGTCTTCTTTGACTGTGTTTATGTATGCACCAAATAAACAAAGGCAAATTCCTCGTATGTGTTAACCTACTTGGCCGACACGATGTGAGAAAGCCAATCTGAAAACCAAGAAGCAGTGGTTTAAAACGAAATTGTTCTTCCTGTCAGACTGGCAGCTTTTTGCTGAGCTCGCCATTTACCAAACCCACGAGCAGAGGAGAAATCTACTGTACGCTCTTAATGTTTCCCTGCGTCCTCGTTTCTCTTTCATCCTGGATCAAGGGGATATTCTACTGTCCTTTAGTCTCATAGGCTTTCCATTTTCCTTCCTTCCTCCATTATTCCCTCAGCGCCTTTCATGCTCTTCTGTCTATAACTTAATCGCAAGTTCAACATTAATTTCCTGTCTGTTTATGTGTCTTTCTCTCTCTTCAACATCGCTGGCATGCAGAGAGGAAATGACTGAGCTTCCTCGTAGCTGAGGTTGTCTAATGAGAATTTCTGACTTTGCACACTCTCCACTATAATCCCCCCACTCATTCTGACTGTACCCAAACACACTAAATATGACTTTAGCGAGTCACGATGACTGGATAATGGATATACTGTAATGTAGTGTTTCACAGACTTTAATTACATGACTCAAAGTACAATAGCATGAATCTCGCAGGTGAAAGCTGTGTATTTGCAGTAAATGTAAGGTATAATTCACTGAAATACATCTGAGGTCTAGAGGGAGTTCCAGAACACTTTCTCATGTGCAACCCTTGGCAGACTCTGTGTACATATTTGGCAGAAAGTACTTTTTGTCTGGATTGTGTCTCATGGCAACATGTGGTGATGAATTAAAGCAAACCGTTTGGGACTCTGGGGCAGGCTGGGTTTAGAGGTCAGTGTGCGTCCCTCTCTATTTCCCTGTTCTCATTCACCCTCACAGCAGATGGGTCGGGTTTAACTTTCAGATTTCAACCTTACGTTGAAACAGGAGGCTAACGCTATAAAATATGCAGGAACGAGTCCTAAACGCTGGAAATGATTGACTATTTTACCAGCTATGGTTCCCTCATCTTTAAGTCAACAGTTTTTTTTACTGGTTTCTGATATGTTGCCTGATATTCACGAGGGAGGCGTGTGGCGCAGTGGGCTATGCGCTGATCTTCGAATCAGAGGGTGGGCAAGTTCAGGGTCCCACTGCCGTCAGCATGTCGTTGTGTCCCTGAGACACTTCATTGCCCACAGTATGGAGTATGTAAGTGGCTTTGGATAAATCGTCTAACAAGTAACATGTGATGTAATGTAATATATGATCTTAAAATACCTCACTGGTAAACGTCTGAAGCTTCTATGTGTCTTAAAAACTAAGGTTGCTAACAAGTCCAACTTAGCGGTGGTCATGTGACTGTGCTGTACTTTTTATAACAAATATAAGCTGAAGACATCCTTCCATCCAAATCCCTTGAGCTTGTATTGACCCCCATATCTTATTTAATGTATTTAACTAAAAACATTACTTTAATAAAATGAATTACCCTGATCTTTTCCTATACCATTTTGTAACAAAGTATTTGCTTTTCATTTGTTAAATAGAACAGACATGTGATTAGCGGTTACGCAATTAAATCCGCCCCATGCGAATGTTAACCATCTTTAACTGAAACGGTTATTTTGGGGGTTTTGAGAGTCGTTTTTGTTTGATGACGTGTGGTCAAGAACATTAGGGAATTTGAAGAATTTGCAGTAAGGGTCTTAAAATCACAGAGAATGATAATAATAATAATAATAATAATAATATATGTGTTTTATATATATGATGTGACTAAGATGAATAGATGGAAAGATATTGAAGCTACCAGGTGTCATCTGTTTTCTTTTCTGCAACGGAAACTAGGTGGGTGAAGGGGGAGGAGGGGAGACAGAAGGAGATGATCTCACTGGTGAACCTCGCCTCTGCCCCCTCTCCTCACGGCACCTCTTCCCCCCACAGGTGGAGAGAGATGGTGTGCTTCAATGACCCGTGCATGGAAAGCTGCACGTGTAGGGTAGGGGGATGTGCGAGTGTGTGTGTCCCAGACGTCAGGCTACAGGAGTTGGGTGTAGCTCTGCAGCTCCACAATGCACCTCTGTGCTCGGGTAGTAGTGTCGTCGGTGAGCTGCTAACATCTGGGTGTTTTTTACGAGAGGCTGCGAAACACAGGAAGTCCAGGCTTGTGTGTTGAGTGTGTGTGTGTGTGTCTGATGGAAAACTGAAGAGCTTTATAGCTGTGTTTCGTCCTGGTTTACACACTCCTCAGGGACCACTGACATGTCAGACTCAGTCTCTGCATGGATGAGCAACGCAGTGAAACAGAAAGCTGTCAAAGATTGGCTTCCATCCAAATGTATCACAAAGGTGTAGAAAATACGCAAAAGAACATCAATGTAAGTTCCAATCAACTTCCACGGCTATGCGAATGTTAGTGCAAGATGAGCAGGAGGTGGAAAAGTGTTGTCACAGGTTGACATCATTAAAACACTGGCAGTCTGAAGCGAGGGGAAAACAATGTGGAAATAACATAATTGAAATATTTGTGTCTCCATCGTTGTGGAATAACTCTTCGGCGTTCAGCAGGAAAACCCCCAAAGGCAAATTGGGTAAACTGTCCAAACAAGTCCTAAACTGAATACTAATAGTCAAACCCTAAACAGAACCATAGTCTTGCAATTAGCGCCGGCTCAAACACACGGTGGAGTGGAAACACTCGTAAAAAGTAAGATTTATTTCCATTCTATGAAACTCACAATCCACTCACTTAGTCCCTCACACACATCATTAATTTCCTGAGTAAATCATACCCATGTATTTCCTCACAGTCCTCATACCTAACGGTGGAGATGGGACTACATTGAAGTGGCTTCTAATTAAAAAGTCCTTGTTCTGCATTCCCAGGACTCGTCGTTGTGCTCGTCAATAACCAAAGGGTTATTGTCTGCAGCTGTTTCTCAGCATCAGGGCAAGACTGTCCGCGGTAATGATTTCCTAATTATGGTTATGGAGGACGAGGTTATAAAGATGACACTATAGCACAGCTGCTCTGCCTTCAAGTGTCAGGGTGTTTATGACCAGGATGAGTCTCAGTGTGAACCCTGGTCGTCTGGAAACTGATATATAACCCGGGTTGGGAGGGTCACTTTCAAAATGTAATCTGTTACAATTACTAGTTATCTTTAATCAGTAACTTACTGTGTTAGCCGATTACTTTCTGTTACTTTTGGATTACTTCAATATCAAATGCAATGCCATTAAATACAAGAATAAAGAAATATCATTAAGATATTTAGGAACAAAGATGTGTCCACCACTCAGAGATGTTATCAGTCAGCATATTCAGGCAGTAGCCTCTACAACACGTGTCAAACTCGAGGCCCGGGGGCCAAATCAGGCCCGTGGTGGATTTAATTTCGGCCCGCAGAATAATTTACAATTCCTATTAGATCTGGCCCGCCGGTATATTGCACGCACACCTTCACTCCATCCTGAGGGTCTCCTCCGCTCAGAGCCTGACCCCAAACATTGATGACCTTGCTCCCGAGATGAGACGCCAAGTATCTGAGCTAGCATCTCAGAGCAGCACACTGAGTTCAATGGATGCTTCCTTCTGCACTTTCTCTCTCACGACAGCAGGGCATGTTTGGTTTCTCTCTGAGGGGAATAGTTTTGTTGAAGCTGTTGTCGGCCTGTGGGGAAATGTACTCATAAGAAGTGACTCTGGAGAAGCTGCAGATAGAGCCATGAGAAATGACTCTGGAGAAGCTGCAGATAGAGCCGTGAGAAATGAATGAACTGATTATTTAATGTTGTTTTTATAGGCAATAATTTAAGCTTTGTTAGTTCCAGGTTTAATATGTGCAATAAGTTCATTTCAATAAGTTCTGCAATAAACATTGAACCAGTCCGGCCCTCCACTAGTACTCATTTTTGTATCTTGACCCACTGTGTATTTGAGTTTGACCCCCCTGATATACACCATCAATGAAACCCATGAGCACTTTATAAAAAAAAGCAGAAATAAACATTTGAGCTGACAGACATTTAAGTTTAATTCACACAGATAAACTCAGACACACTATTTTGTGAACATATAGGTTCACCTACTGACTTAAAAACAGATCGGATTAACCAAAGAAAGTGAAACCATAAAGCAGATTCAGGCAGTAGCGTTTAGATTCACACTTAAAGTATCATCCTACAGAACAGAACAGCTCACAGAGAACATCTGATCCTTCTAAAACAAACACTATATGGTCTTATGTGTAGTCTTTCACTAACATTGTAATCCGGCTCGTAATCCCAAATGTTGGAGAAATGTACCAGAAATCAGATTCTTTTGAGGTAACTGTAAGTGAATTACCTTTTTTTTTAATATATCCTACGTAATTATTCCCCAAACCTGGTTATCATCATATTTTCTATTTCTGTAACGGCTCGTCTACACTACAGGCATAAAAAAAATCTTGAAGCTGGGCGTGTCTGAGGCTTGGCGATTTCTCGTGCCCACGGCGACCAACAACCAATCACATGAATCTCCCGCCCCCGGCATACAAAGCAATAGCAATGTTAAAACGAAGTAAACTGGATATAAACTCCCCAAACAGGCGAAAACCCTACCAGTTCCACCCACTGTCTCTGCCTCCTCCCTCCATGCCTCGCTCCTCCGGTTTGTATCCCGGTAAATAGTCTGGTCGGAAAGAACCGGCTCTCCCAGCTTGCACGCGGTTTGATTAGCTAGCGCTTGTACGGGCGGGATTTGCATAAACGGGATTTATTTGACAGCTTCGAAAGCATCGGGAGCATGAAAAGTTGAACATTGCTCAACCTTTGATGCTCACGATGCTTGCACAGCCATGCCATGCTCCCCACAATGCAGTTCGGCGAAGACTCAAAATCTTCTACGTCACCCCATTCAAATTAATGGGCGAAGCGTTGAAAGCATTTTTCGATGCCTGTAGTGTAGACGGGGCGTACGCCTGTAAAGATGTCTTCCAGTCTGTCTCCAGCAACGTCTGTCTTTAATGGCAAAACAGCAAGGATTCCAGGAAGAGTCATAAAAAGAAATCACAGACAGCCATAAGAACAACGGCACACACGTGGATGATATGTAGAGAATCGTAAAATGTGTTGCCGATTCATCCAAACCTCTGCATTCTACGGGAAAGATGAGCGACATAAAGATGCTATCTATACCCCCAGCAGACCAGGGGGCTAGCATCAGGCTGTGTAATCAAGGCGGAGGAAATTGGCGTTCCCAAATGGATCGCCATCGACCGGCGATTCGTTTCCAACTGCGCCGAATTATCCTGTTAAGTGGTGGACTGCCTCCAAAAGCTGAATTTGGGAGTCAGCACGTTTTGGAAAGACAAGATCTACGACGAGGAAGAGGGCTTCGTTGTACTTGGCCCGCAGCCTCCCAGACAAATAATGTTGTAAAAATAACATTCATAATTTTGCTCTGTGGGAATTCAAATCAAAACAAAGCTTTATTACCTTAAACAAATGAAACTATTGGACGCATTTATATAACAACGTTTTGAATCGGGGAGTGTTACCCTTAGGTCATTTGGTTTTTATAAGTAAGTAGAATTATAGCGTCTGTTGAGACCTCGTTTTAACCCCCGCGGTTATTTGAGGTCATTCGCAGCATTGACCAATAGCCACGTGTTTATGTCGGGCCATAAAGCTGTTTGACCTCTGAACTTCATGAGGACTGCCAGGTGAAGATCTTCCGCAGCGATACACTCCGAACAGAGCACGAAAAAACAACAATAAAGCTGCCCCTGATTATTCAGATCGCAAAGTAGCCGTCTTTAAACTTATAACAAATAAATAAAAGCCCCCATCCCACTCATAAATCCCTTCTGAGGAAAGCTGAGAATCACCAAGTGTGACGCGGACTTGGATCCAGCTCCAACTCTAATTTATCACTTCACTTTCTAGCGCCATTCCTGCCCCTAAGGAAGCATGACTTCATAGCCAAAGCACTGACTCTGCAGGAGATCAGGTCAGAGGCTGATTTCCCTCCCCTAACCCTCCCATCCTGCATGCCCTTCCTCTCCGGGTCGTCCTCCCTTATTGCTCGAACAGATTTCACCCCACTGCCAGCTGATATGTTAGTTCGCCGGGTGTCTTGTCTGTGTGTTAGTACAAGAGCGTCTGTACGTCTGTCAGTGTGGGTGAGAAGGAAATGTGTGTTAGCGGGCTTGAAGGAATGTGAGCATGTGTAGAGGGTCTGGCAGACTCAACCGACACATCGCACGCCACTTAATACACATATCCACACACACTTTGCATGTCCTCAAAGTAAGGCTTAACGACGTTGTTTTCTGCATGTCCGACACATTTTAACTTCATATTTAAACCCTGCACACACTGCTCTAATCTCTCGAAGACAACCCTGATTTCGCACTCTTGGATGCGCAGTAAAACACCTCACTGCGCTCCAAACACACACACACACACATTTTGAGTGGTCTGTAACGAAGCCCAGCAGACAGAGGCTCGGCAGCCAGGATTTAATCCTGAGAAACCCTGTGACCTGCCGGCGTTAGAGCAGGCCAGACACCGTACACGCTGATATTACACTGGCTACAGTACCGCTGGATCTCGTGAGACAAGGGTGGAACCATTACATTTGGGAAAGAGCCGAGCACTCGGATGAGTCTGGAGCGAAAGTGCTCGGTGTAACAGGCAGAACCGTTTCGTTGTTAGTTGTGGCGAGGACTGCGAGTCAAGAATATTTTCAATTGGTCTGCAATTTGTTTTCTGGGTTTATGGATTAACCTTAAAATGTCAGGAAATTACCAAAACGTTACTTTCTCAAAGTCAACGGGAGATGTCTTTATATGTCTTCTCTTGTCAGCTTTAAACCCAAAGATATTCACTTTTATATGAGAAAAAAACAAGAAATCTTAAATGTCCCATGTCATGCTTTTCTGGTTATCACCGTCCCCTTGTGTTGTGAAGGTTGTTCTGCATGTGAAACGGTCTGCAGTCACAAACCCTCAAAGTGCACCCTGTAGCGAGTAAAGCTCTAACACAGAGAAGACCTGTCTGCTGCCCCAGAACGCCTCGCTGGACATGTCTCTTTTTACATTGTTTACTTCTTGGGTGTAGTGACGTATTTGGGTATAGTAACGTAAGCCTCGGACTTCCTCACACACTCACACTCGGCGGGACGTTGCGAGGCTCGCTGCTGCGAGGAGCGGGACACTGTGAGCCGGCTCACTGGTGTGGGGTCGGCGAGACAGCGAGACATCACGGAACTCAGCCTGAGCACACACACAAACTCCCAGCCAGGCTGCGGGTGTGTGTGTGTGTGTGTGTGTGTGTGTGTGTGTGTGTGTGTGTCGGGCTGGGTTTCGCTATGTCTCGCTGTCTCGCAGACTGGGCTCATAGGGAGGGGGGGCAGGAGCTCCAACAAGCCGTTTAGGACAGAGAGTGAATACACACACTATACAGAGATGCTGTGAGAAACCAATGTGAGTTTGGAAAATTGCACAATGTAAATCTATTCTAGTCGACCTCAACAATGGAAATATGATCAGTCGAAATGAGAAATTACTTTACGATTATTGTAATAGAGAGCGTTTCTTTCTGTTGATTTGCAAACTGATGAGTAAATATCGAAGCAGCTATAGTTTGGACCTTTCATCTAATAGTCCAAGTGAACTTTCCCCCAGACCTAGGGATCGTTTGAGAAACTGGACTGCACGGACAGGGTCTAATGTAATTTATCAGGATTATTTTACTCCCCAAAGGTCCCTGACTGAGGCGTACTACTTTCCAGTTTAGGAACTTTGCAGTGGAACTATTCTGTTTGTCGGAGTACTCACAAGTCGGCTTCACTTGCCATTTCTTACACATCTGCATCAGAGAGCAACTGGCAGGGTGCCTTGACACGGGCAAATGCAAGTATAAAACATCCAGTTCTTTTCCGTGCAACGCAACATTATTCGTCTAATCTTGGTGGGAGGAAACATGGACAATTGGACGAGTAGTTCCTTGGACCAAACCTCGGCTTAATATCATCAAATGTCTTGTGTTGTCCAACTAACACTCAGAGATATTGCAAATATTAGGTTTACATAAGACACAGAGAAAAGGCACATACAACTTTAGAAGCTGGAACAAGGGACGGTTTGCTTTCTTAGTTCAATAATGAAAAGCTGCAGATCAACTAATCGAGTAAAGGAATACATATACAGCCTTTTTTAGGTTGGTGGATGTGTGTGGTTGCTTCCTATTGGAGGACGTTTCAGTTACTGTAGGTGTGATCGATGAATAGTTACTGACCTCCTCCTCCTGCTCCACAGCTGGAAGAGAGCTGGCCGCTCGAGCAGGTACACATGTTGGGTCTGGAGCAGAAACCATCCCCACAGGAATTCCTGCAAATGGCTGGAGAGAGGAGACGAGACGTTAATAGATTCATTTATGTTTGTGTCCTCAGCCCCGACACAAAAAGCCGTGTTTCCATTCAATGATCAAGAGACCTTTAACCAACTTTTGCAATTTCGCCAAATAAAAAGAAATGCAAATTAGGCCTGTTTCCATCAACAATCTTGGCGAAAGAAACCAAACAAGTTTAATTATCTTCAAACATTTAAATCAGGTCTAAAAACATTTCTTTTTAATATGGCTTTTCAAATTTAAATGTTCAAATTTCCGAACTGTTAAAAAAGGTCTTCTTTCTTTTAATTAATTATTTTGTGTGTTTTGTATTTCTTCTCAATGTATTGTGTTCTCTCCGTTTGATCCTGTAAAGCATGTATGAATTGTGCTATACAAATAAATTGCCTTGCCTTCAAGAGAAAAATGGAGAGTCTGACCATTTAGTTTTTTGTCAATTGGTATGAGCCATTTCTACGATATTGGAAACCTCAAAGAAGAGGTCAAAACCAGAAACAGTTAATCAGTCATGTGAGTTACATTTTCAAAACTTCACAATTAGATTAAGCAAATTAGCTAGCGTAAAAACATTTCCCGACAATTTAGGACGTTTTATGGAATTTTCAAGTTTCTATACAGCGTTCGTGAGTAAAAACAAGTGATTGGAAACATGGCTGATGGCACACACAGCATTATCCCACCCTTTTATGAGATTTTTCTACTACTATGCTTTGTATTAAAGAGGATCTAAGGATGGATGAACTTACGGACGATACACTGGTTCCCTCCCGGCAGAGTCTTCCAGCCGGGGCAGCAGTACGAGTGGAAGCGAGAGCCACACACATTGGGCCTGACGGAGACACAAAATACACACAAATTCAATACGTTACATTACATTACACGTCACTTGTTAGGCGCTTTTATCCAAAGCCACTTACATACATGCGGCACTGTGGGGGTGAAGTGCAATTTGGGGTGAAGTGTCTTGCCCAGGGACACAACGACATGCTTGACTGCAGTGGGACTCGAACGTGCTATCCCCTGATTCAAAGTTCAGCACACTACACCGCTGAGCCACAGCCTCACTATACTCACCCAGACCTCCCAAACATATTTGAGTGAAAGCCCTAAACAAATACATGGTTGAGTTACTTTCTGAGCTGCATGGCCTTGGCTTTTAAGTAAACAAAACAAACTTTGATATGAAGCCTCCTCAAGAGATGGATGGAGGGGAAAGGAAATGTGAGGGGCCTTTCATATGAGGAACAGCATTTTCTTTTTATTCAAGGATGGATTTAAGGACAGGATGTATAAAATCCTCCTTTCCTACAAATTCCACGCCTGTTCTCTGTAAAATATGGAGCATTCCCATCCTGGAGCTCGCAGAGGCCCTTGACCCCGTTACACAGATGTAAGACTCATCATGGCTTATGAAGCGCTTGATTAGCATGACAGGTTAGCCACAAGGATTTCCTCTGAGAAGATGGTTAAACCACATCTAGCAGTCACACACACACACACCCACACACTCCCACCCACCCACCCACCCACGCACACACACACACCCCCACCCACCCACGCACACACCCCCCCCCACACACACACACACACCCCCACCCACACACACACCCACACACACATACCATGTATACATCACTTCAGGGGACATTACATTGACTTACATGCATTTCCTGGAGACTTATCCTAACCTTAACCAGAACCAACACATGCCTAACCCTTACCCTAACCCTAACCAAGACTTCACCCTAAAATTAATGATTCCCCTCGTGGGGACCTCTATTTTGTCCCCATAAGGGAGGCGAGTCCCCACACGTGACTCTGTAAACAGATTTAGGTCCCCACAAGTATAGTAATGCTAGACCACACATACACACGCGCACACACACACACGCTGCCTGAACAACGAATGCCCAGTTTTTATCTACCGTGAATAATTACACAACTACTTTTAACCAGGTTTATTTAGGGACAGAGGAAAAGTGCCAACATGCTCCAATCCCAAAGCAAAAGTCCACATAATATGGAAGTGTGTGTGAGTCCGCGCTGCATGAAGCTGTTTAACAAGCTGACGGGATTCCAACTGTGTGGTGATAATAATGATACCCTTAGTGACCTTTCAAAGCGCATAATGGCAGCTGTGGTCCTCTGTGTGTTGGTGGTTACTTGTTTGCATTTGCCCATGGCAGGACTGAGATTTGAGGGACCACAACTTTGGATACAGTCTGATCCAGATGCTCATGGTAAAGTTGTTTGCAACAGGGATCATGGAAATCATTTACGACAGTTTAAAGTGATGCTAGATTACCCTGTGTGTTTTTAAAATGATGAAGAACTAGAAAGGCAACTATTCATCACGCCTTTACGAGGGTATATGGTTTATTTGAAAGAGACAGTCCTTATTTATAAAATGGTTGGAATAAGGGCAGTGTTAGCTAGTTAGCTCTTTTCTGTTGTCGCTCAGTAGTTGAAAGCACAGACGTTAGGAATAAAAAAGCTACACATACAATAAACTAACACTCTTTAACTTCATATTCTCTATTTTATAACACAAGAAGACTTTTCCTCAAGAAGTATATTGACTTTTAGTCTAAAGTTAGACATTTTCTATGAAGCAAGAGAGCTAGAGGAATGAGTACTAAAGTGAGTTAGCATTTTAGCATTTCCTGTTTCTGGGTTTTGGGGTCAGTGTTTATTTTATTTAAAGGGGGCCTGAAATGAAATCTCTGGGCACAAGCTAGAGACATCTAAAGTGTTGTTCTATGACATAAAATATGTTGTATGTATACAAAAATGTTATTTAACCTTTATTTAACCAGATAGATAGATAAAATCTCATTTACAATGCTGACCCGGCCAAGAAGGCAGCAACGTTACACATAACACAAACATGTACCCATCAGAGACTGCACTGACCTCACCACCTTCAAAAAACTCACCTCTTCAATCTGGCTTTTAATGTGTGATTGTTTTTGTATTATTTGACTTTAACTTTAACTACTATATGTATTTGTTGTTCCTTCCTTTTCTTTTCCCTTCACTATATCTGTAAAGCGTCTTTGAGCACCTGTAAAAGCGCTAACAAATTAAATCTATTATTATTATTATGTAAAATACAGAGAACACAACTAAGAAAACAAAAGACGAAAAAGCAGTCACTACATTCGGACAGTAAGAAAGGCACTACTTATTACTGCAAGAGCAGCTGGTGGTAAGGACCTCAGACAACTTCAATTTAAAACAGGCTATAGAGACAAGTGCCGTCAGTTTGAGGCGTGATTGAAGGTCATTCCGAGACCAAGGACCATCATAAAAAAGACTCCTTTTTCCAGCCTCAGTCCGCACGGCAGGAACCTGGACCCGTATCCAGGCGCTGGGTCTGAGGTTGTAAGAGTTACAAACTGGAGCAAATCTGGCACATATGTACAGTGGAAGCTTTCCTAAAATGGCTTTATACATTAATAAGAATGATAAGAAGTGTCTATAAAACCTCATCATGGCTAACATTAGCCGCCTTTAGTTTAGCGACGGTGACGTTAACTTACTTCTGGCAAGTCTATTTGTGTGAATTTGTGAAGATTGCGGTGCTGGACAAAACTTGTAAGGATCACAAACTGCTGCTTTCCAAATATAATTGTTTTTCTTCTGTTATACTCCAAAATCCCAAAGCCATTGTGTTTTTATCGGGGAACGAGTGTAACGTGAGACAATACGTCATCCCAGCAGCACTTTATTAGACCCTCCGTGTCTGTAAAATTCCCTCATCATTCAAACTCCATGTTTCCTGTTTTATAACACAGACTGTCCGTCAAACATCTGAAGTCTGAAGCCTAACATAGGAGACATCATCCGAGTTATTATTTCAGACTCTGCAAAGCTCCCTCCAGAGCCACGTTAGACATGTTTACAACTGTTTTCACAGCCTCTCTTCAACTAAACTGACCTGTAGAAAATAAAGTCTGAGCTTTAGGTTGAATTTTCAGCCCAAAGAAGGCGCGTTTCCACTGCAGCGGGTAGCTCGCTTTAAGCGTGCCGAGCCGTGCGGGGCCCGTTTTTGGTTGCGTTTCTACTTGGCCTAGTTTTGGCCCGGGGCTAGTTTTTCACCTTTTTTCTGGCCCGACTAAATCGTGGTTCTAGGGCCAGGAACAACCAGGCTGAGTCGGGCTGAGTATGCCAAACTAGAGAGAGAATCGCTGGCAAGGGGGCTACAACTACAACAAGATGAACATATTTGACCGTGATTTAATTGTAATACACGTTTCAAAATGATGCCGAAGTAACAACATACTGATACCGATTGGTAAAAACCATGAGTTAATGCTTTGACAAGTCTGCAGACAGACGGCAGGCGAAAACCCTTTTAAAATGCGTGCTTTCTAAATGTAGCTTGGCTAAGCTAACGTTATATATGCTCCGACCGTCCACACTCACAACAACGGCCTACAGACATAAATAAACCAGCTGTACTCACCATGACACAGGCAGTCTGTGGTTTGTACTTGCTTTAACTTTTGTCTCGTTTCTGAACAGATATGAGGAGCTGTGAGCTCTGAGTGCTAAGAGCTAACGGCTGTGTTGTTTTTTGGGGCGCTCATTGAAGATGGCGTCACGGCTCCGCCTACACTGCGTTACTATAGTAACTACCCCAGTTCCTAAACTGTAATGGAAGCAGCATTAAAGTGATCGGGGCCTAATAAGGCCAACCAAACCGAGCGAGGCCTGCAGTTTCTTAGCCCTGATGAACTTCTCAAGTTCTGTGTGAAACCGATGACCTTCCTCTCCTCCTCAGCAGACGTATCGACAGAAGCCCCGGGGCTGTCGCCAGGGAGATGACAGCTGGGCTTTGAATCTCTGATGGATGGAGAGCAGAGCTCACTTCCAATCACATTACCAGATGGCACAGAGAGACAGAGGGACGCACAAACAGGTGGGCAAGCAGACAGCAAATATTTACACAGGTAGAGTTTAAAAATAAAACAGGAAGACGGGAGATCCACAGAGGGTTTGTTTTAGAAAGTGTGAAGAGCGTTATGGTTGCTAAACTTAAAAACAGAGTGAAGGAGAAGAGTGTGATGCAGCCAATAGTCATCTTATCCTACACTTACAGTCTGTCAAGAGAAAAGTATTACATCCCCTTTCCTGTACTGTGTTACTGTATATAGGTTTTATTGCTTAAATCATTTGTCTACTTTACTTACATGCTTCTATTGGATCGTGCTCCAAGTAGGGCTGCTTGATTATGGCAACAATTATAATCTCGATTATTTGGGTCAATAATTTTAATTGCGATTATTCATTGACTTTGAAAACATCCATTTATTGAAAAAAAACATGTGAACAGTATGTTTTTAACAGTTGATTACCCTGAACTTTAAGTAGAATTCAACTGAAAAACCAAAAAAAAATAAATAATAATTTAATTAAAAAATAATTAATAATTTAAAAAAATCGTTTTATTTCGATTACGTTGTTTTCGTAATCGTTGCAAGCCATAATCGTCATCGCGATTAAAATACGATTAATTGAGCAGCCCTAGCTCCAATCCATTGTGGCTAAGGGGCGGGACATCTTGAAGCGGTTGATCAATCACAACAGAGCCGACCAGCTAACCAATCAGAGCAGACTGGGCTCTGGTTTCAGACAGAGGGTGAAAAGAGGTGCTGCAGCACAGGCATAATAAATACTCACATGAAACTGAAAAAGTCGGAGCCCTAAACAAGTATACGATTGTTGGCAGTGTTACAGAGGAGGACACTTACAGTAAATAACTAATATGTTAGACATAAAGACATGGATGGTATGAGGGGGGTGGGAAGATGGGACGGTGGGAAAAGAAACAGGGAATCAGTGGGAGGGAAAACAAAACAAGCTTGTGTTGAGAAGAGGAGGAAGCAGGAACAAGGAGTGGGGAGAGGAGATATGGAAACGAAAAAAGAGAGAACAGCAAAAGCGAGAAGAGGCCAGACCCTTAGTGGGGGTTGAATTTCTGGGGCAAAAACTGAGCTCCGAGAAAAACTTGAGAAATGCACGGATCGGCATTCCAGCACTTAATGAGCAGTGAACCCCACGTCTTCCCCGGTCTATTTCTCCATGAAGCGCTGCAGGTTTCCCACCGTTACAGACCGAGGGGATGTGAATATATGAAGGACTATTGGGGTTTGACCCTGAGGTGCTCTGGTTTATTATTCTTCCTCCCTCTCAGCCTTTCCTCCAGGTCAACGCCTGGTCTCAGAGAGGAGGCTTTACAGGATGAACTGAAGTAATACAGAATGAAAGACAGCCATAAAAAAATGAGTTTAAGCCCCCAGGGGTTTTCCTCAATATATGAAATGTCCCACTGTTCTCAGGGCTCAATCTAAAGGAGATTAACTCTTCTCTGGCCATGTCGCCGCCTTTGAAGCTGCCTCCCGGCCCGTGGATCGCTCGTTAACTGCCATTAATAGTAATAAAAGGAAAATGGCTGCCACCTCATCCAAGGGGAAATATGAAGAATGAGAGCCAAAAGGAAAGTGGAGTCATACTTCAAAGGGGGGGAGGGGAATAGGATTGAGGGACATGAAGCACGCCAAATAACCACGTGCGGTATCAAAATGTGCATTACTCTGTAGTTGATAGAGGGCATCTGGTAGAAACTACCGTACTTTTCGGACTATAAATCGCACCTGCATATAAGCCGCAGCAGCTAAATGGTCCGTCTGTCTTGCTCTCGTTCTGTCTCTCGGTTCCACTTTCACTTTGGCGCTACCTGTCTCACTCTTTTCCGGCCTCCAGCTTTTCCTGCTGGAGCCCGCCGCTTAAAGGTGGCGGGCGCGGACCGGTCATAGAGCCCATAGAGTTAAAGGTGGTTAATTTTACTTGTAAAATCCATAGATTTAGGAGGTCCCCTAGTGGCCGTTAGCTGTACACAAAATGGGGGGAAAAAGTCGCGGCTTATAGTCCGAAAAGTACGGTACGGTATTTGATAAATTAACGATTCAGTCATTTTTTGGACGGTTGCTGACATTTAGCCAGGAAGATCAATATGTCTCGTTGACATTTTTTAGACATGTCGCATTTTGTTGACAGAACAATGAATCAACTAATCATAAATTAACAAACGGCATTTTAATTAGTTGTGAAATAAAAGCTACATTTCAGCTCTACATATTATTTATTGAAGAATATTGAGTTTTTCTGTGGATTTCATTTTTTCGAATGTGAGACTTTGCAGCTACACTTTGTCATATAACATAGTTAACTAAATAACTTTACGTTTTTTACTATTGTAGAGACATAAGGAACGATTATAATAGCTAAGCTCTTCTGGTGTAAAGCAATACCTTGGTGGTTTCTTCAAGGCAAGGCAAGTTTATTTATATAGCACTTTTCAACGCAAGGCAATTCAAAGTGCTGTACGAAAAAAAAATGAAAGACATTAAGCATTAAAAATGAAAAGCTAATAAAATAAACATAAGGAAAAATACATGGATAAAAGTTACAGTGCAGTTTAAGATATGAATAGTTCAATTAAAAGCAGCGACAAAAAGAAACGTTTTCAGCCTGGATTTGAAAGTAGTAAGAGTTGCAGCGTCTTCAGGGTTTTTTCCCAAACATTAACAACATTTGCAGCCATAAAAGTCAACAAGTCCTGCAGCTGTAGCCTGAGGTCGTCTTGCCATGCAGGAATCCACAGGGGTCAAAGGTCAGGACAGTTTAGATCAAACTGCCACCGATGACGGGGAGCATCGGGAAGGCATGGAAAACGACTTCAGACGGTCTCTCTCCATAAACACTGAGCAGAAGTTCACAGTTGATGCAGGTCAGGTGTCTGTGTGTGTGTGTGTCTGTGTGTGTGTGTGTGTGTGTGTGTGTGTGTGTGTGTGCGTGTGTGTGTGTGCGTGTGTGTGTGTGGTCACAGGTCATAAGCCTGGTATCTGACCCTTCTCTGGAAAACGTTACGTAATGCAACCTGTAGCAACACCTGGGTCTGTAGCTATCAGATCAGAGTGGGGACGATCAGGGAATTTACAGAAAGTACAGATGATGATGAGGCTCTTACACACCAATCAGAGGTGAGTTACACCAACAACAACAACAACAACAACTACTATAAGGCTGAACTGATGAACACCACCCAGATGCATAGCCTGAATGGACTGTGCCATTTCCCTTGAGGGGTGTTTAAAGAGGTGACTTAATCTAAGCCTCCCATCTTTAGAGTCTTCTCTCCACTGCACTCAACAATGGACTGGCCCGCATTGGCCTGCCGTGTGGAGAGGAAGACTGGGTGTGTGTGGGTTGCTCTTGGGGAAGAAGAGCTCTCATTTTGGTGAAGTTTTTGTTTATTAATTAATGAATGTCGGTGTGTGGCGCAGTGGATTGTGCGTATGTGTTCGGATCAGGGGAGCACAGGTTCGAACCCCACTGCAGTCAGCATGTCGTTGTGTCCCGTGAGACAAATCACTCCAAACTGCTCCTGTGGGGATTGCCCACAGTATTGAGTATGTTAGTCGCTTTGGATAAAAGCGTCTAACATGTAATGTAATGAATGCTAGATTGTATCTGTTTATATTATTATTAAGGAATTCAAAAATGTTTCATCCTAATTGATTTTGTTGCCCATCCTAAAAACTGTATATGTATTTTGGATAAATATGAAATCCTTATTTTTTCCTCCTCTACCTGCATTCCTAGTTGTTGCGATTTGAAAATTACGGCAACATTTTAAAATCTCAATTTATATAGTTTTAGAGTGACTGTCTTTTGACATTTAAAGACCTTGAACTTCAAGAAACTAGGATGTAAATGTTTCCATATGTGTTACTTTATATGCAACATGTTGAATAGACAATAGACAAATAATCAGCAGACTAATCACTAGTACATAATAATAATAATAAATGAGTGACAGATGGCTGGCAGTCTAACAGAAACGTACAGTAAATTACTAAATACTCTGTTTATTGGTTGGATCTCAATGTGGCCAATAAAATGTGGTGAGTAAACTGATGTTACAGCACGTTATTAACACGCCAATCAGCTGTCCCAGATAATCCAGTCTTTACAGCTCAGTCTTAGCCTGCACGTACAGTAGGCAAAAATGCAGACACATAAAAAACCTGAAATGGAACCTAATGCACATAAAACAGAAAGGGGAACTGGCAACTCATCACAAAAGGTCATAAATTCTTCCTTTTGAGTTTTTTTACCTTCCTTTGTCCTCATATACTTTAAAGGTGGCTAGGGTTAGGGTTTGATCCGTCACATCCATTGTCTTAAACTTAAATAAGACAGATTGTGTGTAGAGGATTCCATCCAGGCCATCCGGGTGGTACTACGTTATCCTGAAAGGGACTTCAGTGTCTGAAAGTAATTCTCTGCGTTGGGGCTGATTGTCTGCCAACTTATGCAGAGCTGAGTAAAGCTGGGCCAAGCTGGCCCCAGTTAATAATGTTGGTGGTTTCAGGAGAAGAAGAAAAAGAGAACTTGGCTGGATTGTTTAACTCGAGCATACAAAAGATCTTGTTAAACTAAAAGCATTTTAGTTTGTGGTAGGGATGGATAATTAATCGAAGTTTCATTGAAAAGGCATTATGGGCAATTTTTGGTCAAGACAAATATGTGAGAATGTGAAGCTGCAGAGGAGTCCCGACCAACAAGAGGTATTATACCGACTTAAAAATAATCCTTGTTTGGTACAGTTCCTCAGAGTAATCCCACCGTGTGTAAACGTTGTGAAAAATAGGCTTCCATCTTGGACGACACAAGGTGTGTGTGGTTGATTTACCGGCTATAAAACTCACAAGGAAAAGCAGCGTTGGAAACTTGCAACCTAGTAACACATAATTGTAAGTGTGAAGGTAAAACCTCTCGGTAATTGCTAGTGTTCAATCCACAGACCATGGCAAAGGATGTCCTTAGAGACCTCTACACCGGGATCATTTGAATATATTTTTCAAAGATAAGTGAAATAATGTTTCGAAAAGGATCATCCATCTAATATTGCGAAACATATTGCAATATCAGCCAAAACAATGGCAATTAGTTATTTTTTCCAAATCGCCCTGACTTTATTTGGGCCGAAAAACGCGTTTTGCTGTTAACTTAAATTTGAAAAGAGACGTCTGACATAGGGGTGTAACGGTTCACAGAAGTCACGGTTCGGTTCGTACCTCGGTTTGGGGGTCACGGTTCGGTACGGTTCGGTACAACAAGAAAAAGCAAAAAAAAGTCCCAAATGCATAATTCCAGGTTTGTTGTTATTTATTTTTTAACAGTAGTGCAAGTTTCAGTTTAAAAATAAGGAACTCTGACATTTTGAATAATTAGTAATATAATAATTAGTGACGTCCGAACCGTGACGGTACGGGACGAATACGGATACCGTTACACCCCTAGTCTGACACTCAGCAGATACACAAGGCGAACACTTGAATAGCCATTATTTAAAACAACGGGCCTAAAAGTCGTAAAAATTCTTTAACTTTCTGAGGCGTCACCTTGTCTCCTTTTCTTTAAAATACTCCCGGACTTTGAACAAAAGAACATTTACACCAACCATACATTCAATCGGCCATCATCAAACACAGGCCAGCACTGCAGCTCCAGGTCGGATCAGATACCACCCTGGAGTGGACCGGTGCCAGGCTGCAGTGTGCGGAGGGAGCCAATAAATCAGAGTCAGCCAGCATCAGAGCCAGAGCCACCAGAGACGGAGCAGGGGATATGGAGCTCCAGCCAGTAAATAAACATTGCACCAGCAGCCCAAGGCCAGCGTAATGACCATCATTAACCTCAGCTCCCTCCATCTCCCACAGAGGAGCTGAGAAGCCCACACTGAGGCTCTGGTAGTCCCCTGTGATGCCTGCAGCTCTCACATAAAAGCATTATCATGTCGAACAAGCCTCGCTGTGAGCGTGGATTATAGTTTGATGGGTTAAGAGCTGCAACTAACCCTAACCCTAATTTCATACCTGGGCGATCTACAAAGTGTGACTACTTTCCAAACTAATAACTACTCACACACACACACACACCATGTATACATCACTTCAGGGGACATTACATTGACTTACATGCATTTCTGGAGGCTTATCCTAACCTTAACCATAACCAACACATGCCTAACCCTAACCCTTACCCTAACCCTTACCCTAACCCTAACCCTAACCCTAACCAAATCTTCACCCTAAAATTAATGATTCCCCTTATTGGGACCTCCATTTTGTCCCCATAAGGGAGGCGAGTCCCCACACGTGACTGTGTAAACAGATGTAGGTCCCCACAAGTAATGCTAGGCCACCACACACACACACACACCACACACCACACACACACACACACACACACACACAAACATACACACACAAACATACCACCACCACACACACACACACACACACACAAACATCACACACACACACACACACACACCACACACACACACACACACACGAGATTGGTAGGTCAGTGTTAACTACTCCTAACCAGGAAACCTTGAACCCTAACCCTAACCTTCATGTCAAACCTGGGCGATGAATAAAGTATGACTTCTTCGCCTTTTCACAATTGGTTTCGAGATTCATCGTTTAGTCGTCATTATATTTTGTTTCCATTTAAGAATAATAAACAATTAACGATAGAGCAACATGTTTGCTTAAGCATTATTTACATCGGCCATTTGTGTTTAGATATTACAATAACACAAGCCAAGAGTTATTTGCAAACCGGTGGACTTCTTGAGCAAGGTATTTTCTCAGAGTGAAACATGTTCATCCCAATCTCCAAATGACGTGTATTATCAGTGCATTACACTTTAAAGTGACATCAACCAGAGAAAAGCAGGACATCTTCACACATCAGAGGCTATAAACAGCAATATCTGACATGTTTGCTTGAAAGCCCACTTTAGTGATTCATCCATGATCAAAATAGTGTCTGCTTCCTTTGGTTCTGTTGCGGCTCTCGTCGGGGTGAATGAGTTGTAGTAACTGTAACACAGCCAGCGAAAGAAACATTTGGCTCTGATTACACAAAGCCAAACACTTTCTCACCGTGTGATTTCTTCACCCGATGGCTCCTGTCCAGCTCTCAGATGCTCACTTCGCTGATGACTAATTTTAACCGAATCCAGATTAACTGTGATATTTTTCAGGCAACGATACTCAAACAGTAACTGAAAATAAAACCAACACATTACAGCCATTTGGTTTGGCCTGCCATCATGGCAGCTTTCGATGCAAGTGACAGTTACCAGGCAACACCTAGAAAACCCATGGAAATAATCAAACCTTTTATAAAATGGAGCCCAACATCCAAATCTAGTTTTTTAATCCTTAACATACCCTACATTTCAGAGATACTGTGTCACCTATTTACTACAGAACTATCACAACAAGAGCATTTCATTCCTCACACGCCACTGTTTCCAGAACTTAACAATGTAGTGGAAAAAGTCTGCAGTTCTCAGGAAAGCACACTCAACCTGAGGGAAGTAATGTGCTATGTGCAAGGTCTCGCCGGCTGCTCGCGGGACAATGCGTGAATGTGAGATATCGTTCAGACGGATTATATGTACCGATTGGGGTTCAATGCCAATGCACTCATTCGTGGTTCACTGAACACACAAAAGGACCCACGGCGGCCGTACAACAGACTTTAGTGAAGAACATGGTAAGGGACCACCACGTTTTTATAAAATGTCCCCCTCTGTCTCGAGGGAGGATTTTCTTTGGCCTTCTATATTAACCCAAAATGAGTGACAAGGCAGACAAAAGTATTTCTTTTAAGCAGTGGGGGTTCTCACTGAGTATGTTTTAGAGAAAGCACCAGTTCTGTGTTGCTTACCCGACGCTAAGACATAACCGAAAACACTTTTACTTTATGTCTCTTTATCTCTCTTATCCAATCTCCTCGTCATCTCGTGTATAATGTCCGCATTCTTTCTTTCTTTAATACTGCTCTGTTATCCTCTCTGCTGCTTTGTCACCTCCAGCAGTGAAACAAATGCCCCTTTTCATACCCCCCTCGGGTGATACGAATACCTCATTTCCTGTGGCTTGGCACCGGGGGGAACCATAAGCTGGGACAGATGGGAGTCTGATTGGAATAACTGATGCAGACACTGAAGAACGGGCCCCAACAAAACATCCTTTGTTTTTCAAGAAGTGGTGAAATATACAGTGAGAACTCTCTCCTGCGCCGACTTACATCCCACGCCCAGAGTCGTGGTGTTTGGGTAACAAAGTGGGGAGCTGAAGCTTGGAGTGGAGAGGTGATCCCTGGAGGTAATGTTACTGGATACTCAACTGAACAACACCTTAAACAGGCTATTCTGCTCATTTGCAGGTTCATATTTGTATTTTGTTCCTCTACTGGGTCTTTAAGGTTCAAAAAACTATTTTTCTCATACTGCCTGTCCTACAGCACCTCTTTTCACCCTCTGTCTGAAACCAGAGCCCAGTCTGCTCTGATTGCTTAGCTGGCCTTCTCTGTTGTGATTGGTCAGCCGCTTCGAGATGTCCCGCCCCTTAGCCTACAATGTGTTTGAGCGCTAGCCAATAGAAACGCGCGTGTTACGTAGTGGTGTCACAGACAAAGGAATTTGGGGGAGGGGCCAACGTTACGATTTAACCCTTTGCAGACCATTTACATGCACACAAGCCTTTCTAACACACTACAGGAAAGGGACATCATAATAAGGCCTCTTTTACAACTCGCTCATGGATGTTATGTACACACACAACATGTCTCTGCCTTAACCTTAAACGCCAGGGCCTAACATCTCCCCTGCTGCAGTCCTTCCTCCAGCTTCACTAATACACCGAGTGGAATGTGGGTCGTGCTCTTCGTCCACTCGTGAGATGTAAAGGAGGCTGTTGTCTCTTCCTTCCTTTCCCATGAAAAGCTCAATTTGCTGTGAATACACTGGGAGATCTCAATGTGGCCCGTTAAGGTTGACCATGTGCTGTTTTCGGGGAAACAATGTGGTAGTTATTCAGCAGCATAATTTGGTATAAGTCGGGCTTGGCCCCCGCCCAGAAAGCACAGCGGTTGAAAGAAAGCGGCCAGAGAAAGACGGCAGGCGGAGGGAAGACATTGATATTATGAACTTTCTCCAGATACTGTTGCGAACGCTCCCAGGTGTGTATGCAAAGCAAACGTTATTCTTCTTTTTAGTACTCGATTTTATGAATGATGAAAATACCAAGGAGAGTCCTTCCTGCCTTTCGCCATCAAACACTTCAAAAACTGGACTTCTAATGACTAAAGAATGACTCATTCAATCTTGTACGGTATGTGTGAATATTGAAGGTCTTCAGACAGCTAGTATTTATTGTGTTTTATTTTAACTGATTTGTGTGTATTATGTTTTGTTGTTCTGTTATTATTGTTGTGAAAACTCAAGTATAAAAAAAAACTGGACTTCACCATCAAGAAAAATATGTTTTAAACCGTGCAATTTAGTGTTAATATATTTAAAAATATTGTTTTAATTGTTCTTGTTAAAACAAATGGTTTGTACTTTTATTTCATTTTTTACTTTCAATGTTTAAAAAGGAATGTGTTACTATTTGTTTTTTATATTTACTATTCTAAAATGGAGCAACTGTTGAAGCTGAATATAGTTTAATGAGAATGAATCCAAACTGTGTTATGCGTCTCATTTGGGATTCGTCCCACACACAGAGATGGCGGTCCTTACCCTCTCAGAGTCTCCTGGCCGCGGCGTCTGACCCGCTGCACCTCTCTCTGGTCCTCGGTGCCGGTGAAGCGGCTCGCTTGGTACTGTCCTGTCCCGGGAGTTTCGCCCCAACACAAGTGGAACGACCCGACACACATGGCCGCCCATCCCAGCAGCACCCGGGCCAGCTTCCCTGATGCCATCGGTCCGTCTGGCTATCCCTCCAAAACGCAGTTACCTCCCTGTTACCTCGCACTCTCTCTGGCTCGCCGTTCACCGCGTGGACCCAGGCTGAGGAGTCTAGATCGGGATCTAGATCAGAAGTCCTGGTGTGCACTCCAGAGCAGGGGCTAGACAGAGGAAGAGAGAAGATAGGAGATTAGAAACACTTTAAAGGTCCCCTATTATACTGTTTTTCATCAATATATCACAGCTCTCAGATATATACAAAACATGTCTCTGATTGGCTGAAACACCAAACAGATCATTGCAGCATTACCCATAATCCCCTCTGTTTCAGCCCTGTTTCCAAAGTGCTGATTCTCTGTCTGTTACTTTAGATGAAAATAAGGAGCCCCTCCCCACGCCCCTCTGAGAGACATTTGGTTACAAAGAACTCGATGGTGCTCTAGAGGAGATTCAGGTGATAAGGGGGGGGAGGGTTACCTTGGTTACTGATTGGCTAATGGTTACACAAGACAACACATCGTTATGACATCATAAAGCGGCCAAAATCTGATCAGCTCATTTTCAGACAGGTTTTTATAGAAATGGATCAAAAAGAGAGAGAATCTTTGTTCCTGAAACGTTTCAGAGTCTCTTTCCACAGAGGGGACACATGTTGATGTAGAAGAGACATGAAGAAGAGGGGACACATGTTGATGTAGAAGAGACATGGAGAAGAGGGGACACATGTTGATGTAGAAGAGACATGGAGAAGAGGGGATACATGTTGATGTAGAAGAGACATGAAGAAGAGGGGACACATGTTGATGTAGAAGAGACATGGAGAAGAGGGGACACATGTTGATGTAGAAGAGACATGGAGAAGAGGGGACACATGGTGATGTAGAAGAGACATGGAGAAGAAGGGACACATGGTGATGTAGAAGAGACATGAGGAAGAGGGGACACATGTTGATGTAGAAGAGACATGGAGAAGAGGGGACACATGTTGATGTAGAAGAGACATGAAGAAGAGGGGACACATGTTGATGTAGAAGAGACATGAAGAAGAGGGGACACATGTTGATGTAGAAGAGACATGGAGAAGAGGGGACACATGTTGATGTAGAAGAGACATGAAGAAGAGGGGACACATGTTGATGTAGAAGAGACATGAAGAAGAGGGGACACACGTTGATGTAGAAGAGACATGAAGAAGAGGGGACACATGTTGATGTAGAAGAGACATGAAGAAGAGGGGACACATGTTGATGTAGAAGAGACATGGAGAAGAGGGGAACAATGTTGATGTAGAAGAGACATGAAGAAGAGGGGACACATGTTGATGTAGAAGAGACATGGAGAAGAGGGGACACATGTTGATGTAGAAGAGACATGAAGAAGAGGGGACACATGTTGATGTAGAAGAGACGTGAAGAAGAGGGGACACATGTTGATGTAGAAGAGACATGAAGAAGAGGGGACACATGTTGATGTAGAAGAGACATGAAGAAGAGGGGACACATGTTGATGTAGAAGAGACATGGAGAAGAGGGGACACATGTTGATGTAGAAGAGACATGGAGAAGAGGGGACACATGTTGATGTAGAAGAGACATGAAGAAGAGGGGACACATGTTGATGTAGAAGAGACATGGAGATGAGGGGACACATGTTGATGTAGAAGAGACATGGAGAAGAGGGGACACATGTTGATGTAGAAGAGACATGAAGAAGAGGGGACACATGTTGATGTAGAAGAGACATGGAGAAGAGGGGACACAGAGAATACAGAGAGACTCATCAAAGGAGGTCAAAAAGTGGTTCAGCTCATCGATATTTTTAATTCAGTCTGAGATGTTCATGTGAGGATATGGATCGATCCACTGACCCTCTGATTGATAGACACCCATTTTCTTTCCGAGCCACAGCTGACTGGCGTCTAAATGATTCTAAAAAGACGTTTCCAACTAGGATATGTCATGTGAACGACACCTTGAGTCACAAAAACTACTTTCCAGAGTTAGCCAAGCTTTGGGTGCACATTTCAGATCTGCTCCGTTGCCTCTGTGTTTTGTTGTCACGGAAAAAACCACAAATATTCTGATAAATAAAATAAGCCGACAACACATTTTCTTTGAAGTGTCCATGTTGTTTCCATATTTCGAGGCTCCATTCATTTTGTAATACCTGGAAGATGCTTAGATCCTTAAGTCATATGGTTTGTTGTTGTTGTTGTTGTTGTTGTTGTTGTTGTTGTTGTTGTAATTTAATTATGTTGGTTATACTGTACACAAGACCTCTATTGCACCTCCATCCGTCCTGGGATCTGCATTTATTTCATACCCTCCTAAAAGCTCTTAAAGGGTTTTCCTTAAAGCTCTTTTGCATTTTCCTTTTGCACTACAGGTGTAAATAGTTTAGGTTGACAGGCGGCTTATAATCGACCTGTCCAGATATCTGCAGTTATCCCCTTTATCCCTGGTTGGGAATCATTGGTCTTGCAAATCATGTGTAACCATAGGATACAGCTTCAACCATTCTCATACATTCCCTGAGCTTTGAACAATCTGTGAACAAGACATCTTGCCATTCTGTTGTGAAATGGCTTCCAAAGGAATTATCCACTGATTTGATTTCTCTGTTTGTGACAAGCTCGGTGGTTATTTTGAGAAAAGAGAAAACACATGAGTTGTGGGGTGAATAAAGAAGAGCATGCAAGGAAATCGTAGAAACACGTTAAACCCTGACTTCCAACAATCTGTTTTCACTAGAGAGCACTTCAAAGCCGTCCCATAAGTGGTTTATCACTGCACAGACACCACATACTGTATGCAGTGACTGCACTACACGGAGAGAAGTCGTAAAGTGATGACACAGACGTGTTCGATGTCAGAGACCCGGAGCTGTTGAATATGTTGTGTTTTTTTACGTTAAAAGGGATCTGAATGCAAATAGAAATCATCTCAACTCCCACAAGCTGTTTCAAACTGAAACATGTCTACATCGTGAGTTGTTTTCGGCGTCTTTGGGCAAAAACATATTTAATGCAAGAAAAAAGCTGCAAAGCTCTCATCTCATACTGTAGGTGCAAACTGTTAGCATGGGCCATAACGAGGCATTGCTTGAATTTAAAGGGTCAGAAGCCAAACATGTTGGAGATCACTGCCCTAAATCACACATGTTTGCCTAGTGTCAAACTCGAGGCCCGGGGGCCAAATCAGGGCCCTTGGTGGATTTAATTTCGGCCCGCAGGATAATTTCTAATTCCTATTAGATCTGGCCCTGCCGGTGTATTGCACGCACACCTTCCCTCCACCCTGAGGGTCTCCTCCGCTCAGAGCCGGAGCCCACACATTGATGACCTTGCACCCGAGATGAGAGGCCAAGTGTCTGAGCTAGCATCTCAGAGCAGCACACTGAGTTCAATGGATGCTTCCTCCTGCACTTTCTCTCTCACGACAACAGGGCATGTTTGGTTTTCTCTTTGAGGGGAATAGTTTTGTTGAAGCTGTTGTTGGCCTGTGGGGAAACGTACTCATAAGAAATGACTCTGGAGAAGCTGCAGATAGAGCCGTGAGAAATGAATGCACCTGATTATTTAATGTTGTTTTTAAAGGCAATAATTTAAGCTTTGTTAGTTCCAGGTTTAATATGTGCAGTAAGTTCATTTCAATAAGTTCTGCAATAAACGTTGAACCAGTCCGGCCCTCCACTGGTACCCATGGCCCACTGTGTGTTTGAGTTTGACCCCCCTGGCCTAGAGGGAGCCAGCGAGGGAGTTAAGTGGTGAGGTGAAGATGATCAATCAAACTAAAAATGTCCCTAACCAGCGATCTGAGAAAACAACAACCAAATACACTAATTTAATTGCTCCCATTATTGTTCATGATTTATGGAGATGGGGTTTATTTGCTAACCCCAAACATAGTTTATAGACCGACAAGCTTTTCTTGAGTGTGTTAACCTGGAAAAACATTCATCTGAATGAAACAGCCTTCAGGTTTATTGTCTCTTCTCCACCTCATTATGAACCACTATATAACCGTGGGCCCCTAGTGATATATAACCTCAGCCAAGGGGCCACCACACTAGAGATATATCTGGGGTGGACGCAGAAAAAAGATAATAAATAAGGCACCTCATCCTGCTGATTCAGTTTCATTTTAGAGGGAGATGACATAGAGGATTGTCTTACTCCAACATGCAGAGAAAAGACAGAAGTGAGGCAAGACGAGACAAGACGTGGTAATTAAGAGATCATTAAGTTAGGAAAATTGCATGTCATTATCCCAAAAAGTACTTAATTGTGCCTAATCTCAAATCTCGCTCAACTTTCTAATCACTGCAATCATACACAATTAATGAGAGTTGTAATATAGTAGATAGACGTTGCCAATTAAGCTTCAAATGGAGTTATTAAAAGAAAAAATTCCACTGAAGAGAAAAAAAGTTGGCAGCAGAAGGAGAAGTGAATGTAGGCGGGATCAATGCGGAACAAAAGAAATGCCTGATCAATTACAGACAGCCCTGCTCACAGTGCTGTCAGAGAAAGGCAGGTAAAGCCGCCAGTCTGCAGAATGTGGTCATCAACGCATCCCCAAATCTCACTAACAAACCATCCATTGTAATCGAAGAGTGACTTGAAAATCCCAGCTGTGTTTAACATGCTTAAAGGAACATTAGGAGATGCGAACCTGTGTTGCAGTTACTGAAAATGCAATATTTAGAAACACACGTCATGCCCTTACAGTCATAAAGTGCAGCTACTACATTGGAGAAGGAAACAAAATCCAAACTCGATCTCAAAATGACAAAAATACACATTTTCTATATTTGTTGCCGTATTTCTCTGCAGCTCCGCGCGACTTTATGAATGAATAAAACGCAACATCAGCTTCTCCAGCGGAACCGAGAGTAAAACCGAAATGGGAAATAAGTCATTGCATTTTTTACCGAATTTTTCTTTTCCACGAAAGCTAATTCCAAACTCCAACATGCGAGCAATGAAACAGTAGAACGTGACTAGTCTATCGGGGATTTCTTTTGTACCATGCATTTGCTAAAAAAGCCGGTAAAAGTGAACTCCACCCGCATATTAACAACTTTTCATCCACCTCCCTGCGTCTGAACCTCCTAATTAGACCATTACCTCTCCAAAACAGACATGCATAGAGAGATAATCCCCGCTTAACCACGGGCTCCTGGAACAATAGTCACAATCAAAGCCATTGATAACAGTAATGTAAGGCTCACAATACCTTGCAACAAAGCGGAGTGCCTCGGCGTCGAGGAGCCCAGAGTCGGAATTTTTGGGAGAGGATATGTGCCCCAGAATGGAATATTGAACTATAGCCTTGTGAGAAAAAGGGAAAAGTTAGGGAAATGCCCTGTTTGGGAAGAGGGGAGGGGACACAGGCAGAGACAGGGGGAGAGAGAGGGGGTAGGAACGGACTGCAGGACAAACCCACATTCCTCAAGACTCCTACAGTTGTTATAACAGGGGCCAAGCAGCTAAACTCCACACTGAGGCTAACAGGCTTCACTATCATCACCCTGCAACAAAAACCTTCAGGCTACTTCAGTGAGGAGATAAGGCTCTCCCCAGAGGAGAGGATCTTTGATGCCTCCTTAGAAGCGTCGCACGCTGTGGAGACATAATGAAAACAGGGTACCTAACATTATTGTGAGGGGAACAGGTCATGATGAGTAATTAAATATGAGGTGTACTCAGTGGCGTAAAGTACCTACGTTCATTTACTCAAGTACTCTACTAAAGCACCATTTTGAGAGACGTGTACTTTGTACTTCTACTCCACTAGTTCAGAGGTAAATGGTGTACTCTAACTCCACTACATGTATTAATACCTTTAATTACTTTACAGATGTGGATGAATGATGTGAAATATAACCAAGTGTTAAATCAGACTTTAGTTCCACCTGGAGTAAATCCACAAGCTACCCTGCAGTCTACAAAGTCATTCAAATAGCTGCACCTTCACCAGCTCTGAGAACACTTTATGATCATCATTATAAAACACATCAAATATATTATTCTGAAATGGACCAATCTGCACAACGACTACTTTTACTTTTGGTACTTAAAGTATATTGTAATGCTAATACGTTTCTACTTTTACTTGAGAACATTTTGAATGCAGGACTTTTATTGTAACAGAGTATTCCTACACTCTGGTACTTCTACTTTTACTCAAGTACAAGATCTGAGTACTTCTACTTTTACTCAAGTACAAGATCTGAGTACTTCTACTTTTACAAGATCTGAGTACTTCTCCTCCCTCTGGAAAAAAGACTCTCACCAGAGAGAGGGTGCTTTCTGAGAAGCCTTTGTATTCATGCTGTGGAGCCAATAATGACAAATAGGGTGCCTAACATTATATATTGTGAGGGGAAGAGGTCAAGATGGCTTGTGAGTAATTACATGTGAGTGTACTTAAGCACAGCACACTTTCATTACAGGTCACACAGTGTGTTTGTAAATGGCGTTAACAGCGGAGCATCCAGGCTGTGTTGCCGTGTCACAGACAGTACGCTGGCTTTTCAAATCCTCCTGCTGTTTACTGCCTCTTGTGATTGACACATCCTTGTGCTTTGTTGCCACAAGTGCTGATAGGAAGTTCACATAGAGAGAGTGTGGCCAGCTGGGTGGTATATGGGTGAGGACAGCTGAGCACATCCCAAGTGTTTCTGCCCACTGTGCTGATTTCACCACTCTCAACTAAAAAAAGCAACTGTTTAGAAAGCTCTAGAATAACCGGAGACAGCAGAGGTTAAGTAAAGGTGCGTCCTCTCGATGCAAAAGTGTTCATAAATGTAGGGTAATTCATCAATAAAAGATGATAGGTATTCAAATAGACTTTGATTTAATATGAAACACGTCTTAAACGGGACCTAAATGCACTTTTTGATGTCTTTTAGGGAACTCACAAAGTGTCCGAAAACAAAACCCTCTCTTTTCCTCTGTAGCCTAACCAAATCTCTAAAAACGTGGCTACAACTGAGTTGATTCAGATTTGCGTGTGGACCCACGGCACTATCAGAAACGTTGCTATCAGAAACAATCCCTGACGTGGTTCAGACGTAATATGGTCTTTGTTCACATTAGCAAGCATCGCTAACACTCAGTGCTAACCTGTAGCCTACTGGAGAGAGTATGTGTAAAGAAGCAGGAAATGAAAAAATGAACTAATTGTGTGGTAAACCCGCAAGAGAAAAAGCATCTGAGCTCCATACTGTTTCAGAAATATTCCTTAATGTGATTTGAAACATGATGGTGTTTAATCACGGCGGAATGTATGTATCTGCCGGTAGAATTCTGAGCAGGCATTAGCTCCGCCTCCTATTTGACCGAGAATCAGCGTTTCTCTAACAGCTGAAACAGAGGGATATGAGGGATGTCTAAAATGCATGATGTGTTTGGTATCTTGAGCAAAACACATCATAGACATGTTTTTATATATTTGTATATATCTGAGACCCATAATATATGCCTACAAATAGCATAATAGGAGACCTTGAAGGCGTTTTAATAGTACTACTTTTGGCCAGTAGTTCAACTGAAATTGATACTTTGGGTTTGTTTTCTATGTTGTCTTTTCAATTTTCACAATGCACTAAATAAAGAAGAAAAATAAATCAAAACGTTGCTGAAATTAGGAGGTTTTTCCCTTGGAAATATTACTGTTTTTTCCTTGGCACTGACCTCCCGATCGCACAAATACCGCATCTCCTAAAGTATTTTCAAAAGGACATTTTCTTAGCCATTGTTGTGGACTTTATTTAGCATGTTCTGTCTGTTCTCTTCGGCTCAGATGCTACTTCGAAGTAAGTTGGTGGGTGTTTCTCAATGTTGAGTAAAGCTGCTCCAGAGCCACTATTTCAAGCATATACGTC
This sequence comes from Champsocephalus esox, assembly GCA_036324585.1. Taxonomy (NCBI): domain Eukaryota; kingdom Metazoa; phylum Chordata; class Actinopteri; order Perciformes; family Channichthyidae; genus Champsocephalus; species Champsocephalus esox. The sequence goes on from CM070484.1 coordinate 40,360,187, forward strand.
ATCGAGTGCCGCCGAAGTACTGTTCCAATGTTCAGCATACTTGGAATTCTACCGAGCCTGGCGTACTTCGTTTGGAGAAATTTCAAGGCTGCCTCCGCGGTCTTAAAATCCCCACAATGGGGATACCTGTGTCCATCTCAACACATGTTACATTACATTACATGTCACTTGTTAGATGCTTTTATCCAAAGGCGACTTACATACATTCAGTACTTTGGGCAATCCCCACAGGAGCAATGGGACTCGAACTTGCTACCCCCTGATTCGCCGTTCAGCGCACTAACCACCGAGCCACAGCCTCCCGCTAAAGCAGGCAGAGCCCATAATCCTCACCTTTAATTCAATTCCTCCAATTGGGTAGGATTTGTGTTGGATTATATTCTCACTGTCATGCAAACAGTGCGAGACCACCTCTTGAAAGTGATTTCGGAGTTAACAAAATGTATCTAAAGTTGACTTGTAATCTGTCTGACAATAACCATCAGCGTTTTATTTAGTTTGAGGTCTTTGGACTAATTGAAAGAGGACCTCTTGTGCTTTGTGGGGTTCTCCCTCTCCTGTAGTGTGTTATACAGGTTTGTGTGCATGTAAAGGGTCTGCAAAGTATAAAATCCCTGTGTTCCCTCCAGAGGGATTTTCTCTCCCACACACTCCCCAAATATCGACCTGAAAATGAGCACAATAAGGCCCTTAACTTACTTCCCTGAAAGAAGTGTGACAACATTGTGGAATTTTATGATCGATTGTGAAGAAAAAACATCTTACAATCACGGGATGACGTTTTAAGACCTTGACTTGGCAACGTGTGTCCCGCTGAAGTGTCAAACATCTGTATGTTTACTCCTAAACCCTGGAGAAATGGGATCTATAAAATATGGCTTTATTACAAAGCTGTTTTGATGCTACTCTTTTGACCCTACACCTGTGTTTTGAGTTGAGTTGAAGCACTGCCAGGCCTCGGTTGTCGACGGTCGGGATGTCTGCCCGTCCGCCGTTCCTAGGCCTCTCAGCTCGACGTTTGGTTGGCGACATTCGTTTCGTAAGTTGGTCTTGCACCATTTCTTGCTACTCACAGAGGAGGCCACGTGAAGGCTGACGTCTTCTTCTTCTTCTACACATGTTCAATCATAGTCATACACTTACTTTCCTCACATCTCTTATGAAAAACCATGTATGTTTTGAACAAAATAAGAGAGTTTTTATTCGTGTTTGTTGATCATCACTGGTTACCATGTATACTCAACATCATGCAAGTTGGATAATGTCTGCAGCCACGTCAAAGAATAAACAAAGCTAAGGGTTCTTCCAATGACACCAATTGGGCGGTGGTGGCGAAGTCGATAGAGACTTGGCTTGGCAACTGGAAGGTCAACAGTTCAAGCAAGAGCAAGGCACCGTTCCCCACACTGCTCCCCGGGCGCCGTTCAAAATGACAGCACACTGCTCCTAACACAAGGATGGGTCAAATTCAGAGAAACAATTTCCCCATGGGGATTAATAAAGTATATCAAAATCAAAGTTTGGAGTAGTTTTTCAGACAGTGAAGACTACAGTTAATCCCTCAAAGGACCTCTGAGGAATCACTCGATTTCAGAGTTGTTCCTCTTCGGAAAACAAAAAGCACAGTTGGTGTTTTCCCGGGACCGCAACACTTGCCTCATCCGTCTCTTCTTACGCAGAAACAGGCCTTCATAAGCATCATTAATCCTCGATTCTGGACAATAAGGCATTATTGTAGAAGCTGGAAACACTCGTATTCGTTTGCTCCAAGTCCCTGTGATGAGCCTTAAAACGCTCACATGTTTTGTTGTAATGTCGTTAGCCAGTTTTCAAGACAAAGATGAACAAAGTTGGGTAATTACAACCATGTGCATTACTCTTGTTCTATCTCTGCAGGACCTGGCATGATGTAAATGTACCAAAGTGAATGTGGGGGACTAGGATTTCCAGAGATGATGTAAACTGCTTTTAATGATCAGGGGATGCATTTCAATTTTACATGAACAACCTGAACATTTCCACATTGTGTGCATTTATAAATGAGTGTTGTTGCCACCACATGATTTACACAACAGTGAAACTAACCAGGGAAATTCCCGTTAAATCAGATTTTAGTATTGCTAGATGTTTCTCTTGAGCACAGACAAAGGCATGCAAGCTTTTCAACACATGGATGGATGGATTACAGAACCTACAAAATGTCACTTAAACAGAGATGCACCAACAATGAAACAGGTACAAAATTATCATAGAAAGCCACACAAATGACCACAAGAACACACAATGCAACTACAGATGCTAAATGACAACAAAAAGGGGAATACAATCCACCAAATTAAATGTTACCTGATCATTAAATCATTTTAAAAGGGACACAAAATGAGCACAAAGTGACAGAAAATGACCAAATAGAAACAAAGAATAACCACAAAAATACCCAACGTAATCACAAAAGGATACCAAATGACCAATAAGAGACAAAAGGACCACGAAGAAATAAAAAATGACCCCCAAAAAACAATAACTGACCCAAGATGACCACAAAGAGACCCATAAAGAAACACGCAATGACCACAAAAAGTCAAAGCATGACCACAAAAGGACACAAAATGACCACAAAGAGACACAGAATGACAACAAATAAATACATAACGACTTCAAAATGATTACAAAGAGACACAAAACAACCATGAAGTGACACAAAATGACCAAAAAGGCACACATAACCACAAAAGGACCCAAATTACCACAATACTCACAACATGACCACTAAGAGACCCATAATGACCTCAAAACGACACAACATGACCAAAAATAGACGGAAAACACCCAAAAACACATACATAATAACCAGGGCCGTATCCAGGATTTCCGAGGTCCAAACATGTTAGGGGGGTTCGGGGGATACCCCCGTGATTTTTGGGATTTTCATGATCTAGTTAGGTGCTTTTTAAGTCCTGTGGGGGGGTCACACATTGGATAATATATTGATTGCAAACCATGTCAGTGGATGCAGCATAAATTATTTTTGAAAGTGTAATACATCAGTTGATTGTTACTATGAATGATCTGGACATGCAGAAGGACCTGCAGCCTCTCTTCCATCGTCTTTAGTCTCTCTGTCTTCTTCCTGTTCATTACTCTCTCTGTCCTCTACTCTTTCTCTTTGTTCAACCTCTCCCTCGTTGTTCACTTTTTGCTCCTCCTCACTTGTCGCTCCTGCCAGTGAATTAAAAGCAATTTAAACTGTGGGTTTTCTCCGGAAGTTTTTCCTTGTACGATGTGAGGGTCTAAGGACAGAGGGTCTAAGGACAGAGGGTCTAAGGACAGAGGGTCTGAGGACAGAGGGTGTCGTATTGTCATACTGATATTCTGTACAAACTGTGAAGACCACTGAGACAAATGTAACATTTGTGACCTGCTCCATTGAAATCAGTTGCATTGACCCGAAGACACATTTTGAGTTGTATACACTGCTGGAAAGAGGAGATGCCTAGCTTTCTAATGATATCAGGATATGTGTTGTACTCCAACATTTAAGCTAAATACGTCACATTATATAATGACTGTCACCGAGTCCTCATTTTGAGAAAAAGGCCTTCAAAGTTTTCTCTTCTCTGGAATCCATCGATCTGATTGGTTGTTAGCAAATGATCAAAATACTACGGAGGGAAGATATTTTCGTTTGGAGGGGAAGCTCGCGAGTGTGTGTGTATGCGTGTGTGTGTGTGTGTGTGTGTGTATGTGTGTGTGTGTATTGTGTGTGTTTCCCGGGGAAAACCCTCAGGAGAAACACCTGCTGTTGTTATGCCTGCTGTGACGTTAAGTTACTCCGTTCTCCGCTTGTAATTATGCCGAAGCTTCAAAGTTGTATTTATCATCTGAATTTGCCGAAACAAGTTTACTATTCTGAAAGCCAAGACTTTGTTTATTTGAAATCAGATGAAAGCAAACTGTAACGGACCCTGCCGTGTTATCTATGATTACTCTACGCCTTACATTCATAATGTCAGCGGGAGGGAGGGGGGGCGGCGCTGCGGAAGAGCAGATTGCAGTGAGAGGTGCCTGTCTTCGTCCCTTCACAAGCTTCACACATGTATTTATCGTGTGATTTTGGAAATAAAAGTTTCATATTCTGAAAGCCAAGACTTTTAGTTAAAATCAAACAAAACACCCGAACCCCGAAAAAATAGTTTTTTACGTAAATCCACGTTTATTTTGAAATGAGCCGTTGAGACTGATTTCGATAGACTGTGTCACAAATGTGAAATTGGGCTGTATAAATAAACATTGATTGATTGATTGATTGAGTTCATTTCACTTGTTTGTTTGCATTTCTTTTTTTAAATCTGCTATAATACAAAACAAAACGTCTGCCTGCCCTCCACTATGATCAATGACAGCGAACGGATGGTCAAAGTAAGGTACAAATAAACAGAATCACACGAAGCCTGGTTAGTGTTGCCTGACTTTATAAAGTGTGTGGTTGCGTTCTAGTCACTTTGCTTGGCGCTACTGCTTGTTACAACTTTAATTTGCCGTACTCGCCATAAACTGGTATTGCTCAGGTTGATCCCGCCCCTGCCACCGACGTAAGCGTGACGTATGCGGTTCTTGCTTCTAGACCGACCATTTTTGGTGCTTGAAATGCACCGGTTTTCGGAGCTTAGAGGCGGTGCGGTGTGAACAGAAAAAAACGGTGCTTTTCAGGCTGTCGCTCCGATCCGGCCCTGGAACCGCGTTGGTGTGAAAGGGGCAAAAGAGACCACACATCTACACAAAGAGGCTAAAAACCATAAAGTCTGTTTGTCTTGCTCGCAGGAAAGGTCAAGGGGCCTTTTTAAATATCTGTACCCAGGGTCCCATTGTCTCATAGTCTGCCCATGCTTCCACACACACCTCAAAACCCACATTCGTTCAGCGCTCTCACTGCTTCCTGTGTAACATGGCGATGCACAGTAATGGGGAACATGAACAACATGCAGGAGGACTGGTGTTCCTGCAGAAGCTCGTAGGGAGTCTTACACTCTCACTCTGACACCGTGGAAAACAGGGATACATGGGAACAAAGAATTAGACCCTGAAGGATATTCGTATGTGCATGTCCCCCCCCCCTTTTTCTGTCTTTCCTCCCTCTTGCTCGCTCCCTGCAGTCCCTCCCTCTCCCCTCTAAATAGAAACACATTTGGCCAGGCAGGGATCTGGCTACAGTGAAAACACACCACTGTCTGTGTGCATTGTACTCTCAGAGCCCGGGGAAATACTTTTACTGGCCCTCCATTCCCTGCTTTCTCCTCACTCACTTGTGACTCATCTCCTTCTTTCCAAAGAACACATTTGCATACACATATGTAAACTGACGCAAGCATAGACACACCATATGTCAAGCTTAGGTAAATAAAACTGAAGGAGCAGGCAGTAGAGATGATGTAAGAGCAATGTTATCTTAGGATGGTACCGATGTTTCCAAATCAAAGTCATTGACGTAGAAGCGAATACATTTGTGTACTAAATGCATGTTTAAAGAAACAAAACATAGGTACTTTTGAGACAATAAGTTGTATTTTTAGGTTCAATATATGAGAGACTTCATCCACAAGATGACCGCAAAGAGTATAATGACTAGAAAGAGACATAAATGACTACGTAGGGACACAAAATGACCAGAAATTACTCCAAGTGACATACAATGACCACCAAAAGACAGAGAAATTACGGAAAAAAGACACAAAATTACTACAAATAGACAAAAGAAGCCAGAAAGAAACACTCAATGCCCTCAAAGAGAAACCAAATTGCCACAACGAAACACGAAAGGTTGTATTGTACTGTCAAGAAAAGTAATACTTGTGAGTCTTCATCCACAAAATGACTTCAAAGAGACACAGAATGACTAAGGATAAGACGTTTTATTGTTAAGTTTTTTTCTTCTTGGTATTCCATGAAAGAAAAAAATGATCTTTATCTACAAAATGACCAGAAAGAAACACAAAATGACCAGAAAGAAACACACACTGACCAGAAAGAAACACACACTGACCAGAAAGAAACACACACTGACCAGAAAGACACACACACTGACCAGAAAGAAACACAAAATGACCAGAAAGAAACACACACTGACCAGAAAGAAACACACACTGACCAGAAAGAAACACACACTGACCAGAAAGACACACAAACTGACCAGAAAGAAACACACACTGACCAGAAAGAAACACAAAATGACCAGAAAGAAACACAAAATGACCAGAAAGAAACACACACTGACCAGAAAGAAACACACACTGACCAGAAAGAAACACAAACTGACCAGAAAGAAACACACACTGACCAGAAAGAAACACACACTGACCAGAAAGACACACACACTGACCAGAAAGAAACACAAACTGACCAGAAAGAAACACACACTGACCAGAAAGAAACACAAACTGACCAGAAAGAAACACACACTGACCAGAAAGAAACACACACTGACCAGAAAGACACACACACTGACCAGAAAGAAACACAAACTGACCAGAAAGAAACACACACTGACCAGAAAGAAACACACACTGACCAGAAAGAAACACAAACTGACCAGAAAGAAACACACACTGACCAGAAAGAAACACACACTGACCAGAAAGAAACACACACTGACCAGAAAGACACACACACTGACCAGAAAGAAACACACACTGACCAGAAAGAAACACACACTGACCAGAAAGACACACACACTGACCAGAAAGAAACACACACTGACCAGAAAGAAACACACACTGACAAGAAAGAAACACACACTGACCAGAAAGAAACACACACTGACCAGAAAGAAACACAAACTGACCAGAAAGAAACACAAACTGACCAGAAAGAAACACACACTGACCAGAAAGAAACACACACTGACCAGAAAGAAACACAAACTGACAAGAAAGAAACACAAACTGACCAGAAAGACACACAAACTGACAAGAAAGAAACACACACTGACAAGAAAGAAACACACACTGACCAGAAAGACACACAAACTGACCAGAAAGAAACACACACTGACCAGAAAGAAACACAAACTGACAAGAAAGAAACACAAACTGACCAGAAAGAAACACAAACTGACCAGAAAGAAACACACACTGACCAGAAACACAAACTGACAAGAAAGAAACACACACTGACCAGAAAGAAACACACACTGACAAGAAAGAAACACAAACTGACCAGAAAGAAACACATACTGACCAGAAAGACACACAAACTGACCAGAAAGAAACACACACTGACCAGAAAGAAACACAAACTGACCTGAAAGAAACACAAACTGACCAGAAAGAAACACAAACTGACAAGAAAGAAACACACACTGACCAGAAAGAAACACAAACTGACAAGAAAGAAACACAAACTGACAAGAAAGAAACACACACTGACCAGAAAGAAACACAAACTGACAAGAAAGACACACAAACTGACAAGAAAGAAACACACACTGACCAGAAAGAAACACAAACTGACAAGAAAGAAACACACACTGACCAGAAAGAAACACACACTGACCAGAAAGAAACACACACTGACAAGAAAGAAACACAAACTGACAAGAAAGACACACAAACTGACAAGAAAGAAACACACACTGACCAGAAAGAAACACACACTGACAAGAAAGAAACACACACTGACAAGAAAGAAACACACACTGACCAGAAAGAAACACAAACTGACCAGAAAGACACACAAACTGACCAGAAAGACACACACACTGACCAGAAAGAAACACAAACTGACAAGAAAGAAACACACACTGACCAGAAAGAAACACAAACTGACCAGAAAGAAACACAAACTGACAAGAAACACAAACTGACCAGAAAGAAACACAAACTGACAAGAAAGAAACACACACTGACCAGAAAGAAACACACACTGACAAGAAAGACACACAAACTGACCAGAAAGAAACACAAACTGACCAGAAAGAAACACAAACTGACCAGAAAGAAACACACACTGACCAGAAAGAAACACAAACTGACCAGAAAGAAACACACACTGACCAGAAAGAAACACACACTGACAAGAAAGAAACACAAACTGACAAGAAAGAAACACAAACTGACAAGAAAGACACACAAACTGACAAGAAAGAAACACACACTGACCAGAAACACAAACTGACAAGAAAGAAACACAAACTGACAAGAAAGAAACACACACTGACCAGAAAGAAAACACACACTGACAAGAAAGACACACAAACTGACAAGAAAGACACACAAACTGACCAGAAAGAAACACAAACTGACCAGAAAGAAACACACACTGACCAGAAAGAAACACAAACTGACCAGAAAGAAACACAAACTGACAAGAAAGAAACACAAACTGACCAGAAAGAAACACAAACTGACAAGAAAGAAACACAAACTGACCAGAAAGACAAACACACTGACCAGAAAGAAACACAAACTGACAAGAAAGAAACACAAACTGACCAGAAAGAAACACAAAGAAACACAAACTGACCAGAAAGAAACACAAACTGACCAGAAAGAAACACAAACTGACCAGAAAGAAACACAAACTGACAAGAAAGAAACACACACTGACCAGAAAGAAACACACACTGACAAGAAAGACACACAAACTGACCAGAAAGAAACACAAACTGACCAGAAAGAAACACACACTGACCAGAAAGAAACACACACTGACAAGAAAGACACACAAACTGACCAGAAAGAAACACAAACTGACCAGAAAGAAACACACACTGACCAGAAAGAAACACACACTGACCAGAAAGAAACACAAACTGACAAGAAACACACACTGACCAGAAACACAAACTGACCAGAAAGAAACACAAACTGACAAGAAAGAAACACACACTGACCAGAAAGAAACACACACTGACAAGAAAGACACACAAACTGACCAGAAAGAAACACAAACTGACCAGAAAGAAACACACACTGACCAGAAAGAAACACACACTGACCAGAAAGAAACACAAACTGACAAGAAAGAAACACAAACTGACCAGAAAGAAACACACAACTGACCAGAAAGAAACACACACTGACCAGAAAGAAACACACACTGACAGAAAGAAACACACACTGACAAGAAAGAAACACAAACTGACAAGAAAGAAACACAAACTGACCAGAAAGAAACACAAACTGACAAGAAACACACACTGACCAGAAACACAAACTGACAAGAAAGAAACACAAACTGACAAGAAAGAAACACACACTGACCAGAAAGAAACACACACTGACAAGAAAGACACACAAACTGACCAGAAAGAAACACAAACTGACCAGAAAGAAACACACACTGACCAGAAAGAAACACACACTGACCAGAAAGAAACACAACTGACCAGAAAGAAACACAAACTGACAAGAAAGAAACACACACTGACCAGAAAGAAACACAAACTGACCAGAAAGAAACACACACTGACCAGAAAGAAACACAAACTGACAAGAAAGAAACACAAACTGACCAGAAAGAAACACACACTGACAAGAAAGAAACACACACTGACCAGAAAGAAACACAAACTGACAAGAAAGAAACACAAACTGACCAGAAAGAAACACACACTGACCAGAAAGAAACACAAACTGACCAGAAAGAAACACAAACTGACCAGAAAGACACACAAACTGACAGAAAGAAACACAAACTGACCAGAAAGAAACACACACTGACCAGAAAGAAACACACACTGACAAGAAAGAAACACACACTGACCAGAAAGAAACACAAACTGACAAGAAAGAAACACAAACTGACCAGAAAGAAACACACACTGACCAGAAAGAAACACACACTGACAAGAAAGACACACAAACTGACAGAAAGACACACAAACTGACAAGAAAGACACACAAACTGACCAGAAAGAAACACACACTGACAAGAAAGAAACACACACTGACCAGAAAGAAACACAAACTGACCAGAAAGAAACACAAACTGACAAGAAAGAAACACAAACTGACCAGAAAGAAACACAAACTGACCAGAAAGACACACAAACTGACCAGAAAGAAACACAAACTGACCAGAAAGAAACACAAACTGACCAGAAAGAAACACAAACTGACCAGAAAGAAACACAAACTGACAAGAAAGACACACAAACTGACCAGAAAGAAACACAAACTGACCAGAAAGAAACACAAACTGACAAGAAAGAAACACAAACTGACCAGAAAGAAACACAAACTGACCAGAAAGAAACACAAACTGACCAGAAAGAAACACAAACTGACCAGAAAGAAACACAAACTGACCAGAAAGAAACACAAACTGACAAGAAAGACACACAAACTGACCAGAAAGAAACACAAACTGACCAGAAAGAAACACAAACTGACCAGAAAGAAACACACACTGACCAGAAAGAAACACAAACTGACCAGAAAGAAACACAAACTGACCAGAAAGAAACACACACTGACCAGAAAGAAACACAAACTGACCAGAAAGAAACACACACTGACCAGAAAGAAACACAAACTGACCAGAAAGAAACACACACTGACCAGAAAGAAACACAAACTGACAAGAAAGAAACACACACTGACCAGAAAGAAACACAAACTGACAAGAAAGACACACAAACTGACCAGAAAGAAACACAAACTGACAAGAAAGACACACAAACTGACCAGAAAGAAACACAAACTGACCAGAAAGAAACACAAACTGACCAGAAAGAAACACAAACTGACCAGAAAGAAACACACACTGACCAGAAAGAAACACAAACTGACCAGAAAGAAACACACACTGACCAGAAAGAAACACAAACTGACAAGAAAGAAACACACACTGACCAGAAAGAAACACAAACTGACAAGAAAGACACACAAACTGACCAGAAAGAAACACAAACTGACCAGAAAGAAACACACACTGACCAGAAAGAAACACAAACTGACCAGAAAGAAACACAAACTGACCAGAAAGAAACACAAACTGACCAGAAAGAAACACACACTGACCAGAAAGAAACACACACTGACAAGAAAGACACACAAACTGACCAGAAAGACACACAAACTGACCAGAAAGAAACACACACTGACCAGAAAGAAACACAAACTGACAAGAAAGAAACACAAACTGACCAGAAAGAAACACACACTGACAAGAAAGAAACACACACTGACCAGAAAGAAACACAAACTGACCAGAAAGACACACAAACTGACCAGAAAGAAACACAAACTGACAGAAAGACACACAAACTGACCAGAAAGAAACACAAACTGACCAGAAAGAAACACAAACTGACCAGAAAGAAACACACACTGACCAGAAAGAAACACAAACTGACCAGAAAGACACACAAACTGACCAGAAAGAAACACACACTGACCAGAAAGAAACACAAACTGACAAGAAAGACACAAACTGACCAGAAAGAAACACTGACCAGAAAGAAACACAAACTGACCAGAAAGAAACACACACTGACAAGAAAGACACACAAACTGACCAGAAAGAAACACTGACCAGAAAGAAACACAAACTGACCAGAAAGAAACACACACTGACAAGAAAGAAACACAAACTGACCAGAAAGAAACACACACTGACCAGAAAGAAACACACACTGACCAGAAAGAAACACAAACTGACCAGAAAGAAACACAAACTGACCAGAAAGAAACACACACTGACCAGAAAGAAACACACACTGACCAGAAAGAAACACAAACTGACAAGAAAGAAACACAAACTGACCAGAAAGACACACAAACTGACAAGAAAGACACACAAACTGACCAGAAAGACACACACACTGACCAGAAAGAAACACACACTGACCAGAAAGAAACACAAACTGACCAGAAAGACACACAAACTGACCAGAAAGACACACAAACTGACAGAAAGACACACAAACTGACCAGAAAGAAACACAAACTGACCAGAAAGAAACACACACTGACCAGAAAGAAACACAAACTGACCAGAAAGAAACACAAACTGACCAGAAAGACACACAAACTGACCAGAAAGAAACACAAACTGACCAGAAAGACACACACACTGACCAGAAAGAAACACAAACTGACAAGAAAGAAACACAAACTGACCAGAAAGAAACACACACTGACCAGAAAGAAACACAAACTGACCAGAAAGAAACACACACTGACCAGAAAGAAACACAAACTGACCAGAAAGAAACACAAACTGACCAGAAAGAAACACACACTGACCAGAAAGAAACACACACTGACCAGAAAGAAACACACACTGACCAGAAAGAAACACACACTGACAAGAAAGACACACAAACTGACCAGAAAGAAACACAAACTGACCAGAAAGAAACACAAACTGACCAGAAAGAAACACAAACTGACCAGAAAGAAACACACACTGACAAGAAAGAAACACAAACTGACCAGAAAGAAACACACACTGACCAGAAAGAAACACAAACTGACCAGAAAGAAACACAAACTGACCAGAAAGAAACACAAACTGACCAGAAAGAAACACACACTGACCAGAAAGAAACACAAACTGACCAGAAAGACACACAAACTGACAAGAAAGACACACACACTGACCAGAAAGAAACACACACTGACAAGAAAGAAACACAAACTGACCAGAAAGAAACACACACTGACAAGAAAGAAACACAAACTGACCAGAAAGAAACACAAACTGACAAGAAAGAAACACAAACTGACAGAAAGACACACAAACTGACCAGAAAGACACACAAACTGACCAGAAAGAAACACACACTGACCAGAAAGAAACACAAACTGACCAGAAAGAAACACAAACTGACCAGAAAGAAACACACACTGACCAGAAAGAAACACAAACTGACCAGAAAGAAACACAAACTGACCAGAAAGAAACACAAACTGACCAGAAAGAAACACACACTGACCAGAAAGAAACACACACTGACAAGAAAGACACACAAACTGACAGAAAGACACACAAACTGACCAGAAAGAAACACACACTGACCAGAAAGAAACACAAACTGACAAGAAAGAAACACAAACTGACCAGAAAGAAACACACACTGACAAGAAAGACACACAACTGACAGAAAGACACACAAACTGACCAGAAAGAAACACAAACTGACAGAAAGACACACAAACTGACAGAAAGACACACAAACTGACCAGAAAGAAACACAAACTGACCAGAAAGAAACACAAACTGACCAGAAAGAAACACACACTGACCAGAAAGAAACACAAACTGACCAGAAAGACACACAAACTGACCAGAAAGAAACACACACTGACCAGAAAGAAACACAAACTGACCAGAAAGACACACAAACTGACCAGAAAGAAACACAACTGACCAGAAAGAAACACAAACTGACCAGAAAGAAACACACACTGACAGAAAGACACACAAACTGACCAGAAAGAAACACACTGACCAGAAAGAAACACAAACTGACCAGAAAGAAACACACACTGACCAGAAAGAAACACAAACTGACCAGAAAGAAACACACACTGACCAGAAAGAAACACACACTGACCAGAAAGAAACACAAACTGACCAGAAAGAAACACAAACTGACCAGAAAGAAACACACACTGACCAGAAAGAAACACACACTGACCAGAAAGAAACACAAACTGACAAGAAAGAAACACAAACTGACCAGAAAGACACACAAACTGACCAGAAAGACACACAAACTGACAAGAAAGACACACACACTGACCAGAAAGAAACACACACTGACAAGAAAGAAACACAAACTGACAAGAAAGACACACAAACTGACAAGAAAGACACACAAACTGACCAGAAAGACACACAAACTGACCAGAAAGAAACACAAACTGACCAGAAAGAAACACACACTGACCAGAAAGAAACACAAACTGACCAGAAAGAAACACAAACTGACCAGAAAGAAACACACACTGACCAGAAAGAAACACAAACTGACCAGAAAGACACACACACTGACCAGAAAGAAACACAAACTGACAAGAAAGAAACACAAACTGACCAGAAAGAAACACACACTGACCAGAAAGAAACACAAACTGACCAGAAAGAAACACACTGACCAGAAAGAAACACACACTGACCAGAAAGAAACACAAACTGACCAGAAAGAAACACACACTGACAAGAAAGAAACACACACTGACCAGAAAGAAACACACACTGACCAGAAAGAAACACAAACTGACCAGAAAGACACACAAACTGACCAGAAAGAAACACACACTGACAAGAAAGACACACAAACTGACCAGAAAGACACACAAACTGACCAGAAAGAAACACACACTGACCAGAAAGAAACACAAACTGACCAGAAAGAAACACACACTGACCAGAAAGAAACACAAACTGACCAGAAAGAAACACAAACTGACCAGAAAGAAACACACACTGACCAGAAAGAAACACAAACTGACCAGAAAGAAACACAAACTGACCAGAAAGACACACACACTGACCAGAAAGAAACACACACTGACCAGAAAGAAACACAAACTGACCAGAAAGAAACACACACTGACAAGAAAGAAACACAAACTGACCAGAAAGAAACACAAACTGACAAGAAAGAAACACAAACTGACAGAAAGAACACAAACTGACAAGAAAGACACACAAACTGACCAGAAAGAAACACACACTGACCAGAAAGAAACACAAACTGACCAGAAAGAAACACACACTGACCAGAAAGAAACACAAACTGACCAGAAAGACACACACACTGACCAGAAAGAAACACAAACTGACCAGAAAGACACACACACTGACCAGAAAGAAACACAAACTGACCAGAAAGACACACACACTGACCAGAAAGAAACACAAACTGACCAGAAAGAAACACACACTGACCAGAAAGAAACACACACTGACCAGAAAGAAACACACACTGACCAGAAAGAAACACACACTGACCAGAAAGAAACACACACTGACCAGAAAGAAACACAAACTGACCAGAAAGACACACAAACTGACCAGAAAGACACACAACTGACCAGAAAGAAACACAAACTGACCAGAAAGACACACAAACTGACCAGAAAGAAACACAAACTGACCAGAAAGACACACACACTGACCAGAAAGAAACACACACTGACAAGAAAGAAACACACACTGACCAGAAAGAAACACAAACTGACCAGAAAGAAACACACACTGACCAGAAAGAAACACACACTGACAAGAAAGAAACACACACTGACCAGAAAGAAACACAAACTGACCAGAAAGAAACACACACTGACCAGAAAGAAACACACACTGACCAGAAAGAAACACACACTGACCAGAAAGACACACAAACTGACCAGAAAGAAACACACACTGACCAGAAAGAAACACACACTGACAAGAAAGAAACACACACTGACCAGAAAGAAACACAAACTGACCAGAAAGAAACACACACTGACCAGAAAGAAACACACACTGACAAGAAAGAAACACACACTGACCAGAAAGAAACACAAACTGACCAGAAAGAAACACACACTGACCAGAAAGAAACACACACTGACAAGAAAGAAACACACACTGACCAGAAAGAAACACAAACTGACCAGAAAGAAACACACACTGACCAGAAAGAAACACAAACTGACCAGAAAGAAACACACACTGACCAGAAAGAAACACACACTGACCAGAAAGAAACACAAACTGACCAGAAAGACACACAAACTGACCAGAAAGACACACACACTGACCAGAAAGAAACACACACTGACAAGAAAGAAACACACACTGACCAGAAAGAAACACAAACTGACCAGAAAGAAACACACACTGACCAGAAAGAAACACACACTGACAAGAAAGAAACACACACTGACCAGAAAGAAACACAAACTGACCAGAAAGAAACACACACTGACCAGAAAGAAACACACACTGACCAGAAAGAAACACACACTGACCAGAAAGAAACACACACTGACCAGAAAGAAACACACACTGACAAGAAAGAAACACACACTGACAAGAAAGAAACACAAACTGACCAGAAAGAAACACAAACTGACCAGAAAGAAACACAAACTGACCAGAAAGAAACACACACTGACAAGAAAGAAACACACACTGACCAGAAAGAAACACACACTGACCAGAAAGAAACACACACTGACAAGAAAGAAACACACACTGACAAGAAAGAAACACAAACTGACCAGAAAGACACACAAACTGACAAGAAAGAAACACACACTGACAAGAAAGAAACACACACTGACCAGAAAGACACACAAACTGACCAGAAAGACACACAAAATGACCAGAAAGACACACAAAATGACCAGAAAGACACACAAAATGACCAGAAAGACACACAAAATGACCAGAAAGACACACAAAATGACCAGAAAGACACACAAAATGACCAGAAAGACACACAAAATGACCACAGCTCAGAAGTTGAGTTGTCATGTTTTCTTCTCTTTATTCCTTGAAAGAAAAACGAACCTCGGAAGTCTTCACCCACACACAGACCACAAGGAGCCATGAAACGACCAGACAAAGAAACGTAAGACAACCAGAAAGAGACACAACGTGACTGCAGATAAGACGTAGTGATGTCAGGTTTTTCTTCTCGTTATTCCTCGAAAGAAAAAATGAAATCCTAGTGGGACTTGTGGTGAGCGCCGTGGCGACTACACAGGCTCACCTTGATAACAGCCTTGGTCTTACAGCAGGTTCAATCAGTCTGGCCCAGTCGGAGCAGGAATGCGGCGCTTGGGGTCCCTAGTTGCTCACATGTTATAAAATATGGCAAGCCAGCACAGAAACCAGATGAGGATTGAATTGTCCTCACATGAACACATAGTTGCACACTTACATTCACACACATAACACCCTCCTTCCCTTTTTAAATCCCACCCCTAACTCAGATTCCATATGTCAGCTTCGGTTTTGGGTACAAGTCATGGACAGGATATGCCGTGATGCGACTGTTTCTGCTTGTCTTTGCGTGTCACAGTGTGATGTTGGCTTTTTTTCCACACTTGTATATTTGTTGAATTCTTGAAGTGGTGCCGGATCCCTCCCAGCGTTGAAAGACAGAACTAGGAGAGACCACCAGGGCCTGATGGGGGCTTTCAGGCCCTGCCAACAGAGCCTCCACTGGGCCAGCTTAACTTCCATGACAGCCTCTCAGCAGGGAGAGATTCATGGCTGGAATTAGTCATACTTTGCCTCAGGGGTCAATCAGTGCATATGTGAGGGAATTTATATTAAAGGATTTCATGTGTTTCCCTAACTTGTCCTACTTCTATTTATGAAAGCCCTGGATGTCCCGAAGGGCTCAACAAATATGAATTACATTCACAAGGCTATAGCCTACATCAGGGGTGCCCAACCTTTTTTGAACCGAGAGCTACTTTTAAAGTTTCCAGTCTGCCGAGATCTACCAGTCCAAATAGAGAGGCGTAGCCATTACTGACAGCCTACTACCAGGTAAACACACACTTCTACTTGTATACAAACTGACCTTTGTACGATTAATACTTCATAAAGATACTGCAGATCCTTTATCTTACCTCTTTCTAATCTACACACATACAAGTATTTAACTGAAGTTACACAACAGTGTTGTTGATACAGAGTTGGAGTTTATTCACACGTCACACACTACAGTGGGTAATGTTTTCAAGACACATTGAACAGTGCTGCCACATGACACAGGAACAAAGAAAATACTCTGAACCCTTTCTTTGCCATTATATAAAAATAGTGTTGCTACAAAAGTATAAATTAGGCTTATTAATAAGACAACTCAGATCTGAAGCTACTCAGGAATCTGCTGCTGAAGTGCAATAAAAAAGACAAAATTAATAGAATCAAAACCCTTTTTTGATGCATTTTAGTAGATTATAAAAATAAATGCCTTTTAGGATGCAAGCAACACTAGTTTCTTAACCTGAATTGATAATAGACTATAATCAATTTAAGTTTGCATTCTTATACCATTTTGTACAATAATTATAATGAATAAGTTCAAACAAACTCAAACTCCAGCTGATTAATAACGGTATCTAACTTGAGTTTTTATCATATCAAAAACCTGTTGAAATGCTACTGTTATTTTTATTACCCATCGGCAGCCTCCAGGAATGCTTCTTTCACAACTTCGCCGTCTTTGAAAGACTTCATGTGTTTCGCAAGAACGTGACTGACACGATAAGATGCTCTGGTAGCAGCCTTGCTCTTGTTGTTGGGCCTGGTGAAAATGGACTGCTGTGCATTTAGCTGTCCTCTCAGGCCCCTCACCTTTTGGGAGCGCAGAAATAGGAGGGAATTCCGTCTCGTAGCGTTTGTGCACTGTTTTGAAATGCCGCTCCTAAATTACCCTTCTTCGATAAAGCCACGCTCGCATTGCAGATGAGACTTTTGAAATTGGAATAGATACAAAAATAATCATCCTCCCACTCGGAGTGAAAATTATATTTGTGTTGCTTCTTGTGTGTGTGCGGACTGTCACTCCTGGTGTTGACAATGATTGACACGGACAACGTTAGCGAACTAGTGCACTGCCCACTGCCCACCAGCCACGCTCCGACACATGGGGTCACGCCGGCCAATCACAAAACTTTGATGCGTTCAAGTGCATTATTCTGGCACAGGAAGATTATGTTATAGGACATTAACGATAAAACAGAATATTGTTGTTCTATTTTTAGACACATCTCGCGATCGACTGGGAATCTCCCCGCGATCGACCGGTCGATCGCGATCAACTGGTTGGGCACCCCTGGCCTACATTATTGAACCAATGGGAGGAGCTCCGATCAACTTCAAACTATGGGGGTGTATTGCTGAGGACCGAAGGAACTGAAGGGTGATTGCAAGCTCTTGAGATTGACCGGACATATTTATTTGTAGTGTGTAATGTACACAATGGGTGGTGTATTAAGAGGACGTTTCAACACAAGGCAATTCAAAGTGCTTTACAAAAAATGAAAGACATTCAAAAAATGGCATTTCAAATCAGTCATTAAAAAGCAAAGCTAATAAAAGAAACATTAAAAGAAAAAATACATGGATAAAATTACAGTGCAGTTTAAGATATGAATAGTTCAATTAATAGCAGCGGCAAAAAGAAAAGTCTTCAGGCTGGATTTGAAAGTAGTCAGAGTTGCAGCGGACCTGCAGGTTTCTGGGAGTTTGTTCCAGATACTTGGAGCATAATAACTGAACGCTGCTTCTCCGTGTTTAGTTCTGACTCTGGGGACAGAAAGCTGACCAGTCCCTGAAGACCTGAGAGATCTGGATGGTTCATAGTTTAGCAGGAGGTCAGAAATGTATGTTGGGCCTAAACCATTCAGTGCTTTATAAACCAGCAGCAGTATTTTGAAATCTATTCTTTGACACACAGGAAGCCAGTGGAAAGACTTCAGAACAGGAGTGATCCACTGTCTTAGTGTCAGTGAGGACTAACACTAAGAACGTGTTTTATTCTCTATGTATATAGAATACAATTCAACAAGAGGGAGGTTTTTCATTCTATATGCAGAAGGGACATAAACGTTGTGTCTTGAGAAATGTTCGGAAAAACGTGTAAAAGATACAAAGTTGACTCATCTAAAAAATACAAGATCCCCAAAATACTTTTTTACGAGGTGTTCTAATATATCTCGCCTCAGGTCTGATGCAAGATATTCCATGCTGACATGTTTTGGAACCAACACAACATTACACGAGTGATGCGGCTGGTTGCACAAGACAATAGTTATTCTTTAACCTGGCTAGTGATAGCTTGTGGTTCCAACTTATGGTGTGAAATCAGCTGTCAATGGACATCATGTATCTTTGAGATGTGCGGCTGCGATAAGGGGGTGGGGGGGGGTCGCTGTAGGACATGGAAAGATCCAACATTAATAAGATGTGTTTGGGGGTTAAAGAAAATGGCATGAGGGACAATGAGGTAGGATTTATTTGTAACTCTTTGTATGCCAAGCAAGTCATATGAGGCAAGGATGATGAGGCTCGGTGGAGCTTCAAAGCCTTTTAATTGAAGGGGGAAATTGAAAATCCTCTTGTTTGTGTACATTACAGACGGTCACAGTTCCCATTTCCACCCTGAGTGTGTTCACTCTGTCACTAGCTTGTAGTATGTTTTGGCAGAGAGTAACCTTAAGGTCATGAGAGCTTGGCGGCGTGTGTGTGCGTGCGTGTGTGTGTGTGTGTGTGTGTGTGTGTGTGTGTGTGTGGTGTGTGTGTGTGTGTGTGTGTGTGTGTGCCTGTGTGGCTGAGGTTGGCTCCGTAGTGTCATCATGGTCTTGGGGTTTGTGGTCGGGGCCTGTGGGGTCAGGGTGGAGTGTGACTGGGTCTATAGGGATGATCCTGTGGTACGCTGGTGGTTTTTCCCTGGG